>OZ035882.1:152907578-153495895 GCA_964034835.1 Muscina levida
GGCTTCACCTCTATCCCTGTACTTTTGCTATAACCCCGCTCTTTCTTTTCCTCTTAAGACTCTTTCTCCGTCTAAAGAAGCGTTTCGCCTTTGTCCTTATATTGGCTGCTGTGTTGCCTTGTCTTTCGTACCGGTTCTTATGGCAGTGGTCATAAAATGAGCAATATGCTGCTACTGTATGTCAGGAACATCTGAATAACGGACGTTTGTTTGCAGTAATTGAGCAAGTTGGTAGTGTTAGGCATTGGCTATCTCGGGATGTCTAGCTTACTTTGCGTTTGGTTGCAGGCGTTGTTGGCTCTGTTTAATCTAGTGCGTAACTCGCCTGAAACTAGGCGAAATTTGCTTTATGCATCACCTTTATGCAATCTGATTCCACTCACTTCTTTAGTAATTTGTTTATTTAATGAAGTATTTTATAAGGTCACCTCTGCTCATCCCTGTTTCTTGAGGCTGCCAATGTCACTATTAGAGCCGTTGTGTTGAGCTTTACTAACATCTACTACCTATTTCCTAAGACACATCGGTACTAGAACGCCATTTTGGTTGATTAACATATGCCTTTTCACACTATTTAGAATAGGCATCCCATAGCCTCACTAGGCCGTCAAGAATCGTATTATCTCGCACAGACACGATCGGCAATTCAAACATACTCGAAAGTTTTCTTTGATTTAAAACAGTTTTTGCTTGAGTGTTATGAAAGCAACACCACACACGCTTCTTTCGAAAAACTAGCTCAATTACAGACTTAAAAACAATGTTCAACGATTGTTGGGAGAGCACAACATTTTTCACTATTCTACATCGCTGACGCCTCTTGTGCGACCGTACATAAAACATCCTATTGTTGTGTGCATATGTTCGGTTATGCCTACCACTGATCTAGAATAAATATATACCTAAAGACTGATAGCTCAATAATCACGCCTGTGGTCAAAAAAACTAATTAAGCGTCATGTCCTTTTCTAACACCCCCAATTCCAATATCAAAACTCAGTTCTTAGCGCATCTCTACAAAACCAAAGGAACATCCATACCTAATATTTGAATAAATATGGAAAAAAGCAGAGATTATGTAAAGGATATAGTTCACTCCATAAACTGTAGCAGTCACAAATACAGGCCCCACTATAGTATATATATTAGACCATTTCATTTGACCAATTTTTTCGAAAAGTCATTGGGATAATATATTTTCTAATTCTACTTAAAAAAACAAAAATTTTGGTATATAAAACTTGAAAATTGATCGACGTTTAGGGGTCGCGCAAAATCGTTTAAGGTTTTTGGCTGCAAAAAGGCATGTTTCAAAAATACTGATTTACTTATATTATTAAAAGTTTTGATACGCTTGACCGATTTTAATCAAATTAGACTTGTTTTAAAGGTAATAATATTTCACACATTTTCTGTGAAGACATCAAAACATTTCAGATAGTATTTTGAGTTTAAGAACCCTTCAAACCTAAAAATTTTAAAATTTTTATTCAAAATTTACCTACTTTTGCCCATTAAAAAATTATTTTTTTTAGTTTTGGCTCTAATTTTTGTATAACTTTAAATGCACAATTGACAAACACTTACTAACGATACGTTTGATGTATAATATAATGAATAGAATTTTTAATTGTTGCTGAAATTTTTACTATTTCGCTAGTGATGAGCTAAATGGATTAATTCAGATCAACATTTTTGTGGTCAAAATTTACGTTCAAAACTGGTTTACGTGTCCCCTTGCAACACAAGCCCCATTAAACGACATTTTGTTGATAAAATCTAAAAAAAATACCGCAAATCAAATGAAATGATAGCAAATGTTGCACTCAAAACTTTTGTGTGGCATTTATGGTATATAAGTGACATCGCGTTCGGCTTTATTCTTTTCGACCCCACGCATACCGAAGGAATTTTAATTAAAATTACATCTGCATTAAAGCATCCTGGTGACCAAGATTGCGAAGGAAATGTTACAGAAATGATTTCAGAAAATACTATGAAATTCTTCAATATTATTGGAGTAGACAGCAGTTTTCTAGCTATCCACCCGTCAAATTGGCCCAAGAATGAGAATTTTAAACGGATTAAAGAAATTGTGAAAAACATCAGCGTTGTCAACGATTGCTATTGGGTTTATTAAAACTGTGAACAACACTTTGACGAAGGATAATAACCAGCAAAACTAATTAGTACAAGTCATCTAAAAACGCAATAAAACATACAAAAAGAACACAAAAGGTGTTATCGTATCCAATTTGAATAAAAAGTCTTCTTTTTAATTACCTAAATCGTTTTCCTTACTAAAAATATACATAGTACACAGTTTTCGTTTTATTTTTATCACTATTGATTATTATTGCTGCTGCTGAACATATGTCATTTGCATGGTCCTGCCATACATCAAAAGTATCGTTAGAAAGTGTTTGTCAATTGTGCATTTAAAGATATACAAAAATTAGACCCAAAACTAAAAAAAAAAAAAATTTTATGGGCCAAAGTAGGTAAATTTTGAATTAAAATTTAAATATTTTTAGGTTTGAAAGGTTATTAAACTCAAACTATTATCTAAAATGTTTTGATGTCTTCACAGAAAATGTGCAATATATTATTACCTTTAAAACAAGTCTAATCTGATTAAAATCGGTTAAGCGTATCAAAACTTTTAATCATATAAGTAAATCAGTATTTTTGAAACATGCCTTTTTGCAGCCAAAAACCTTAAACGATTTTGCGCGACCCCTAAACGTTGATCAATTTTCAAGTTTTATATACCAAAATTTTTGTTTTTTTAAGTAGAATTAGAAAATATATTATCCCAATGACTTTTCGAAAAAATTGGTAAAATGAAATGGTCTAATATATATATCTGATGAATTCATTCCCCTTGTAGCTGATTGTTCCACCTTTCAACAGCCCGCCATACACCAATGGTTTGCCCTCCCCTGTATTAACATAATAATTTAACGAAACAAATGATTTGTTCGCACTTATCCATTCTATCTGCAATAATAAAAGATTCATTCACTTCCCATTCTGTGAATATCCTTTAGAGGCAAAAGTACTTAGATATCAATTACACAATATTTTGACAGCATTTGTCAGCTATTTTTTTCAAATACAAAATACATAGCTATGGTCGTTGCAAATGTTCAAGAAAAGCTTTTGGCTTCAAAAGTTTTAAATTACAAACGATTATCAAGAATTTGAATGATATTGATAGTCCTGGAATTAAAGACATCTTCATTAACTTAATCCGATTAATATTGCTCACATACAAGTCATCATAAGGAACATAGACAACATGATAATCTTAATGTTTACTGGCAATAAATTGCTGTGAGAAGAAGTTATTTTGTTATTTTCCATTATACACTTGTCGTTTATCAAATACATTGAAAATGATTAAGAAAATTGCTTTTGACAGCAAATTGTCTTACAGCAAATATCCTTACTCAATAACAAAACATAACGAAGAAATTTCAAATATATATATAAGAGAATACTAAGTAAAGTGCTCTTATTGGATAGCCATTATATCCAGGCTCTCCACGAGAAAAAAACAGGAGTGGACAATGTCCACTTCATACAACACTAATGCTGCACGCATTTGTTTAGCTCATCCTTGGAGTTACGACAAATTATTCTTCGTTTTTTATTAAGATGACAGCGATGCCCTACTAACGGTTTAAATGTTTATGATGTTCTTAGGTTGAGTTTTTTTAAAAATTAAAATAACTTTTATAAAGACAAGTATAGGACAAGATTATTACAAATAACTGCCGTTATCTTATAATGTGACTTATATGGAAAGAAAACTATGATATATGTAGTACTACAAATAATTCAATCACACCCAACACTTTTTAATAACTTCAGTTTCCTTCTGCTTTACTTATTCCTCGGCTAGCTGGTCATCTTCTCTGCGTGTGTGTGTGTGTAAGGTACTATGCGTTACAACCTCTGCAGCATCCTTTTGAGTTCAATTTGATGTAATTTACAATGTCCTTTCTTATTTAATGCTAAACGTAAATTGAATCAATTCAATTTATTTAACACTCACAATTTGTCTACCCCAACTGCCGTAGACCCCCCCCCCCCCCCCCCCTTCAGTCCTCTGGCCAACTTCCTTACAGGCTCCGTTGTCTCTATGGTCTTGTTGCAAACACATCGCATCTGTTGAAGCAATCAAAGAGATAACGTGAAAACTGATGAAACGAAGCATAAGAAGACGAAATTGTTATAAATTTCTCGTTTCGTTGAAAGTGATTGAGATTGAAAGAAACGTATAGAAATGGAATAAAGCAATCATAAGGATAATTCGAGTGGAAAACAAGTCCTTTTCCCAATTTAAGTGCCGTGAAAAAAGAGTTTACGAACGTAAATATGTATGTTTTGACAAATGGCTAACGAGTATTAGTTTAAATATGTATTGAGGAAAATGTTACAGGAATCGGCAATAAAGAAAATATAAATTTTTTTTTTATTTTTTGATTCATCTTAAAAAACTTAAGTTCCCTTTGCACCCCATGAATGAGGTATGGGATAGCTTCTCGCGTTGTTGTGATTTCTTTTAGTAAGCACTACAAATTCTCCACGATACTTGCATCCTTGTTGCTTTGACTAAACACCATATGAAGATTCAATAAACTCTAACGAATCTTTATTAAATTTGTAATAAATACTACTACTTTTATAAATATAAATAACCCCATTTACATGTCACATACACTGCTGCATAATAACCCTTAAAATGCCAGTATCTAACCATAAATTGAAGGTAACACACGTAACTCTATCGCATCACCAAATGAACAGAAATCACAGCGTTCGTTCAGCTTTTTACCAACCAGAGGTGAGAATTAAAGGTTTGATTGTGACTTGAATGGTGCTACAGCAAATAACGAGGATGTGCTGAGAAAGTAAGATACGAGTTGGGTATACATTTTGGTTCTGTAACTACAAAGTGAACAACTTCAATTGTATCCCTCATATGTACATTTACATACACTCTGCACTCTTTTTACTCAAATAGAGACTGGTGACGTGTGACGTTCATCCGGAAATATCCGCCAGCCAGAAATGATAGCAAAAACCCAACACTAAAGGTACAAACGACAAACTTTCGATACTAATGATGATGATGACGTTATTGATCATTATATAGCGCAAGAGGATTGGGTGGAATTGAATTGAATTGAATGCGATGTTGTTGATTGAATCAACTTTATTTCGAAATGATGCCACTTAACTTTTGACATAAAACCTACAAAGATGTAAAACATGCGACATCAATTTATGGATTCATTGGATGTATACATACATATGTACAGTTATGTGCGAGTGTGTTTGTTATAATTTGTAGTTAGTATCGTTGTTTGTACGAACATCATCTACCTATTTCATTTAATATCTATACCATATATACATATGTACATACACCAAAGTCATACATATGGACAACAATTGATAACAAGCTATTTCTCACGTAGGCAAGAAGTACACGTGTGAAAAAAATATTACAGTTGTTAATAAAACACACGGTAAGAAAGTCTGACATGAAATCAATGGAAAATTTAACATAAATCTGAAAAAATTTAAAATAAGGTGGCATATTTCCTTACAATCCTTAATTATCGATTATATAGCTTGCGAAGAAAAGTATGTAAGGCTTTGATCTTCTGAGCTTCTTCTCTTCTGTGTTCGTTGAACAATTAACAACATTTTTTGAACTCGTTCACTGTTATACCCACTTTGGTTGATTCCTTCGGAATATCTGAGAAGGCTGCAGTCACATCTCGCAGTTTCTGACCAATAATGTCTATATTACTCGTATCAGCGTACGAAAGTAGTCATGTGTATTGCAGCCATTCTCATTATCATCTTCATAAGTATGTTGAAGAGATCACACTATATAACGTCGCCTTGTCTAAGGCTTCGTCTGGTAAAAAAAAGGGGTTAGTAAGGTCCTAGACAATCTGAAGACTTCGTGTCGATCATGGCCATACCACCAAGGCGTATCAGCTTATCAGCCGGAATATCAAACTCTGCGTTGATTCAAATATGTTCTGCAGTATCTGGCTCTAGAAGGCAGCTATATAGTTAGCGAAGAGATGATACATACTTACTTACTTACTTAAGTGGGCCATTACAACTTACGAACGTAGTTCAAAACTTTGAGGCCTGAAGTATTAAAGAATTCCACAACGGAGTTTGGGTCTCCCTGCTCTGCGCCGTCCTTCAGGTTCGCCTTTAAACACCATTCTCGCTGAAGCATTTACATCCATCCTGGCAACATGTCCCAGCCATCGTAGTCGTTGCATTCTGGCTCTTTTAGCTACGTCGATGTCGTGGTAAATCTTGGTAAATGTTATACAGCTCATGGTTGATCCGATGGCGAAACTCGCCGTCGACACAGATAGGTCCATATATTTTTCGGAGCAGTTTTCTCTCGAATACTGCCAGGTTTTGTATGTCCGTTGTCGTAAGCACCCATGATTCGGCAGCATACAACAGAACGGGTAAGATTAGCACCTGGTATAGCTGTTTTCTAGTATTCCGAGAGAAGGTGGTGTTACTAAAGTGCTGCCGAAGTCCGTCGAAACATCTATTGGCGAGCACTATTCTCCGCTTGATTTCTTGGCTGACATTATTTTTCTTATTGACGGAAGATCCGCGGTAGGTAAATTCATCTACTACCAAAACAATAATTGTCAACGTTCACGGTGCGTCCCCATCGAGAGGACTCTTTGTTCGTCGAAATCATTATTTTTGTTTTGTCCTCGTTGAACGCTTAACCCATTTTTGCTGACTCCTTTTCCAGTGATTAGAAAACTGCAGTAAAATCCCGCAGAGTTCGGCCAATGATGTCTACATCATCGGCATAGGCTAGTGGCATTTGCCAGGATTTATCGTAGAGTGAATATTTGATCCGTCGTCGATTTGCCAGGTCTAAAGCCGCACTGATATGGACCAATTAGTTTTTCTACAATTGGCTTTAGACGTTCACACAATATGCTTGATAGGACCTTGTACGCAATTGGTTATAGGCTTATTCCGCGGTAGTTCTTACATTCACTACGATCTCCTTTCTTGTATATGGGAAATAAGGACTAAGACTCCAATCGCCGGGCATGCTCTCCTCTAGCCAGATGTTCTCCATGAGTTGATGCATGCTCTTAATCAGCTCTCCCCGCCAGCCTTAAACAACCATCGACTCCAGCTTCGTTGTTTTTAAGGCGGGAGATTGCCACACATATCTCGCTCTGGCTCGGAGGTGGACAATTAATACCATCATCATGGATTGGAGCGGGGTGTTCTGGAGTGGTGTCCGTATCCAGTTGATTTCTGAAATGATCTCTCCATATCTTCAGAACGTTATCCGGGTCCGGCACTAGAGAGATGATACATGTCGATCTATTTTTAATGGGACGTTTCCAGAATTCCTCGTAGCGTCAAAAACTGGTTAGTTACTATAACGGCTTAGGACACACTGACAAGGTGCGATCAGGTTGTTTCTCTATGATTTTAGACTTTCACATTACAGACTCAAAAGGGCCTTTTCAACATATCATTCCATCAGTGAAATACATTTAGTCCATCGTTTTCACAATTTGTTCTTCCATCCAAACAATAGAGGTTCGGAATATACAGTTCGAAGCCTAAGTTACAGATTTTCCTTTAAACGTTTGCTGTGCCGTTCGAGTGTGAGCAAATGCGATATCCATTGCGCGGTTAGCTATTTCATGCCCATACAGCCTTAGCCACCTGATGTAATTTCCTTCTCTGCTTATTAATAACCCTCCTTCGATTTTATCGCCAAATTCTGAAGTAACGACCTCTTTTGGGCGACCTGAGCGTTTCTTGTGCTGGTAAGACCAGAACTACTTCTTAACCAATGAAGTTGATAGTGGTGTGTTAGCATAGTATTCCCTGGTTCCGTTGGAGGTTTTTACACAAAAAATATTTTAACGATGAATTATTAAATTATTTTGTGTCTATTTTCATCGAAATTTACGATATGGCTGTCAAATCCAAACTAAATGGCACAACTTGTCAAATTTCAATAGTGATCTTTTAACATATTGATGTTTATAGGAACAGTTTTGATTTTTAATTAAATGCGAAGGAAGTTCAATAAGCCACGGAGTTGTCAAAGAGTCGCTGAATATATAAATTTGAGCAATCCAAAAAAGTCATGATGTTGACACATAGCAGGCCATAGAAGTGCATCAAATGGAGTGTAATTCTGGTGGCGAATTATTTTTTTTCCATTTTTTCCATTTCCTCTCTTGGGAGAACAAGGTTTCAACAAAGCATCTCTATCTCACACAAGTATTTGCACGTAAGATTGCACTGTCTTAGCGCTTGGAGCATTGTGCGTCTCCAGGTTTTTTTGTGGGTCGCCCACGTCTTTTTGAGCCTTCAGGACTCCACTTTAACAACATCCTTGCTAATGGGTCTTTTAGAACATGTCTGCAAAGGGTCATGTGTCTGAGATAAGTGGAACTCTATCAAATTGCATAAGCTAATATGCCCATATGTGTTAATGAGGTTCTAAAACGTTCAAAATTAGATATATCAATATTTGCTATAATGGTATAGAAATATATAAAGTTCTTTAATACATCGAAAGCTGTTGACAATACTTTTATGCATTTTTGTAGCACAATTTCATAACTTTTTAAAATTAATACAATGTTCGTTTTCTAATAACAAATTTCATGTTGTTATCGCGGGTATTATGTGGCATTTACTTTCAGTGTGTTCCTCCTCCCCACAAATACAAACATTTAAATATCAGTTTAGATAGTTTGACACTGTGTGACACGAGTCTGCCAAATCACGTGTCATTGCCTCTGTCTGTTGTGGAACGCCATGCTAAGGGAATGGTAGTATGTATATCCGTTATTCTGCTGCAAGTTTTGCATGTATATATGTTATCCACTGTATCTTTTTTCTCACTAGTTTTTCAGTCATTTAATTGGATACATACGCTGCGATTTTCATTATTTCGCTATATTTGCCCGGGTACAAAATAATTGGACAATTTTTGTTGTTGTTGTGACACAATAAAAGATACCGTGATTGTAAAAATGTAAAACCCCCCTCCAAAACGCCACAGGAAGCTAACGTACGTTACGCGGCTGCCTAGCTTAGTTGGAAAAATATTATTTTGAGATATTGTTATAATAACAAATCCACCCTCTTTATATGTATGCTAACAACCCATTACAAATTTCCACACACACTTTTACTCACACTCTTACATTTGCCTTGGGGCAATAACTTATGACCAACGCTTAGATTTCCGTTTAAATGCCAACTTGACTCAAAGGACTTTGACATCTTCCATTTTGATTGACCAAATAATGAAAGTGTCATCTGTAATACTCTTCAAATGATGATAAGGCCTTGTAATGACTTCATCAGGTTTATCTTTATCATCTACCCTATTTTAAGACCATGGCGAGAGATGACCTCGTGTGCGTTTTACTTTTGGAAATTTTGATTATGTTATTATTCATAATTTCATGTTGATTGATTGGAAAACTGATTTAATTTATATTAGATACAGGCCTAGAAATTGTTGCTACTTTTTTGTACCCGAGGCTTGTTGTTATTATTATAATAACAATAACTTTTGATGAGTTTATAAGTTAAATGAGTTGTAAATTAAGTTGTCTAAATAATCTCATCACTAACATGCTTGGACATCGCTTTAATTAAGCAGTCGTTATGTCGGTAAGAGAGGTAGGGTTAGGATCAGTATTGTGAAAATGTTTTAACATTGAAGAGAACTTCTGAGATATCTTTTGATCTGGGAGAAAATCTGAACTGGTTTTATGAAAAACTACGAATACCATAGGGGTTTATGTAATAACAGGCGTTCACTGTGTATAAAACTACCCCAAGTAGCCCGGTATCATTGGTACCGACTCTTGGCAAACTTGTATGCCTAAATTGTCCATTCTAGCTTTTTGTATAACAAACAGAGCAACGTATGTTAACTCTGTCTATTGTTATGTACTATTTAAAGTGATTTTTTGTTTTCTTTTTAATTTAATTTACTATATTCTAATCTATAATGTTGACAAGGAGTAACAAATTGTCTTAAAGTTTATGCTTGTGTTATTCGAATGTCACACACACTCCCATCTGTTCCGTTATTAAAACCAACAGTACAGACTTCAACCACATGGCTATAATCACACACAGCGCCCCCTGACGTAAGTTTTGCAGTCGTAAAAAGGATATGTGTGACAAGAAAGCACACCATGGGATATAGCATATGGATTATAGCAAAGCTTAAAACGCTATAACAAAGCAAAGCAACTCCACTTGAAAGTAGCACAAGTTTAATTTTTCTTATGATAATTTATATACTTGCCATGACGGTAAATATTGAGATGTCTGTTTTTTTTTAAATTGATTGGGGAAGCTATATAACATTTGAAACGATAAAAAGTGTAACGCTTTGAAGACGACCAGTTGAGGCTGTAGTATCTTAAGACTAAATTCGTTTCAGTTCGACGGAGACATTCTCGTCTGTCTGGCTGTTGTCCCGGTTAACTCGAATAAACCTTCACTGCTCCTGTTGAAAATTTACCAGCGTTAACAGTTTTATAAATCAAGCTATGGCATTGTAAATGGGCAGAAGGACCCTATCCCTTCTGGTAACTCCCATATAAAATAACTATATTTGAAAAAATTGTATTTTTCTTAAAACTTCATGACGGGAAACTGCAGGATATTTAAACTTTCTTAGATATAATAATCTTATAAAAGTAGGCAAAACCGAAATATTTGCCACACCCGTTCTTGTACCTTCCAAACAAATAACCCACTTCACCCTAATAGTTGTACATGCATGTCTTTTTTCCATGTTATTCAAATTTGTCACAAGAAAACGGCTTATGGAAATCTAACTTAGAAATAAATATGGGCTACATTAGCCTACACCTTCTGGTGCCTCCCATACAAAATTACCTATTTGTGAGCAATTAATATTTCTCCCACAACTTCCAAATGGAAAACTGCAGGACTTTGGCATTTGGTTAGTTTAATTATCTTTTAATAGCAGGTAAAACTTTAGAAAGCCGAAACCATTGCAATACCCCTTCGGGTACCTCCAATACAAATGACCCTATTTACTGAATTCGGTACCATTTTGCACAAGAAAACCGTTTATGGAAATCTGACTCAGGTATGATAATGGACTATATAGGCCGACCCCTTCTGGTACCCCCTATACAAAATTACCTTATTTGGGAAGTTAATATTTCTCACAAATCATTCAAACGGAAAGCTGCAGGACTTTTGCATTTGGTTAGTTTAATTAACCAAGTTTTTAATTTAATTAATAGTAGGCAAAACCTTAGAAAACCACTGGAATACCTCTTAGGGTACCTCCTATATAAATGACCCAATTTACCCTTATAGTTTTACATATATGCCTATCTTTTTTGTAAGCACTAATTTCAGTCAAATGTCCAAGGAATACGCATATGGAAATCTGACTCAGGAAGGATCATGGACTAAATTAGCCATGGAAAGCACCGCAAGAAAGATATAAAATCCCCTACAAACTAAGGAGAGAGACTCTAGGTCTTCTATATAATTCTCTGCTAAGTGTCTTAGCCTCCTACGGGATAGAGCGAAGCAGCCACAAAGAAGATGTTTGGTCTCGGACTCCTCCTTGTTCTCACACACGCGGCATGGATCTATCACATTTGCCTGTCGGGTGTCTGATATTGCAATAGCCAGTTAGAATTCCACAGGTCAGAGTCAGGTCAAAAAAGATACAAAGAATAATATTAATTGAATTAACTTAAAAATCGTTTAATTTCTATAAAACGACAGTTAAACAATATCTGACATAGAGTGAGGGTATTTATAAGTCAGTTCAACTGACTGAAGTTTCTGTATTGGTTTAATTTAATATGTCGTTTAGGGACTTGACAACAAGTTGGTTAATAAAAAAAAAAACGTAATTTCCCTTTGCACCCCATGAATGAGGTATGGGATAGCTTCTCGCGTTGTTGTGAATTAACACGCTTTCTATTTTTAGATTCACAACTAACGGCACCTACTTGTTTATCGACGAATGCGAACGTCACTGTTTGAGAAGCTCTTACTAGACACGCCGAATGACTCGACATTTTAATACTGCGAAGTTGCTGTCAACAACATTCGAGGGGAGCTGACAATGAAAGAAACAATTTTTTAAGACGACTGGAGCCAGGTTTGAACCTGCAATCTCCCGCATGGTAGTCGCGCGTTCTAACCACTATGCCACGGCCGGTCCCACAAGTTGGTTAATATGTATGTCTAATATAAGTGGCAGTCCAATAAATTTTTATATAAAAAGCTGTCTGTAAGAGGCACGAAAACTTTGCATCGGCTTCCTGTAAAATTATAGAAATTTGGCATAGTGGTATACATATAATCTTACATATAAATTAATATAGTTTATTGTTGTGTTTTCTTTTTTTAAAATTTGACAAAAATTTATATATAACATACCTTAACACACAGCTGCTTCATTATTATACTAACGGCTTTCAAACAGCTTAATCCATTTTAAAACTAAGCGTCTGCTGGTGTTTTTCAATATTTTCTTTTCATCTGCATTAAAAAAAACCTTTAATAACATTCACAACTTTCATTTGTTTTAGACAAGTTGCAATGTTGCCTTATCCTACATCCTATCATACCATATGGAAAGGTCATACATATAGATGATGTATTTGCTTGCCATGTAGTAGAGTCTGCCTTGACCAGAGCAAAGCGCGCTGCAATGCTTTGTAGCTTTACTTTACTTTTGTGTCAATTGTGCTGCTACCAAACACCAGATTACCAGACGCTGCTTGGAGCATATGTGCTCTCGTATTTCACGATTGACGCTGTTCATTTTCCAGTTGTTGTGTGTGTGTTTTTTTTTTAAATTGGAAAACTTAACGCGAAAATAAGGAAATGATATAATTTTAATTCCTCTTTGTCAAAAAGAATACGGGCGAAATGCTTAAAATGCATATTAACAACGAACGACAAATAAATGCAACGAAGGCTCAAAATTGTCAGAGCGTCCTTTTGTGTGGGCCAACGAAAGCTTTTCAACTTGTGGCTACACTGAAGTGTTTGCAAGCGAGACGGGAGCATAAAAAGGACTCGAGCGTATTCTCCGCTTTGTTACAAAATCAAGTATTCAGCAAATATGAGCAGGTTTGCAATTGTATACAAAATACGTGTGTACGTACGTCGTATGTGTGCGATTTGACATTATTTTTAATTACATTTAAACAAAAGTAATGTTCAAATTAAAATCTTAACCGTGATTTGCTCATTTAGCTGGAAAATTATCAAGGCTGCTTAAGAATTATACAAATTATACGCTCGAAATAAATACAAAACCTATACACCTGTGTGTGCTCTACACATGTATACAACATATGTAAACATAACGGTATGAATGGACATTATTGCAAAAGAAAAAAACAGAGTGTAGGAACACTGACAAAAATCAAGATATAATTTATACATGGATGAATAAATGAACAAATAGTTATGTAGGGAAAAGCGTTAGAGGAGAGAGTGCAGCGCTACTTAATAAAAATAACTTAACTAAAACGATAACATTAATAGGAACTGATGGAATATTGTAAAAAAATGTTTCCATATTTGCTAAAATATCAGATTTACAAAAATTGTATAGTTTTGAACCTTATGCTGAAAATAGAATAGACTTAATAGACTGTGGCATACGTAAGCATCTTTATATTTTCTAACCAATTTCGGCTTTAGCCTAATGTGCTCTTATATTACATTTTAAAATAGAAAACCATAAACTCATTGACATTATCTATCAACCTGAAATTTTGTAAATGAGTTCTTATGTAAAGACTGGTGGTAAAGGGGTAAAGACAAAATATTACAAAATTTAAATTCGTTTCCAAATTTATCACCAAATTTTACCTATCCCCTTTTAACAACTTTCCTACCCTTTACTACATATTACCAACTGCAGTGTATTGCAGTATCCCAGAATGCACATTGCAATTGATAATGATTTCTTTCCTAATCATCCATCATTAGAAATTCAATTACAGCAATATCCACCACATCCACTCATTGTCATTTATAAGGATGTCTACATATCCTTATTATTTCATTAATAAAAGTATATTTTCTACTTATACCAGTTTTTTTTCGCTGTCGTCGTCTTCGCTTATTACGCGTTTGCTATTGTTGCAGCAGTGGTGGTGGTGGTGCTGCTGCTGCTTGGGATGGTAGTCCTTTCACACAAAACCGTTAAGCTGTAGCGTTAACATCGACCATGATGGATAACCTCTTCCCATCCATAGCCACTCACACTTCTTTGGCAGCTCACTAGAGCATTCGAATCTTCCCCCAATTAAATACTTCTGGGACGAGTTTTTTCACGTTTTTTTTTCGTCTTCGTTGAGCCACTTGTAAAACGTTAATTTCATAATTACATGTTTCATGTGGTCTCATACCATAATTTTGAGAAGGTTTTTTTTTTGTTCTTTCAGTCGTATTCTTTGGCTTCGTATGATTTTCGGCCAAATGTCCATAATGGAATAAACGCTACGTAACGCACGAGTAAGTCTGTAACACATTCACATCAGCCAGCCAGCAGCAGAAATTGTTGGCTATTCAGCTTGACAGCCAGTCAGCCAGCCAGTCATTGCTACAATTCGGTTGGCTATATGGAGCTGCCGCTAGGATGTGTGGCGATATTAAACCATTTAGGGTTGATTATGGCCATCTTCTGTGTGGTGGTCTTTATTAGACTTTAAGACGTCATTAGTTTGTGAGGCAATATTATCTTCAACGTAGCCCAATTTCGTCGAACTGCTTTTCATTGAAACGCCCCTACCTCCTTACCGACTAACTGAGTATTGTAGCTCTTGTGAATTGTTTCTTTTTGTTTGGTCTCTTCAATTTTGGAATATTATTGAACACCATGATGAGACAAAAAAGCTGAAAAGGTGTCTGAACGTCCTCTTAAAGTCCTTTTCCGACACTTTCACACCATTGTGTGCATCGTCTTTGTTGTAGGGTGATAATTATTGGGTAGTAATTGTTGGAAGGAGACTAAGGCAAAAGGTGGCCAAATCAAAGTTAATCATGATTTGTGTGTGTTGCTTATGTTAATGCTAATGAATTATTACACTGAGGAACAGGTAGGAAAAATCTGAAAAATATACAGTTACAAGCTTAATTTATATACGGCGAGTTGTTGTTGTGCCAGTAGAATGTTTTTCTTGGTCAAATGCTTCAGCCGGAGAATTTTACTGCTTTAACTGTTCCCTGGTTTCTTAAGGTCCTTTTAATAGATATTTCTTTGTATTTTACACCGCATTTTATCCAAATGCCTGTCGGCCAGCCATATTAAATTAAAAAACAGAATATCCTTGCTGGGGTAACATTTGTTTAAGATCAAAACAGGCTAAGGTAGCAGTTTCAAGCTACATTGCTATGTTGGGATATCACTTTTTCTTTGCCAAATGTAATCGCTTTTGCTTCATCCGGGAAATGCTACAGCTTTGACTCTTTGGTGTGTGTTGTGGTGTGTTGTATTAGTTGGAATTGCCTTGGCCTTCTGCCGCCTTACGCTTTATCACGCTCCGATCGTCTTATACCATTTCATACCATACCATGGACATTGTTGACGATTACTAGCGTGATGACCTCTTCTGGGCTGTTTAAACGTTAAGCGGCACTTATGCTAGTACGACCACAACGGAATTCAGTAAACCACTTTTTAATCATTGAAGTTGATGGTACAGAGCCTCCATGAGAGTTAATTGAAGCGAAGGGCATTGCAATTTTCAATCTTCTCTTTTTTTATATCTGAAATAATAAAGCAGTGAGAATCATCATACAACTGGTACTGGAAACAACTGTATAAATAAGATATTCCTTAGTATAAACAGACAATACTTCAATAGCGACAGTCTGAACCACTACGATTGGGAGTTTCTTCCAACTTAGCATTGGCCTTATGTTATAAGTGCTTAGTCAATACTGATCAGGATCATAATGAAGGGATTACTAGACGATTGCATCTGTATGTGTTACTCAAATGACACAATCAGCTAATAATGTTATTTTTGGAGTGTAAACCTCTGTTGCTAAAATTGTATAGATATATGTTGTTGCTAACATTTTATACCTTTTTTGAATTGGTTTGGTAGCTCAAGTTGTGTTCCGCCTAGTAAGTCTCTAAATGAACAATCTCACTGAATTAATGAACACTCTCCGGTCCTTCTTAAATTAACATGCGAATTTGGTTTATTTTATATAAGACTGAAAGTCAAGTCGACTGCCATGAACTGGTTTGAAACTAATTTTGACTGCGTTTTGTTTCCCCAACATTGCAAAACCATTTTATTAATTACTTATGTCTTTATTTCCAAAAACAGTCATATGAGTCATATGATGGCAATTCATATTGCATTTGGCAGCATACATTCTAATATTAAATATGCGATTTCTCACATTATTTCCTTTCCATTTGACTGAAATCCTTTAAAAGCCTTTTGTTTTATTCTGCCAATTTTAATCATAAAAATGCACAAAATTTCACACATTTCTGGTCTAATGCAAAAAAGATTCATTGAACGGTGGCAGCTAATATGAATTATGGTTCCACCTCTTCGCCTTTGGACAAAAGATTTACCATTAGTCCCCAAGGGATTTGTATTGTTTTCCTACCAGTAAGGCGTTTTTTTCGCATCGAATGCAAAAAATATAAAGAAATTGCAGTGGCAAAAAAAATCCATTTGATAATTGCGCATTTTGTGGTTTTGGTTTTACTTATTGCCCAAAATAAAGCATTTATTTCGAAAGGGAAGGTCCTAAGGTCCTTGAGGTTAGGGATAGGGTCTCAATCAGCTTTTGTTGAAGTTTAAATAGCTTTGAGGTTAATTAAAAAAACGTCATGCATTAAGATGGAGATAAGACACTGATATTGGTTCATAATAAAGTATAAGTGGTTCAATAAGTAAAAAAATTGTTGATATTAGAAATTAAAAGCTTGGCATATCACAAAAGCAGTGTCAGGCAAAACCGAACGCATGCACATACAAATATTATGTGTTTGTGTAAGTGAATGTGAAGCATGAATGCTATTGCTTTCACAAAATTCAAGCAGAGACTCTGACTGTGTCCGTGTGAAAAAGACGATTATTGTCGGCCTCGAGAGGCTATATGATGCCCAGCACTACACTAAAGGATTCCTACACTATTAAAACTGTTCCAGATCCAAAACATAAGTATCGTTTGCATCAGTAATGTAATTTGATAAAGTTTTATATAAGACTTATATCCCATACCTCATTCATGGGGTGCAAAGGGAGATTAAGTTATTTTTATATAGAATACATCTCAACTTAATCCTCCTCGCTGTTACAAAAAAATCGTCTCATACTCTTTAGATAATTTCAAGTCATTTGATTCGTTTAATGCCCTCTTTATTGCTTCCTCCATACAAAGCTGTATACTTAACATATGCGACAAAAAATTTCTTATAAAAAAACTTTATCAAACTGCAGTAGATTTATTGACACTTATAATGAAACATAATGTTGCAAATACGCAATTTATGTGGCATTCAACAGCGTAATTAAGTGTAAAATTAACCCATTTAGCAAATTGTGGCCATTTACAGTTTTGTCATCAAATAAATTAATCAACGATTTAATTAAATATAAGTATTTGTTGGTTTTGTTGTTGTTGTGCCCTCAAATGTTCCCCTCTTTATATGTTGATGTTAAATTGGTTTGTAATTTAATTTGTGGTTAAATTAATTAAAACATTATTTATAGTTTCATGGCTATTTCCGGTATTTTATTGCACTTGCAGTGCATCATTCAAACATCGCCGGATAAAATAACAACAACACCAACAACAACAGCAACAAACGCTCTCAAAATGACGAAATAAATAAAATACAATAAACACATTTAGATTTAAATTGTTTCCTGCTGTTGCTGCTGATGCTATCGTTGTTTATTGATGCTGGCAAATTGCTGCCTTTGATGTTTGATTTTCGAGGGGATTTGTGTTTTAATGAAAATCCACTCGGAATCAAAAACATTTTTGCATTATTTTTCTTAATGTTCATTTACAGCATTGTCGAAATGTTTTTACCTATGCCGCGCCGCAATTGTTTCTGGAGGAGATTTCATTTGCAAAATAAAAGGATATGCACTTAAATGCATTATAACAATCAAATGAAATAATATTTATTTCTTTCTCCTTCATATTGTCGTTTTAGGCGTCTCGAATTTTTCTGATAAATAAAACTCTGCGCACACCCACTTGGACGAGAAGATTTGATGTTAATGTTTACACACTTGTCTGAATGTGACTACAGTAGGCAGCTAAAGCATAAGGAACAGTATATACTTCGTATTAAATTCAATTACATATAAGGTTTGACAATTTATCCACTCTTTATATCCACCAGCAGTCTTAAGAAGGTAATTGTTAATAATTCTTTCTCTGAAGCAAGAACTTGATCTAATTCGGTTTGTTAATTTGTAAAACTCAGCATAGTCCTGGTATGGATTTTAGACGCACAACTGAATACATGTTTTGTGCTCCTTTTTAGCAACCATTGATGCAGTGTAAAATTTGTTTAACTAAGTGCAACTTTTGCTATTTCCAATCATCCTTTATATATGAACAATTAGACCTTACTACTAACTTAGTCCTTTACTGTACATTCCAATATAAATGCATGCACATGTAGTGTTATCCATCCATCATAAGCAGCAACAATTTCCCTGCCAGCACTTTCTTATTGCTTCGATTTAATACTTAGTATTTTTGTTGAAAAAACAACAACACATTAGATGTGATTCTGTTCTTTGAGGTTTTCTTTTCGTCATATTTATATATGATGAAAATACGTAAATAAATAAATATCCGTTTGCGATTTATAATGCATCATTTGCATACAAGTGGCACTTTTCTTGCCGTTCACGATGTGTACTAAGCACTAAGGATTCACATACATATATTCACTCATAAAAATTCACACTCGCATATGCCCAGACACACACACACACCCACATATATGAAGGTGCATGTGCAATGTGCTATGTTTGCAGTCGTATCCATTCATTGTATTTGTGCTCCCTCTCCATTAATTCATGCATCCTTCCCTACTCCATTTGGTTCAGAATCCTTTGATGTTTTAACAATATCCGCCTGTTATGGAATACTTATGGGCTTGTAAAGAAAATGGTGATCATTTAGTTGTCGATTCTTCTGGGATAGGGGGTGGAGGCGTATTTTAAATGGATGCTACATGTTGAATGAGATTCAGGTTATGTTAAATATCCTTTCAGAAAAGTTGTGCTAATGTAAATTGGGATGCAGTGATTCATATAGTAAATGCCATGAAAACCCATTTTGATAAACCATATAACATTTCGTCACTTTGTCAAGAAGCCGTCTTATTGAAGCGTATAGTATAAAAGGTTTCTTGACATTTAGAGACAATAGCGAATATTAAGACTTCTAGGGTGAAGTATACAATAAACAGCGCAGAGCCATAACATATCGCTCGTTTTCTGCAAGACCGTCATATCTCAAAAAAATCGATTCCGAGATAAACGCGTTTAAAGTTTTTAATTTACACCCAACTTGTACGAAATGGAGGAATTCAAATAGCTCTCATGCGGAGTGTATAAAAGATATTAACATGCATTTTTTACACAACATGGAGTATGATGTAATGAACAATTCTACATCATTAGCTCAAAAATCACGTTTTTTGAGTTATGACGGTCTTGCAGAAAACGAGCGATATAAAATGTACCTGGGAGAGAGAGGGAGAGAGAGTTGGCCAACTTCTTCTTCTTATTATTAGGCAGCAGCAACACAAATTCATCCATCAGTCGCCACACGTAGAAAAATAATTCCAAGCGCTTCGGTCTCTTGCGCTTCGTAGATAGTTCGCCACACCAAGTTTAGATAGTAACTCTTTTACCTGGTCCATACTACGAAGTTTTGGTCGCCACCTCCTGTGCAGCCCATCAGTCTATTTGAACGCGCTTGACTACTTCGATAAGACAC
Organism: Muscina levida; assembly: GCA_964034835.1. Classification (NCBI taxonomy): domain Eukaryota; kingdom Metazoa; phylum Arthropoda; class Insecta; order Diptera; family Muscidae; genus Muscina; species Muscina levida. The sequence goes on from OZ035882.1 coordinate 152,927,688, forward strand.
CTTATAAATGTCAGAACATCTTGATTTTAACGGTATAAGTTTACCTTAATATTAGAAACTTTTTGACTTTACACTGCAAAACAGGCAAAGGGAAGTCGAAGTCATTTGTGTTGATACGACCACAGCAGAATTCAGCAAACCACTTTCTGTACATTGTTCAAAGAGAGCTCTTACGCTCTCTTGATTTTATTTTGTCTCTTTACCAAAACAACACTGTCGTTGTGTACATATCTTATTCGCGGAATCAAAACAAACACATGTGTTGAACAAAAATAAATAGACTTGAAACCGTTTCAGGATCACTTGGCGTAATTCAGCGAAGCACAACGTGCGTACTACGTATGCGAGTACTATCGAAACAAAGATTCTTCGACTATAGCGTAACAAACTATTGTGCTCATTACAACATACGGCGCTGAAATAAAGCTCCATCGAATCAATTGATTCGGAAGATCACAGGTTCAACTCCTGGCTCCAGTCATCCTAAAAAAAATGTTCTTTCATTGTCGGCTCCCCTCGAATGTTGTTGACAGCAACTTCGCAGTATGAGTGTCGAGTCAATCGGTCTGTCTAGTAAGAGCTTCTCAAACAGTGACGTTCGCATTCGTCGATAAACAAGTAGGTGCCGTTAGTTGTGAATCTAAAATAAAAAGCATATTAATTCACAACAACGCGAGAAGCTATCCCATACCTCATTCATGGGTTGTAAAGGGAAATTAAGTAAGTAATTGAAATCTCAAGATGATTATATCATGCTTTAGTTTGCTAACGAAATGCTGGAGGGGTTCATCTGCATTACCAACATTTTTCGTAGACGATTCACATTTCCTTCTTAATGGGCATGCAAACAGGCAAAATTAAATTTAATACTTCTGAATAGACACTTATGTTACATTGAAGCATCAAACCTCCTACTGCATGGACAACTTTGTCAGCAAGAGGCGTTATTGGTCCATTCTTTAATGAAAGTCAAAGAGGCAATGCTGATACAGTAAATACAGAGCGGTATCCAAGGCTACAGAATTTTAATGGTTTAAATCAACTATCTTGGTTTCAGCAAGATGAAGCAACATGTGATACTTCCTACGACTCATTGCGTGCAGTTCGCAAAATTTTTGGGCAAAAAGTGATTTCCATACGGCATAGACTTATCCGCAAAGATCTTTTTTTTAGCGTTCCTTGATGTAAAGTTGTGTTCAGCAAAACTGTGTCCCTTGTGGAATTAAAGAAAAATATTTTCCAGGAAATGCAAAACATTTCGCGAAACACTTGACAAGTCGTCCCAAACAGTGTCAAACTAATCAAATATCACATGAGGATTATGTAATTTTTAAAAAAGAAATCCCTATTTGTGTTTCTTCATAATAATAAGCAGTTTGTATCTCCCAAATCTAGTTTTTATCCTGTTATTATCTTTTGAAAATTAAACAGACTTTTGGTCCACCCTGTATGTGCCAAGACCATCAAGTGAAATATCTTGTATAGATAAATTTAGGATATCTGAAGACTTTGGCGACCTAAATGTTATTCACTTGTACTTTTTTTTTCAAACCAACGTATCCCAAATATATACCCTTTACGAACTGCTAGTGTATTTGAACCGTAAGCTTCTTAGCATTTTCGATTGCCTTAAAATCTGTTAATAGATACAAGTTCCTACAGTAAGACCACACAACAACAACAAAACGTTACACTTAAATGAAGCTTACTCGAGGAGCAGTCGACATTAACTCTTTGTCAAATTACTCACCAAGCTCTTTAGTACAATTTTCTGCACAGACAGTATTAACACTTGATTATCTCAGTTTTGAACTTCTCCTATCAGCTGCATTTGGGGATACAATAGTCAGCTTATTTGTTGTTGTTGTTTTTGGGGCAATAATTCCATCATTCTCCTGTTTGCTTGACTTTCCAAAATTACTTTCCTTCTTACTCTGTGTTCTCATTAATTTTTCTTTCCTTGTGTTCATTATTGTATTCTCTTTTGGCAATGTGAAAGTGGGTACAGGGAAGGGGGAGATTTGGGTAGATACCTATATATAGTCAAAAGTAGTAGTGAATTACCGACTTATATAGGGATGTTAGTATGTGTGTGTATGTAGTGTTTATATATAGATATACACAACGTCCGTCGGTATATTTAACTTACACTTTATGTACTCGTACACTTTGCTGGTCTGGTTTGTGATATAGTATATAGGTATATGTAGGTATATGTGTTTGGAAGTGTATACAGGTTATGTATAGTAAATATGTAAATGTATGTGCTTGTGCTTGTGCTCGTTTGTAGTTGTCTGGGAAACATGTTAATTAAGCTTTTAAGTACTAATACTGACTGACTGAAATGTTTTTGTTGTTGCTGCCGCTGCCGCCTGTTTTTAGGTATATTTGGAGCGTTTGTGTTTGCGTTTTCTCGTTTTCTTTTTTTCGCTTCTCTGTTACTTTTTTCCACTGAGCAGAGCTTTTAATTTGACTATTGCCAATTAGAGGCACTTTATCGATTGGCAGCTAATGGAAGATTTATTGGACTCTCACATCATGGGTCATTTATTTTTGTTGTTGTTGGTGGTGTTTTGGTTTTGTGCGATGACCTCATACATTGTAGGTTTGGTGTTGTAAACGAGCAAACCCAGCAATTAGGGAGGATACTTTGCGGATAGGGAATATGTATATAAGTAATTAAATATGGAATAGAGGAAATGCTATTTAAGGTTTGTATGGGCGGTATGAGGGTATAGGTATTTCGATTTAAATTTTTGTAATTGGACATGAAATTAATTTTGCTTTTTGTTTACGGTATAAAGACGTTTGGTGTAAATGATGCAGAGTTACTGGCAGATAATGTTGTTCATAAGTAAGCAAATGATGACAATATTACAATCTAAACTAGAATTTTAGAAAACTTAAAAATTTTTTAAGTTAAAATTTTACAAAAATTTAAGACCCATCGAAGATGAAATATTGTTTTATTTAGGTGTAGAAGAAAGAACACAATGTAGGATTAATCTTTAGAACCCCTATATCTGAAAATGTGCAATATAGGTATGACAATTTAATCTTTATACCAAATTTTAGCTAGATAGCTCTTACGCTACGAGTGTAATCGTGGGGTCAGACAGAGGAACAACATTCCAGCGAGCTTCAGTTTTTAAAATGTTGAGTTGACCCAAAAAGGGGAATTATGTTCCAATCGAAATGGAAACAGATTTTTTCATCTCAACTACATTGAACTGCTAGGATTATGCCAAAGTTTTGCTTTGTATTTTTTTAACTTCTTATGTTAAAAAGTGTAAATATACCTAGTTGTGTCTAATTAGATATTGGTAGCCATAATAAGATCTACATTTATTTCTCAACAGATCTGATTCTGTATATCTAATGAGATGTGCAATATCTACTCCTACATCTAATTATATCTGGTGTCATATATCAGTATATATCTCTTTATATGCAGTCATATCTGCCATATACAGTTTGATGAAAATGGATCTTACTAGATATGACATATTAGGCAAATGTAAACAATTTGAATCTCTTCTGATATAATTTGATTAAATAAATTAATTAATGTATTCAGACATTTTGAGTATAAAATTCAGTAAATGTCTAGAGTACATAAAAAAATTTAATTAAAATTAATTTAATTTGTTTTTTTTTTGTAAAATTAACTTTTAATATATTTTTGTACTTTGTTTGATCTTATAGGTGACAGTTTAAATTCAGAATAATTAATTTGAGAACATATATTAATTTATAATTAACAAATAGCTTTAGGTCTTTCAACTAAAATTTTACATAATTTTTTATTTGATGATTAGAGTTCTGATATAATAAGATATGATTAGATGGTATTATAAGATACAGTACTAAGAAACATTCAGAGCAGTTCTGATCTTATCCGATCCAATCGAATATAATCCTTTTTCAGATCTGAAAAAATCTAATGTAATATGCTGCTAGATCAAATTAAATATCCACTTTTTTTCACGGGTCTGCATACATTAAAATCATAAAAATTTTTATGTTTTTTTTCAATTACATTAATAAATGAAGAAATTAACTTCCGTAATTTGTATTTTCCTTAATTAAAGTTCCAAATGTTTAATTATTAACGAACTTGGGCAACGGCTTAACAATGTTTATTCTATTGGTGTTAAACAGAATAATTTTTTGCATATATCTCACTGCACAGATGCATTATTTACCAAAGCAACTTCAATGTCAAAATTACTTTAAGACCCTTTTGAAATATATTTGCGTATATTTGAAAATCGTCTGTTTTAAAAATATATCCAAAGTATTTGCCCCAATTGAGAACTCCGCGCCAAGTCAGGCATTGCTGTATTTATCACCTTCTACAAAATAGTATTTTATTTGCTGGAATACGACTCAAATTTTCCTATTGTTGCCACTTAATTACCTCAGAAATTACACTAATGCACCCCTTAAGCACTTTACGATTTAAATGAGGAAATTAACTTTACACAAGAGTCTCTCTATTAAACGGATATATCCACAACATCCACTAGCGACAGATACTCTTTTTTCGGCCAACAACCAAAAAAAACCATCAAAGCCAAAAGACAAACGTCGAGACTTGGTCGAACGAAGTCTGACTGATTTTTGTGGATATAATGCGAGGCCAAATTGAGAATGTTTGAAATGACGATGTTTGTAATTAAGTGAAAACAACAGAAAGCTGAAGCAAACGCAAAAGAAAAACTGAAATTTCTTCTTCATTAGCGCACAGAAAATCCAAATGGAGAAATGAAATGGCAGAGCAAACCAGAAGCAGACTCAAAGATACCACACAACAAATACACTCGGCGACTGTTGAAGGCCAGAAAGAGATGAGAACAACTAATTTCCCCTCCCTTTCTCACGGCTAACCAGAATTTCCAGAATTAATTATCTGACAGATGATTTAGTTGGACACAGCACAAAGATACTTATTGGAATACGAGATACATCAATGCCCCTCAATTCAAAATTCTGATTGTGTTTACACAGCCAAGTGCGATTGCGATAGCAAGCTGAGAGGTTACGCTATCACTGTCGCTCTCGCTGCGAGCAGTAAGGGTAAACATGGCGTTTTGTGGTGCAAAATCTTTGCATCTCATGGATACTCTTTTTCCGAGCTCTGTTCACTGTCAACCATTCAGTTCATTTTGGTACTTTGAGCACAGCAAAACGTTGTCCGTGGACGCAAAAGCCGATGACAAATCAAGCTAACAACCACTAACCGAGAGTTTTTTTGTTTCTGTTTCCATTTCCACTTGAGCGCAACAAAAAGTGTCGTCATATGCGGGAGCATGAAAATTGTACTCTTAAATGGAACACGTGCAAAATAACGGAAAAAAATTTCAATAGGAAAAAAATAATAAAAATTTGTAACAAACGCAAAGATAATTTTATACAAAAAAACTGACAAAAAATTATATTAAAACCAGACAACAAGTGCAATAAAGATTTTTTTCAAAATAACTTATAAAAAAAAATGTGTTGAGCCACGCCAATGCCTAGACATAAAGAAAAACAAAGTATTACAAACAAATGTTATAAAAAAACATTACTTAATAAAAAATATATAAACAACAAGTGCGTAGTGTATTAAATATTTTCCAATATGCCTACCTACCATGTTATAAAGCCCATCAATATGCTGTAATAACACAAGTGCTGTTAAAGCCTAAAATTTGGCATTAAAGGAACCAAAACTTTTCTATACCAAGTAAAATTTGTAAAAACACATACATTTCTTTGAAAAGTCTAAAACTTTTGCAACAACTTATTACCATGGTGCTATAAATGTATAAAATTTAAAGTTTTTAAGACTTCAAAACATCAACATCATCTTGATTTCAAATAAAATTTCGCTTAAAATTCATTTTGCCGGAATTTAATTTTGCCGACGGCAAATTTCTCAAACTATGCAAGCTACCAAAATGCGCACTCCTTTTGCTATACAAGAAATTCTTGGCTTGGGTGTTGGATCGGCTGCTGCGGCAGCGGCTGCCGGCTATCCCCATCCCGTACACCTGCACCAGCATCCCGCTTTGCCACCCACCGCCAATACGCCCCCGCCATCATCGCTTAACTCCAGCACGGCCAGTTCTCAACATGCAGCTCATCATCAACGCCTGTCCACCTCATCGCCGCCTACGGCCCACACACCTAGTGACTGTAATAACGCGCCCATCTCACCTGCCTCCTCCACGACACCGGGACGTCATCGTGATTCACGTTCCATATCACCGGATGTAACACGCTTATCAGCGGCAGCTGCTGCAGCGGCTGCAGCTGCCCATGTGCAATTGCCCGTCTTCAATCCAGCCAATTTTTATGCCGCTGCAGGCTATGCGGCCGCCGATCACGCGGGCCAACTAAATGCGGTCGCCCATCATCATCATATGACAACACTGGCAGCGGCGGCCTATCTGAGGGGATTTCTGCCGCCGGGCTTTAGTACGCCCCATGAATTTCGTGGACACTTTCAGCAACATTTTGGAACACAATTTGCGGGTGAGTGAGGCGGAATGTGAAAAAAGATAGGTATAAAGACACACAACTTAAGAAGATGTAGGATAACAGCTGTCAGAGGAGTTGCAGTGTGAAAAAATTCAAGAAAAAGGAAGAATAGGTGTTATGTACAAAATATAGAAAAATCTGACTAGTTTTTATATTAAAAACATCGATGAGAAATGGAACACTTAAGCAGACGTGTCTCAAGGTGTATAAATTGAAAAATGAAATATGTGCTGAGTTTCCATTAGACACCCGTCAGGAGATGCAGTGGTTTTTTGATAGATTTTTAGTAAAAATTAAATTTTGCAACGCAATTGTTATAACTTTATAAACTCAATATCTATGAGTGATAGAAAACTTAGTTACGTCTGCAACTTAAGGTGAATAAAGTGAAAAATAATTAAAAAATAATACTGAGTCCCCTTTGACGCACGTCATGGTATGTTGTGATTTTGATAAATCAAAACAAGATTTTGGTTCAAATTTGGATCAATTGTGTACGAATTGTATTAAGTGTATAAACTCATACCGTAGTCGTTTGTATTTTATGAGATATGTAACAGTTTAGAAATGCATACATAGTGTTATAGGTACTTATATAAGAAAGTATATAAAAACTATGGAATTCGTTTTAACGACACCTCTTTTCAGCTTTTTAAATTTGTAAAGGGGACAGTGGTCACAAACCATAACAGCCTTATTCGAATTAGATCAACATTAACTGTGTATCAAAAATCATGTTCAAATATCGTAATAAACAACTGTTTTTGTTTACAGAAGAAGGGAAATAAAGAATACACACATTGCAAGCGTTTCCAATGATGTTAATAAGGACACACAATACTTAATTAAATCTTACAGTTTCGTAGGAAAGCTAGCTATTACGATGAGGAACAAAACCTAGTCAAGAAATCAGTTTCAAAGATGCGAAAACTTGCGAATTTTAGAGAATTTTTCATGTGATTGTCATAGAGTGGAAGCACATTAACTTGATGCATCTTCGATACTTTTAATGCTCATAAACATTTGTAAAGCGATTTTTCTGAAAGCACGAAAGTCGAATAAAAGACAAGACCGGACTCAATCGTTTTACCCTAATTCGGATATGTCGTCTTCGACAATGTTGTTTTAAATAAGTTAATCTTAACCGAAAACCCAACTATAGCTTGTCGAAAATATATTTAACCCCTTAAAAAACATTTCAAAGTAAAAAGAAAAATTTTGTATGAAACCGTCATTGTAACTCAAAAAACTAATGATGCATTACCAAAATATAATCATTTCTAAATTCTAATTAAGATCCACTTAAATTGCATTCAGAAAATAACAGATCTAATTATATCTGATGATGAGTGATATATTCTAAAATAATATACTCTGAAAATGTTGTCACAATAATTTATAAATTAATGACTTTTTATACAAAGTAGCGACACCTATATACTTCGAAGTTGTGACATTTAAATACTTCGCATAGAAAGTTATTAAGTTATTAAAATTTCCTTTGCATCAAATAACCACCGTCATGCCGCGATCTTAGTTTCTTCTAAGCATGGGAAAATCAAAGAAATATAGATTTCAGCATGTAACCAGGAAGATTCAACCAATAAAAAATTGTTTATAAATACATATTTGTGGTTACATACCTCATTGATGGAGTGTAAAGAGAAAAATAAATTAATAAATAATTAAGTTTTAAGGTCATAAGCCATAACAGCCCAAGTCCGTTTTAAATTTGTAAAGGAGACCAGTAAAAAGGTTCAAATCCTCCTGAAAAACTACACTTGGCTCTCTTTTAATGCGGCTGACAACATTGTTATTTGATCGTGTTTGTTAATTACATTATTTTCATACCAAGAAACCTCAGTTCATGTAAAAAGCATTTAATAGTAGTAAGGTGGTAAAATTTTTAATTAAATTTAATTTTAATTTCATGGTCTTTGTACTTATGTATGGCGCTTTTTTTGTTGTCATATGGGTTTTATAAAAATTTAATAGAAATTATATTGAAGCAAAGAATTTAAACAAGAGAAAACACAATACGATTTTTCTGGGAACGAAAATTTGACTTTGGTACTGCATTAATAGGGCAACGATTAAATAGAAAGAACGCTCATTATAGGAAAATTATTCTGTTTTGATCTATTTTCGATATGCGACTTCGGCGTTTTTTTACAAGAATTAATTAATTTTATGCAGATTTTAAAGATATTGGAACACATCTCCTGGTTTTGTATGAAAGTGAAGTGTTTACGGCGTAAAAATAGACCTAAGTGTTATACTAAAAGTAAAAAAGTACGTACTTACTGTTTTGTTGGACTTCGTTATTTTTTGAGCTGGGTCTGAAATTAAATTTTGTATTTAAAAATTTTGTTTACCAAAATGTATTTAAAATAATAAATTCTTGAAAAGAAAGAAATTAAAATATTTTTTAAATAAATTGTGACCTATTTTATTTACCTAGAAGTGCCTATCTTAAATACTAATTTCAAAATTATAGGTATATATTTTTTAAAGAAATAATTTTATAATATTATATTTATATTTATAATATTATATTATATTATATTATATTATATTATATTATATTATATTATATTATATAATATATATTATTTATAATATTATAAATTTATATTTAAATTCCATTTTGACATCTTTATCTCTTAATGTACATAGAATTCACCATGTGCACTGCTAAAAATGTTCTCCCATTTATGACTCTCATCAAAATTGTAGATATCTAATTAATAATTCGATAACTTTCTAATACCAAAACAACTGTTTCGCCCCGGAGGATACTTACGAGGTGAAGCTGTGTATAAGTCAGTTCACTTGACTGTAACTTCTGCGCCACCTAGCTTAAATTTACACCTGGCACCCATTTGATTCTTCATTCCCCACCAAGTCCTTGTATTTTTTTTTCTCAAAATTTCCTACACTTGCAGTTTCTTCTTCTTCTGCATTTTATTATTAGCACTCTCTGAAGATCTTAAGCTAATTAGTTATTTCACACGATGCTATTGTTGTTGTTGGGTGACGACGTCATTGTTGCCACTTTTTTGCATCCTTTAGACATTTTTTAACCCATCCATTGGATGCACTTGAACTAAGTACAGCAACGAGAGAGAGAGCGAGAGAGGGGGAGAAAAGACACAGAAAAGAGGTAACTTTTCGTAGCCACAGTGCAAAGGGATGGTAGGGGGTCTGTTGGAGTGGAGGAAACCTTTCTTCTAGCCAGTCAATGTCATAAGAAAACAGCAAAGAAATTGGACGTAGCTATGTAAATACAAGTACAACATTGTATTTAAACAGTTTACGTACGACAATACGACCGAGTTATGTATGGAAAGTATAAGTATACACATGTGTATGTGTATGTTAAATGAAAACCCACACATAGACAAGTGGGCTAACTTAGCTATCTAAGATGCAACACTTCATATTCGTAGTGTTACATTTTCAAGTCTAGAGTAGGAGCCTGGCGGGCGTTGGGACACAATACCTCCTTTACAACCATCTGTCTGTCCGTCTGTGTGTCTTAGATGTAAAGTGAATTTTTTTTTCACATGTTTTGTTTCTTTAGGCCGCTGCTGTTGCTTTTTCGGTTCCTGTTGTTTCTTTAAATGGAAACAATGCCTACTCGACAGTGAGAGAGAAGAAAATAAGCTTATAAAGCTTATGAATACATAATATTTTGTCTATGCGAATGTGTGTGGCTGAATGGTTGGCTGCTTGGTTGGTTGGTTGGTTGATTGTAAGCAAAAGGAATTTTTGCATTTTATGAATAAGAGCCAACCAAGTGGCAACACTAATAAGCCTTATGCATAGAGAACCATGCATCATAGCAGCGGCAATATCACAGAAGCGTTGAAATGCAAGACAGTGAATTGAGGAAGACCCCTACGATGAAGCTATAAAGAGCTAACAACGGGAAGTAGACGAGGCACTTTTTATAAGACATTAATAGTTTAGAAAAAAAAATCTATTATGTGAGCCGTGTCTAGAGCTTTGAAGCTTTCTTTAAAATGTTATAGCCTCCGTTCCGTGAATCACTTGCAAATCTGTCTCTGGCATAAAAAAACTACATCTCCTAAATAGGAAACCTAAGATACCACAAGTTCCAATAATCGTGAACTGAACTTCAAACGCATCAAAATCTACGACGTAACTTCGGTAACGAGTGACCATGACTATGAACGAAAAAAAAACTATCCAGCTATTTCCGAAATGGTTGATCTATTAAGATTTTACAATTCGAATGAATAACTAAATTCGTTCCTTTAATATGATTATTAATTGCTTTTGAGTCATTTGAAACAATAATAATATGAATCGGTTTATTACTCGCCAGAAAGCCGCAAATAACTTTAATGTCCTTATTATATTCTTATTAGACCAACAATCAAAAAACTTACTTAACTTTTTTCCATTTTTTCATCTCATGAATGAGATGTGGAAGAGTTTTTCGCAATTGTGCAAGACAACAATCAGAAGAATAGTTTGAAATGTTCACAAACTGTATGATAAAACAAAAATTTAGTATTTTTCTATTAAAGCGTTTAAAATAAATCCTTTTCTATGCTGTGTCGATTTATCATCTCTTCGTTTATATGTAGGACTTATGGGCACAAGACTTTATCATTATGTTTCTAAAAATATAGACTTTCGAGGCAACCAATTAACCAACCCCCGTTTTATAGGTTGTTTTGTATATTATTTTCAAATTAGTATTTAATACAAAAACAACAACATGAAGAGGTGTGAACATTTGCGGAAGGGGTGATATTTATGGGTTATCTTACAACGTAAACACATAAAGGTGTTTTCACATCTGCACTGAAAGAAATTGTGCACTACGAAAATTCGAAACTAAAAATTCAAATAATTTTTTATCAAAATTTGTAAATTCAATACAATTGAAACTGATTTAATTGAAACTCTTAACAGTTACTGACTATTTGACGATTTGTATGATTGACAGGCAGTGTGAGCTATTATTTTAGGCGATAGCCATTTACTAGATTTAAAATTAACCTTTTTCAAACGTGTCGTCTTACCGCAGAAAATTTCTAATTTCTAATACTCATGTTGCCTGGCTTTGCTAACACTTTCAGTCTATGCAATTTCTTTTGTGATCTTTCAATTTCAATCTATTTCACGATCACCACTTTTTAAACCGAAGAGTAAGAGGTAGAAGCTTTTACCTCAACATAATAAAGCAATTGTAGGCTTAAGGAAATATATAATTTGTGAATAGTAGAAATAGGATATCCGGACTTAACGCCTCTATTGTACGCCAACTTAAGAAGCCGAAACGACAATAACTTTACGCACTCACTCTACACTATGAGACTAACAATAGACCAGAAAAATAACATAGCAAAAACTCTACAACAACTAATGGCTCCTTACATTCTACCTGTTTCCTTCCGTTCTTTCGTCGTGTGCTCAAACAAAGCTTTAAGGATGATTTCAGTCGCACTTAACACTTTAGCGCACATACATACATACAAACTTGGCGCTGGTATTTTGCTCTTTGAAAATCACTAAAGAATGTTAATGACACGTAAACTAACAACAATGAAAGGTGCAAAGCTGTTTACCTTTCACAAACACCATCAACATAACCATCACCATCCTATCAGCCTACCCTAGACATGGCCGGGATCGAAATAGAGATAGAGTGCTAAAAAGGTGCGAAAAAGTAGGCGTTTGCCTATTTGCTATTTGGGTAAACACAACACCTCACACTATAGCGTAGCATAACGGTGTGAAGGGAATTACTGCTTACATACGGCCATCACCAGAAATTATACAAGAGCAAATATGACCCTTGGAAAAGAAACCAAAGAAAAAAAAAACAGAAACACGCCATAGCACAAGAAGCTATTGTTTGCTCTCATGTTGCTCAAGTGGTGGCTAACAAACATTACCCACAAACCAAACTAACCGAGGCAACCACAAAAAGGTGCACTGAAATTTTGGCTGAACAATTTCTACAAATCCTCGGCTCAAGGATGTTGTTTTCTTTCAACAAAAGTGGAAAACATTGGACAAGTGAGTGTATAAGTATTTTTTCCCACTCAAGTGATGCAGCAATGTGGCAAAGAAAACGTAATAGTAGGTATCATCATTTTCTGCCTCTCTATGTAGAGGTACAAGAAAAGTACAATGGCTTTGGGCACTTTGGTTTCCGAAAAAAGTCAATATTGTTCTTGTAATAAATAATCATCACCCATTGAAACACATGTCCTTTTTAAGGACCACTTCTTACATACACCTCCATATGTTTTGGGTAATTCTCGCTATAGTCTGTTTACTTTTTCACACTTTTTTGTATCATTTGCCTTTTTTTTGTTGTGGTCAGATGGACGAGAGAAACGAACGAAACTATGATTGTTACCAAGAACTTGCAGGAAGATTTTCATTTAGCCAAATTGGACAGCAGCATTTGTGGACCTTTAACTTTAATTTGTTTGAACGATTTCAATTTGCAAGTAATGATTGGGGGTTGAGGGCCGAATTGATTTTATCCTTATTCACTTAGGGGGGAAAGCTATGGACATGTAGTTTTTTTTTAATACATACAACAAATTAAGCAATTGATGTCATATACTGAGCTTGAATTGTATGGGCTGAGGATATTTTTATGAATTTTTTTTATCCCCAAAAAAAGATATTGGTATGGGAGGTGGTAGTAGTTTTGTCCAAACTTGTCAAGTTTTGTCATCTTAGAACTAAACCTCTGCTTAGAGGAAAGAATCTTTCATTCCGACTCGTTAGCTCGATAGCCCTTAAACTACGGCTGAGACGGAGCAGACCATGACATGAAGGTTACAACATCATTTCCTGTCTCTTCTTCTTCTTTAATGGCAGCCACAACAGAAATTTATCCATCAGTAGCCGCACGTAGAAAAGTATTCCAAGCGATTCGGTCTTGTGCGCTCCGTAGATAGTTCGTCACACCAAACTTAGTTAACAGCTCTTTCACTTGGTCCATCCATAGGAGTTTTGGTCGGCCCCACCTGCGCCGCCCATCGAGTTTATTACCGAAGACTTTTCGAGCCGGAGCGTTTTGGTCCATTCGTACAACGTGTCCAATCCAGCGCATTCGGTCTATCTGAACGCGCTTGACTACGTCCATTTCGTTGTACAGATCAAGATTTTTCCCTCGAAGACTCCCAGAATAGATTGATCCGCTTGTGTCATTTTCTCTCATCTTTATTTTCTTCGCCGACGGCCCCCTCGTTGTTGTCGACAGCAATTTTACAGTAAAAGTCTAGTAAAAGCTTCTCAAACAGCTGACATTTGCATTCGTCTTTAAACAAGTTGGTGCCGTTTTATGAGTCTAAAGAGAGAATAGGTGTTAATTCACAATAACGCGAAAAGTTATCCTATACCTCATTTATAGGGTGTAAAGAGAAATTAAGTAAGTTTGCGGGAGCGAACACCCTCTAAAATAGGGATGTTTGTATGAGAGAAGGGTGAAGTTTTTGTTCGGTCTTGCTCATCTTGGATTAAACTCCACTTAGAGGATAAACTTTGCATTACAAAATCAGCTAGATTGCTCTTAACCTACGGCTGTCATCGCGAGAACCGACCGACAAAGAGACATCTTTAAATCGTCTCAGATTTAGACGCTGATATTTTATATATATATATATAGTCACACCAACCACACCACCTTATGGGCGTTAAATATGGAAGAACAAACTCAATGTACCCTTTTGAGCGAGCGTGCGTGTGGTATACAAATTTAAGGCATATTGACATCAGCAAAAATTCATTGGATATCAGTTTTTGTCTCAACATTTCGCGAACTGCAACCAATGGGTCATTAGAGGTGTGACATGTTGCCCCAACTAGCAGAAACCACGATCGCTGATTACACTATGACACAAAATCAAACTTTTTGAAAAACACCCGAACGTGACTATATAGGTTCGATAGTACAACCGGAGCTGAGTAAAACCCTAGCTCAGTTTGGCTAGATTGGCTACCAAAATTTTTTTTTGGCCCCCTAAACTTTTTGAAATCCTTGGACCCCTTGAAAAAAGGTGACATCAATTGTTGGATAACAGTTTCTACAGTTTTTAATCTAGCTCCTTCTCTTCTTCAACAAAGTTTTAGCTAATAGTCCGCTTAAGAAACTGATATAATAAAATTTTCCAAAAAAATTAGACTTCCCTCGTTTATTTTCAAAAAACTTCAATAAAAATTATGTTAATTTACGTTAAGTGTATCGAAGTGATACAACAAATTCGGCTCAAGATCAGAAAAGTGTTCTATTATTTATTGTTTGATATTTTTGGTCAAATTCAGTGTGTCACGCACTAGGATGACGCGTTTCGAACTCCATGACGAGTTCATCTTCAGACCCCTTTGTGACTAACTGATGCACAATGGTACATCATCAGCTGTATATATATCTACAATTATGCCAAACATATGCATGTGAAGTAGATATCAGCCGAAAATGTCCAGCATAGTTATGAATTTGACCATTCACAATCAAACATGAGAATGGAGGATATTTTATCCCCACGATTCCCTTTTTACCTCACAAAGCTCAAGCTTACCATGGCTTTTCACCACAAAACTCAAGCTTTTTTACAAGGTTTGTTGTTAAACTAAGCTTACTATTGTTACTGAGCATATACAGTGTTTGCTCACTACTAACTACTAAGCATATATAGTTTGTTAGGCCGTGCCGTGCCAGTGTATGTGTATTTGTGTTTTTGTTAGTCGATCTTACATTACATTATGTTAATTTACGTTAAGTGTATCGAAGTGATACAACAAATTCGGCTCAAGATCAGAAAAGTGTTCTATTATTTATTGTTTGATATTTTTGGTCAAATTCAGTGTGTCACGCACTAGGATGACGCGTTTCGAACTCCATGACGAGTTCATCTTCAGACCCCTTTGTGACTAACTGATGCACAATGGTACATCATCAGCTGTATATATATCTACAATTATGCCAAACATATGCATGTGAAGTAGATATCAGCCGAAAATGTCCAGCATAGTTATGAATTTGACCATTCACAATCAAACATGAGAATGGAGGATATTTTATCCCCACGATTCCCTTTTTACCTCACAAAGCTCAAGCTTACCATGGCTTTTCACCACAAAACTCAAGCTTTTTTACAAGGTTTGTTGTTAAACTAAGCTTACTATTGTTACTGAGCATATACAGTGTTTGCTCACTACTAACTACTAAGCATATATAGTTTGTTAGGCCGTGCCGTGCCAGTGTATGTGTATTTGTGTTTTTGTTAGTCGATCTTACATTACATTATGTTAATTTACGTTAAGTGTATCGAAGTGATACAACAAATTCGGCTCAAGATCAGAAAAGTGTTCTATTATTTATTGTTTGATATTTTGAAACACTGTATATGCTCAGTAACAATAGTAAGCTTAGTTTAACAACAAACCTTGTAAAAAAGCTTGAGTTTTGTGGTGAAAAGCCATGGTAAGCTTGAGCTTTGTGAGGTAAAAAGGGAATCGTTGGGATAAAATATCCTCCATTCTCATGTTTGATTGTGAATGGTCAAATTCATAACTATGCTGGACATTTTCGGCTGATATCTACTTCACATGCATATGTTTGGCATAATTGTAGATATATATACAGCTGATGATGTACCATTGTGCATCAGTTAGTCACAAAGGGGTCTGAAGATGAACTCGTCATGGAGTTCGAAACGCGTCATCCTAGTGCGTGACACACTGAATTTGACCAAAAATATCAAACAATAAATAATAGAACACTTTTCTGATCTTGAGCCGAATTTGTTGTATCACTTCGATACACTTAACGTAAATTAACATAATGTAATGTAAGATCGACTAACAAAAACACAAATACACATACACTGGCACGGCACGGCCTAACAAACTATATATGCTTAGTAGTTAGTAGTGAGCAAACACTGTATATGCTCAGTAACAATAGTAAGCTTAGTTTAACAACAAACCTTGTAAAAAAGCTTGAGTTTTGTGGTGAAAAGCCATGGTAAGCTTGAGCTTTGTGAGGTAAAAAGGGAATCGTGGGGATAAAATATCCTCCATTCTCATGTTTGATTGTGAATGGTCAAATTCATAACTATGCTGGACATTTTCGGCTGATATCTACTTCACATGCATATGTTTGGCATAATTGTAGATATATATACAGCTGATGATGTACCATTGTGCATCAGTTAGTCACAAAGGGGTCTGAAGATGAACTCGTCATGGAGTTCGAAACGCGTCATCCTAGTGCGTGACACACTGAATTTGACCAAAAATATCAAACAATAAATAATAGAACACTTTTCTGATCTTGAGCCGAATTTGTTGTATCACTTCGATACACTTAACGTAAATTAACATAATGTAATGTAAGATCGACTAACAAAAACACAAATACACTTCAATAAAAATTTTAATTTTTTCACTTTTTTTAATATAAGTCGTAGGGAATCCAGATTTTTTGCTTACTCTATTCAGTGAAATTGTAGTTTAGGTAACACCGAATAACTTTTCTGAACAAACCTATGCAATCTGAACAAGTCTAGGGATATTAAATAGCTCTCAAAACACACTATCTACTTTAAACAAACTAATTTTTTAGGAGTTTTGGGCCATTGTGCAATGTTTTTACTTGCTATCTTTACCAAAAACGTACTTATTGTAGAACTGAATAGCTTCTGTAAACAACCAATATGATCGGAATACTCCACCCCCTTAATTGTTCACAAAGAGCATTAGGGTGTTCCTTATATGGCATTTTTCGAATTTCGTTAAAAATATGTATTAATCGCGATGTTGGTCATCTGTCTTCACCTTACGTTTCTTTTTGCCAATATTAGGAATATATTGTGAGAAATTTTGTATCGATAGTTGGACATTAGGGTGTGCCGCAATGAGGTTAAGTTATGAATTTGTTCTCGAATCAGTTCATTGCCGCTAAGTATTTTTCTTTCGTATATAGACTAAGTAGTAACAAGCCGTTCAATAGCTGAAATAAAGACCTAAAATAATATGTGTTTGCTTTTACCATATCTCTTATGGACGCCGAGATATTTGATATAGAAGTGGGGGTATTTTTAAAAAAATTATTAAAAATGTTGAAATTGAATTTCGATGTAGATTATTATGGACAATTATATATTTCAACTTTTAAAGGTTAATCAAGTTAAAAGCTATATGTTTAAAAAGTAAATGTGTATATTATCACTATCTCTATCAATTCTCGAGATATCAGTAGTTAAAAACGGAATTTTTGACTGTATGCATAGCAATGTCTAATGAACTTTTGTTCCATCTGAATACCCATTGAATACTTACCAATAACGATTTTTATATGATAAAAATAAAAAATCCCCTCAAAAGACCATTGGATATTAATGGTTTTGGTGACATTTGTAAGCATACACAATGTATATACAGGTGAAACAAAAGTTAAGTAGTCATTGCTATGCTTTTTAAGCCCCTGATGTCTCGAGAATTGATAAAGGTAGTGATAATATACACATATACTTTTTAAACATATAGATTTTAACTTGATTAACCTTTAAAAGTTGAAATATATAATTGCCCATAATAATCTACATCGAAATTCAATTTCAACATTTTTAATAATTTTTTTAAAAATACCCCCACTTCTACATCAAATATCTCGGCGTCTATAAGAGATATGGTAAAGGCAAACAAATATTATTTTAGGTCTTTATTTCAGCTATTGAACGGCTTGTTACTACTTAGTCTATATACGAAAGAAAAATACTCAGCGGCAATGAACTGATTTGAGAACAAATTCATACTTTAACCTCATTGCGGCACACCCTAATGTCCAACTATCGATACAAAATTTCTCACAATATATTCCTAATATTGGCAAAAAGAAACGTAAGGTGAAGACAGAAGACCAACATCGCGATTAATACATATTTTTAACGAAATTCGAAAAAATGCCATATAAGGAACACCCTAATGCTATTTGTGAACAATTAAGGGGGTGGAGTATTCCGATCATATTGGTTGTTTACAGAAGTTATTCAGTTCTACAATAAGTACGTTTTTGGTAAAGATAGCAAGTAAAAACATTGCACAATGGCCCAAAACTCCTAAAAAACTGATTTGTTTAAAGTAGATAGTGTGTTTTGAGAGCTATTTAATATCCCTAGACTTGTTCAGATTGCATAGGTTTGTTCAGAAAAGTTATTCGGTGTTACCTAAACTACAATTTCACTGAATAGAGTAAGCAAAAAATCTGGATTCCCTACGACATATTAAAAAGAGTGAAAAAATTAAAATTTTTATTGAAGTTTTTTGAAAATAAACGAGGGAAGTCTAATTTTTTTGGGAAATTTTATTATATCAGTTTCTTAAGCGGACTATTAGCTAAAACTTTGTTGAAGAAGAGAAGGAGCTAGATTAAAAACTGTAGAAACTGTTATCCAACAATTGATGTCACCTTTTTTCAAGGGGTCCAAGGATTTCAAAAAGTTTAGGGGGCCAAAAAAAAAATTTGGTAGCCAATCTAGCCAAACTGAGCTAGGGTTTTACTCAGCTCCGGTTGTACTATCGAACCTATATAGTCTCGTTCGGGTGTTTTTTTCACTGTTGCACTGTGTTATAACCATTAAATTTCTGTATCGCTGGAGTAAAAAAAGTTATGTAGCTTGACAATATATCGCTCTGTCTTCGTGTTATCTTTGATCATCTTACAAGTATGCCACTGAATTCCTATTAGAGGCTTTTGCCTTTCGTAACCCATTCACCCTACTTCGCTGTGGCTGACACGTAGCAACTACCGATTCAAATATAAACGGACTTTTGTTCTCTAACCTGAACATAATTTAAATGCTCTCTTATTACCACAAGTTCGATTCAAGTTTGCTGTTAATTTTTGTTTCCTAATTTTTTTGTAAAAAAAACGCTAATTTTTTTTAATTATTTTCTTAAAACAGTTGTATTCTCCTACTCCCCCCTCACTCTGACTCTTTCTGTCTCTTTTTCAAGTAGTAATGAGATTATTAGGAAAAACGCTGTACGATTGTTGATTGCAAACAAATAAACCTCAAGTGGGTTAGACCGAACGGTCACTATTCAAGTGAGCCAGCCACACGCTTCCTAGAATCGTCAACATTTTCATAAAGATTATTTTCCTTAGCTTCAAGCCTTAACCTGGCTGATTTCCTCTAGACGTTGGCGGCGGGAAAGCCATGTGAAACAATTTCTAATAGTTTGATCTGTTAACGACCGTGGTGATGATGATGACAATGATAATGATGATGGTGATGACAAACTTAAGTATCTTGTCTGTCAAGTGGCCTCCGAAAGAAGGCAGCAACAGCAGCAGCAGCAGCCGCCAACAACCTGTGATCGCCACATGACTGACTGATTGTATGACTATTTGATACACAAGATATACGAGTATAGTAAAATTATGGTGTTTATTTTTTGTAGAAAACCAATTTTCAAATTATCTCTCTACCAAATGTTTATTTATTTTGTAGCTCAACTCAGCGTAGCGACGAGTATTAAACCCATATGAATCGCTTTTTTATTCTAATTAAAAAATTATTAAGAAAATAATGACTTTCGAATTTTAGCATTGACCTTTTTGGTTGAAGCAAAGAGAAAGAGAGAGGAGAATGAGAATGAAAACTATAGTGGTAGCCCTAATTTGTTTGTGTGTATGCCCTTTGTTCACACGTTCAAAAAAAAGAGCATACAAATATTATATTTTACGATCCGATAATTTTCGATAAGGATCTGCTCTTTAGCTCCTTGGGATAATTTTTTTCGTTTTTATTGTGGAAATTTAGCAAAAATCTATAACAAAATATCTTATTTCATTACACATTTTACTGGGCAGGAAATGCCGGATAATTGAACGCCTGCCTAAATTGTGTTTCCTTGCCTTGCTCAAATGTTGCTACCTCCTACCTATTTTCACTTTTACATGCAATTTCGTTTTCATATGAAAACTCCCCTTTATTTTTGAGAGAATATCCGAGTATGAGTTGCTGATGAGTTTCGTGTTGGGATAAGTCGATAATTTGCCATAGTTAATTTTCAATTTAATTTTAATGAATTTTGGATGTTGATTAGAGTGGAGGTGGATAATAAATTTTGTCACACAAACGTAATTTCATTACATTTTCCAAACGCAATCTAACTACTAATTTAAACATTTATTGCCTACTTCAAGCGATGGCTGCGCTAGAATAAATCGTAGATACGTGGATTGTGGTTGAAGTTTAGTAGGAGATTTACATATGGAATTCATTGCCTGGATATTTATGCTAATAATTGTGTTTAGCCATACTTCGAATGATCGTAATGGGATATTTTTGAATCTTAACTTGAAACAAGGAGTGAAAACATTTAGGTGATAAGTATAAAAGAATGTTTGCCTATGGAGCAGCTTAAGATTGTCTCTGTCCGAAAGTCTTCGTAGTTTTATAGCAGTGTCAGGCAAAACAGACAGCATATATTAGGTGTTTGTGCATGTGAATCGTTCGTAGTGTATCTTTCACAACACTCAACCTGAGACTGACTGCTTTGATTTAAACACAGCTTTGCCAATTGTGTCTGTCTGAAATAGACAATTATTGCTAGCCTCGCGAGGCTATGGGTTGCCTAACACTGGACATCGAAGTTGTTTATGGTTCGTTTTAGAAACAAGCTCTAATATGACTCTATTATTCAGTAAAGCATTCTCAAGCATTCGAATTGTTCCATGTATGTTCGGTAGTGATGGCTTGTAATCAGTGATGACACTAATAACGTGCTTAGCAAGATGGACTTAACTCCACGTTCTAAAACTTTTCAGGACAAATCGATTTCTAAAATGACTTGAGTCCTTTTTTAATCGGAATAAAAAATATTTATTGAATTCGACGTCTTTTCAATTTTGTGGATTTGAGTCCTTCTTGATAAGGAAGGAAGAAGAATGCAAAGCTGTAAACAAATTTTACAGGAATATTATAAAGCCTTTTGATTCAGTTTTAAATTGTAACTCATTTATCAAACCCTATCGTAACAAATTCTGGAAACAAATGTGTTGTACTTTTCTTCATTCTAATTCTGCCTTAGGACTTCCCAAACATCCTAAGAATTTTTCAAATAAATCTACGTTTCTGCCACTTAAGAAACGCAAAATTTCACCCTCAATGTAAACTGCAAACCATACTACACTCACAGACACTTACAATTGATAGAGCTTTAAAAAATACATATGAGTTTTTATATAATCGTATAAATAAATACGATGAGTGCTCGTTCCTGTGCTTCGCCCGACGCAATTGGGGTAAAAAAAATGTTAACAAATTCCGCCTGTCAAACCTTTTGCCTCATTGCCTCGACAAAAACAGAGCAGAAAAATTCGAACAAATAACCCACCCTGTATTATAGGTTTACACACACCTATAGCGTGGCGGCGTCACATAGAAGGGTTGTATTCACACACATGTTAACGCATATGTGTTAACATATGTTGGGTGTTTGTATGTGTGTTTAAATATTTATTAACCCATTAAATACGTGTTACATTTACCAAAAAGTCAGGTTATGGCTTTAGCGTAACGAATTTAAGATAATTGAAACAGAAATGAAATGAAATTTGAAAGTGTTTTAAAGGTGGGGGCGTTAGAGATGGGGAAGATGGTGAACACAATAAGGTAATGTTTTTGCAACAAAACGTATGCCATATACACTGGGTTATCAATTTGTTGTTAACTTATTTACAAACCCTAATTTATTGTCAAACACTTGTGAGAGAAAATCTTTGTGTCGCCACGTACTCAGTTTATACCTTTGCAATTTAAATTCTGTTCTGCAATTTAAATTCTGTTTGTTTGATACCATTCCAACTTCAAATTGAAAACCTAAACCTCTACAAATTATCCAATTATTTAATTTAAGCTTCACTGACGTTATAAATAAGTCTGAATGCCAAAAGGAAAACTCGTAACCGAACAATGGCTTTTTGAGAATACAATACATAACAATCATTAAAATGCAAACGGCAAAAGTATTTGAACGTTCTACAAACTGAAGGAAAACTTAGCTCTGAAGTTCCACAAGGAGCAAATACACACATACAGACACAGCCACAGCTTGTGAAACGTACTGACTGACATTCCGACGACTACGTAGCCAAAACAATGCTGGAAGAAAATTGGAAAATAAGCGTAACATAAAACCAACAATGCTTATTCACCGTACTGCTGCTACTGCTGCCAGTACTACTATGTACACACAGTGTACACAGTGCTTAACTTCTTGTCCCGTGCTCCCTTTCCCTAGTTCATCAACGATCTCTATACGTCTCCATTTCGTCTCACTGCCAAGGAATATGATGATTTCCTTTATATACTTTTTCACATCAGTGAAAAACCAGGGAATAGAATAATAATGGCACAAAATAGCGCCAACAACAGCAACTACAACAACAACACCGCCACCATCAACCATCTACAGCACTCGAGTATCAAATGATGAATAGCTGAAAAAACAGTCATGCTAGTTAGCAATCAGTAGCTTTGGAAAATTGGCAAGCAAATAGTAGAGAACAGTTCAAGAAATAACACAAAGCAAAAAAAGCAAACGGAAACAGGAAACAAATACAGCAAAAAAAATGGTTTTGCTAAGAAAACTCTACAGTCATTTATTGTACTGGGTAGATTTATTTTTATCTTTATATTTACTTTCATTTAATTTAAAATCACCGAAGCTGTGTAATAATTAAATGATTGTGGATATTGGAATAAATCTCATAAATTTATTTTTTAATGTGGTCGCAATTATTTTCTTTTATTCATTTGAACGTTATAAGTTGTAAAGCTGAACTGGCAACTTGAGTGGAATGAAAGATCCATAATACGTTAGAATTCCATCACTACACAATAATTTTAGTTCTTAACGATCGAATATAGGAGATTCCTTAACCAAGTGTGCTTTAGAGTACATCTTGTAGTAAATTCATCTTAGTTTGACCTTATACCTTGATTAGTTAGCAATTTCATCGTTTTTTTTTTTGGTTTGTTTCTTAGAAAGTTGCTTTTGTATTCCTTCGAGCTCATGATCAGTTTTGTTTGAAAGAAGTTTTAGCAGAATAATATTCTCATAATGTCAGTCAGTCCGTATAGTTACTTTGGATGGAGGCACATATCCTCATGCGCAGTCTTGGTACAATGATTAAGATATGTTATCATGTGTTATACCCTAGACTCTCACAATTAAATGAGAATTCTCTCTTGAGTGCGTGGACTTAAAAAATTCAACAATGATAATTAATTAATAGAGTAAAAGTAATTAATGGTACAATAAAAGTACTTTTTGATCATACTTAATTTCTTATTGGTACAATAAAAGTAGTTTTTGGTGCAATAATAGTACTTTTCGATTCAATAAAATCACTTTTTGGTACAACAAAAGTGCTTTATGTAGTATAAAAGTACTTTTTAGCACAGAAGAAGTACTTTTTTGTATAATAAAATACTTTTTGGTATAGTAAAATATCTTTTTTTGAAAAAAAAATGTTCCTTTTGGAACAATTAAAGTACTTTTTTGTAGAATAAAAGTACTTTTTGATATATTAATATAATTTTTTGGTACAATAAAAGTAATTTAAATACAATAAAAGTGCTTTTTGTTGTAACGAAAGTTCTTGTCATACAAAAAAGTACTTTTTGGTGAAATTAAAGTGTTTTTATTATACGAAAAAGTACTTTTTAGTACAATTAAAATAATTTTTACAACTAAAAAGTACATTTTAGTACAATTAAAATACTTTTTATATAATAAAAGCACTTTTATGTATAATAAAAACACTTTTTGGTAAAAGTTAAAGTTCTTATTAGTACAATAAAATTACTTTTTGGTACAATAAACTTCTTCTAAAATATATTTTGAAAAAAATGTACTATGTAGTCAAATAAAAGCACCTTTTAGTACAGTAAAGCATTTGTTGTTACAATAAAAGTACTTTGTGCCACAATTAAAGTACTTAATGGTACACTAAAAGTTAATTTATCTTATAATATATTTTCATATTTTTTTTGTTGCATTTGAGCCAATTTACTTACAGTGATGCTTTATTTTACTAAATTTATATAAAATGTGAATAACCGGTGCTTGAAATTAACCTTTATAGTCTGTGAACTTGATTAAACGTGTATTTACTAAGTACCTGAAGCAATTTAAATCTTCCAAACTAATGCAATAATTTTTTTTAAATTGTTAAAGTACGAAACATATTTATGAATAACTTTGGGGGCAGGAAGAATTCTTTTAATATAGAAAGTTGTGGTGATATTTCTCTGTGATCACTGCATTCAGATATCAAATTGTTGTCTCTTCACCTTTAAAAAAGTGTGCATGTCTCCCGATTCTATGTTTCATATTCTGAAATACGAAAACTATAACCCGATATTTCTACAAAACATCTGTGTCTTTGCGTACATGTTGAATTCATAGCTTTTAAAATTATTTCCCTATTCTTTCATTTCCTTGTTTCGCTATCAATACAATTCGCTTTTCATCAAAATAAAAAAAATAAAAACGGATATCGAATTTTGTAGTCTCCATTTCAAGTAATTACTAGCACCCAGCCAGCCACCATATTGGCTTTTTTTGTTCATCATGAAAACGACAGAAAATGTCTACTGTCTTGTCGTTACAGCAAATGAGGCAGACAATATGTGTACAACCTACTCTTACCTCGTATTGATGATTGCTTTAAGCATTAAAATGCTAACGTTGTCAAGCGTCTTCTTAGCAAAAAAAAAAAAAGTCGTCTCTGTAAGTGTGTGTGTATACGTTTTTTTGTACGTTAAACGGCAAGTTTACCATCATTTGTCTGTTTTCCTTAGACTTGTTATTCGTTCTAAGATGTTTGTAGACGATTCTTCTCTATTTTTTTTTCATTTTCATTCATTTTTTAGTTGCCTTCATCCTTAGGTATTTAATAAAGGCAAAGTAGATGATGCTCGCTCATAAGTAGCAGTAGCACAGAATGCGATACTTTTTGTGCCTTAGAGGTGTGTGGGGTTTGGGGCAGGAGTCGTATCTGTACCTCACCTGTAGTCGTTGTAAATACGCTTGAGTATTATTAACGTAAATGCAAAATTGCCAATTTCGAGTGTATTTCCTGTCAACACAATTTCCGCTCTTTTCGCGATTCCCTTTTAAACCGCCACTTGCGATTCCTTATTTGTTATGAATGAAAATAGAAAATGGCACAGGAAAAATGGCGGAAAATTACTATGTAAATACTAAGGTTTATGTAAATTACCATTTATGTGCAAGTTTTTTGTTATTTTTTTTGGCACTGTTGGAATTGAATTGTTATTGGTAATTTTCAATACAAAGCAAAGCATCTTTACTTGTTAACACTTTAAGGGACATTGAAGGACTTGATTTAAAAGTTCAATGTTCTCATTAAAGGTAAAAGCTGTTGTAAAGTTTGTTGATTATTAAAAGCTAAATATAACCACATAAGCCATTGGCAAACATTAGAAGCACTTGTCGTTTTCAAAGCCCTTTCAGTTAATTTAGCTAAACACGTTTGGCGTTCGCTCAAGCGTGTCCTTTGATGTTCTTCTCTATCTCTCTCTTGCTCTCTGCTTGAATCTGTTTTGCCATAATTGCTAATAATCCTTCAAAACTAATTAAACAATTTACCAGTTTTTCTGCTCCTACATCAGCATGGTAGCTGTATTTATGTATATTTTGTTGCTGTGCAGTCAGTGACCAGTGGCCAGCCATGCTCATCAGCATCATCGCCGTCGTCGTCGTAGTCGTCAGCATCATCAGCATATTATATACACATCAATTAACAATTATGTTTGTTGTCGGCTGTATTCAACCACCCCTCGTTCAGTTTTCCAACTAATTGATTACAAAATTGGTTTCACAAAGGATACAGCGACGGGCGAGTGCCACCCAACTTGGCACTATACTGCTCGACCACAACACTGACCCTTCGCTGGTGAGGCTACACGCATGAATGGTTGGGTTTCTTCCGCATTGCTCTAGTATGAGTTGGTCGCCTCATACCTTTGTGGGTATTAATTTCATCTTCCATATGCTTAGGTTCACTTTGGATGGCAGCAAAGAAAGTTTTGTTTTCATCTACCTCTTGGAATTTTACGGTCATGCGATACTTTAACAAGTTGGTTTTAATTCCCTATTATTTGCTGCTGTTGTTGCAGTGGCAAATGAATAAGAAAAACATTTCCTTCTAGTGAAATTGGCAAATTAATTGTTCAGTTAACGCAAAGAATCTATTGTTATTTAATTAACCATAGAGAGAATTGTTAGAGGTATCAGATTACAACGAGGAGAAACTATTTACGGTGTCACTACAAATGTTGAGTGTTTGAAAAACTAAATACAATTATTTTAGACTTTCTCTTATATCTAACAAAGGATATCTAGAATGTCAAAGTTCACGGTTCAGTATTGTTGTAAAAGAAAATCCAATCTTATGTTTTTTTATGTTATACATAATTTTGACGAATAAATGAGTTTTAACGCGGTCGTACGTGTGCCAATGATGGCGAATGTTCTGGAAAACCCTTTGACATTACTACATTACTACTACATTACAATGACGTTTGAAGTGACTACATGCATATAAAAAATAAAATTGTCATGAAGTATACATGTATCAAATCTGTATAAATACAAGGTGGTCCAAAAGTCAGTTTACATTAGAAACGGTAGCTGCGTCGAGTAGCTACTTCGGGCTGAGGTGGAGGGGTTAAAAACTGCAAAGCAGTTAATGGGAATTTAGTGGCATTGCTGCAAACAGCGAAACACAACTGCATTCTTCGCACGAAATAACGTTTCCTCTACTATAGCTCCATCGATTCGATTACAAAATGGGTTCATAAGTTCGTGGAGACAGGTTCAACAATGAAACAACCATGATTCGGCCTAAACCTAAACCTTTAAGGGATTACTAAAACGTCTATACATTTATAATGTTCAAAGAGGACATGCAAAGCTATGAACATATATATACCTATTTTCCACCCACTACACTTCACTTAACCACAAAGCAAAAGCACAGTCACAATCCTCCCCACGCATCGTACAACAATCAGCTAATGTTGTAATCTCTCTCTCTGTCTCTTGGCAATCTATGCGGACCAGTAATAATTATCCCTAATTTGTTTTAATTTTAATCCCGTTTTTCTATCTCCTTTTAATATAATCTCAACAATATTTATGTCTTATTGCTCCTTACAAATATCACAACAATACCACCCATTTAGGAAACGCCTCCGGATTCCTATTCACCCCAAAACCTACATAATTGCCCAAACAATGCATCAATTGAGAGACAGATGAAAGAAATAAAATTCGTAATTCCCTCAAAAGAAATGCTCAATCGCAGATAGGATTGATTTTCCTCAACACTTGAATGAAAAGGATTTTTGCACCTTTTCATCGCCTTTCAAGATCTTTTTAAACTGTCACAATATAACGCACCCAAACACACACACACACGCACATACTATCACGCACTAGCAAAGGCATTTCCATATGAGGACAATGGGAAATACGTATATGATGGCACGTTTCCTTGTTACACCGTGTATGTTATCTTAAACCGAAAATTCGCATTCGTCTTACAATTGCGAAGTCTGCTCTTTTTGTTATCCTGCATAAACCTATTTCCTTGTAACCAAAATCCTTTGGCAAACAATAAATACCTTCAAGATTTTGTGCGGAACGATAAGAGATTGCCTAGGATTTTGACGAATGTTGTCAGAAATATGAGTTGACTATTGATAAGTTAGTCGTTGTCAATTGCTGTGGTTCAGCGGTTGAGAGAGGAAGAAGGCAACCTTTTTCCGGATAAAGTAATGCACACAAAAGGGTTAAGTGGAATTTTCTCACATTTGCCTAGAAAGGTGTTAGCTACAGCAACGACAAGGGACAATTGAAGACAAATTAAAATCGAATTATATGAGAACAGTTTATATATCTTAAAGCTGTTTTGCTATTGTATATTAATTTCTTCTTATTCTCTATTTTTTAGACCAAGCATCACGTGGCAATGCGGATTATGCGGGAGCTTTGAATAACCCCAACCATAACAACAATAACAACGATGAGAACTCACCTAGCAAATCTAGTTCGACATCAGCGAGTAGCCAAAACAATACGACCTCAACCTCAGCCACTACCACACCGAATGCAACGAACCATCCCACAAATCAACCGACCACCCCCACTAGACCCACTCTCTCACCTGCCGAACATGCAGCGGCCGCATTGGCCCATCATGCGGCAGCGGCGGCGGCCCACTCGCACTCCCAGCATCATGCACACCCGATGACGGCCCACCATGCCGCGGCCGCTGCGGCAGCAGCCCATCATCATGCCCATGTCCACAACCCCAGTGCACACCACGAAGCTTTCCTCAATGGTGCAGCCGGTGCTGGTGCCAATGGCCTGCTAGGCCATCATCCAGCCACAGGGCCAGATGGCGTGCTTCTGGGTCCCGCTGGCAGCAGTAAAAAGAAGAATAAACGTCGTCATGGTCGTACAATTTTTACGAGTAATCAATTGGAGGAGTTGGAAAAGGCATTCAAAGATGCCCATTATCCGGATGTCAGTGCTAGGGAATTGCTGTCAATGAAAACTGGTTTGGCCGAAGATCGCATCCAGGTAAGGTGATAAATTTTATGAACTTGAATTTATTGTCCTGCCAAGCAAATCCATACAAGAAAAAAACGGACACAGCAAACTTGAGAATAATTTACAGCCTGTGCAGCTACAGTTTATATTTATAGAGATTGATAGAAACTGGCAAAGTGCAGTGCAGTGCAGGAAATGACTCTCATTTGAAATTCTATTAGAGGAGTTTAGAGATTGCTGCAGCAGCAGGGGCAGTAAAACGAAACAAACTCACATAAAAGTTTAGATTTGGAAAATGAAAATTTAAAAAATTAATGATGCACAGCATCGTGATCAAAGCCACCGGGCGAACAAAGGACAGCTGTGGGTGGGAATGCTACTTTAAGGACTCCTTGAGAGGTGTTTAATTAAACGATGCACACGCTTCCGAACTTGAATAACAGTTGCACAAAGATGTTAGTTAGGCAGCTTCTTTGTCACTGGTCGTGTGATTAATTTAAGCAACATTTGCAACGTTTCCATTCCACCTCATCGCGTTCGCTTTGAACAGCCACTTATAATGGCAAACTGCATTAAGCAGCCAGCCATAATGGCCGCACTTCACCCAACCAACCATCCATCCATCCATCTCGGTGAAATCGAGAACAATGCCACTGCCTCATCCTCCTCCTGCCTTGGCCATATTCAAAACAATTGCATACATTATGGCGGTGGTTGTGCTCGCAGCAGTAGCAGTCAGTAGGTTGTTGTAACAAGTATTTGCTGAGCATTACAAAAATTAGCAACGCCTTCGTACAGTGCAATGCAGCGAGACTGAAGCGAAAGTGCGCCGCGGTATGAATGAACCCCACTGTTTGATCAAAATAAAAAATGAAATTAAAATTCAATTAACTACAACAATTGCCAATAGAATAAGTAGAACCCCGAAGAATTTGCATCGTGCACACGCACACATACATACATATGTATATCCAGGCATCCCAAAGCATGAATATGCAACACGACCCGACCCGTTCTCTGACAAATCAAATACACTTCAATTAAAAATGCCATATTAACCAACAAAAGGTACTACTTTGGCATGATAGTATGCCAAAGGAAACCCCTTTTTCACATAACGCACACAGCGGCACACACTCACACATGTGCCATAGTCAAAGTTTATTGAGTCTTGAGTACAAATTTCAGATTGCCCAAGAGCGTTGTTGTTGTATAATCTGTCAAGGAATTGAAAGTGTGTACGTGTATGTGTGTGTGCGAGCTGAAACCAAAAATTCAGCCATTAATTTGTTCATACGTAACAAGAAGTTTGAGTGCTTTTTTAACAAGTTTTCTTCCCTGGGTTTTCTGTGTAAAATTCGCACTTTTTCAAGGATAAACGAGAGCGCAGAACAACGACGACGACGACTGGTGCTGCGGACGTTGCTTCATATTCCCTTTTCCCTTTACTTGCGCCTCAGCCCAAATGCCATAGGAAAGTAAGAAGTAGAAGAAAAAAAAACAAAACAAACATGGCTGCTGTCTTTTCTGAAAACAACAAGCAACCGCTACTGCTGCCACAACAGCGACGACACAACAACAACACCGGCAAGGCAACAACTCACTTCACGTTCCCCATTTAAGGAAACAATGAAGTTGCGAAAAACGCGCCTGTGCAAGTTAAGTGAAGACAAGATTCGTGTTAATAACACAAATAAGTTTTAAATTAAATTTGAATTTAAATTATTGCACAATTTTAAATTTAAAAAACTTTCTCGATACAGTCTAGAATAGAAAACATATGTTGCTGTTGTATTACTGATATTCCACAGGTTTCATAGCGACTACTTTAATTGTGGAAATGAGTAGTAATTTTAGAATTGATTATCATTAATCACTGATTTTAGAAGAATTGCAATTATTTTAAAATAAGTAACATTTTGAAATCATTAAATATTATTAATGATTGCAATCGTTAGAGATCCTTGGAGAAAGTTTAAATAGAAGCTTTAACTTTGCGTAAACTAAAATGGATTATTTTTGATGACAATTGTTGAGAAAGAATCGATCACGAAAAAAATACATATGATTACGAAATTGATTTCATTTATATTATAATGGAAACTTTTAGATGGTATGACAGTATCATACAGTATTCTCTGTATGACCAGTGACATCTTAACATCTTAAATCATAAGTGAGACTAAAGAAGCTAAATCTAAAGAGATTGATTGCCGCTTATAAATCGTTTTCTTTTTGAAGATATAAAGTAGATTTCTGCCAATACGCCGCAACAATTCAGAATGCCATATAAATAAAGCTTCTGGTGCTTAATAAAACAGCTTACCTTTTTGGCTGAATATCGTTGAAGGGTAAACTTATAACATTTAAAAAAATAACTTATTTTCCCTTTGTATCGCATTACTATAATATGGCATAGCTTTTCACATTTGAGTTTAACAACTATTTCAAAGCTTTAGAAGCTTTTACTAATCTTCATTTGCTGAAGTTGAAGTTTTTAAAAGTTGCTGTCTTCAAACGTCTATGGGGCTGTCGATCAAAGAAATGTAGGTGAGTTTGTTTAGGGTCGAACTAAGGCCATCGAATACAGGGTGGAAAGGGTAAAAGTCTTTTTTTACTTTTCAAACGATAATAAAACAAAATACTAGATAAATTTAATAAAAATTTTATATTTTTATGAAAGTGTACAAATAGCAATCATAGATTATTTTTCCACTGCTGTGACCAAGAGCGGACATTATCAATTAAGGCTTGACAGCTGTTTTGTGATATGTCCTTCAAAAGATTACGAAATTAATGAATAGATATCGCTGGAGCAAACAGCTGATTCTTACGTAAAATAATAACCTGCTACCGAATATCACCCCCCTTTTTCCCTATCCCCGCCTTTTTTTCGGGACATCCTTTTTTTCATCCTTTCCGGAAAGATAACAAAAAGTAATTTAAGAGGCGGCTCGAGAAAACGGCTAAAATGGGTGTGATATTTGGATTCAGGAGGTAATTTTACATAAGAATCAACGGGAATAGTGTTGGGGCTTACAATTTGGTTATTTTTGCTCTGCTCTGGGGGCGTCCAGAGAAAAATCAGTGTTTGGTTTTCGCACTCAGTTGTGACCTTCTGAGTGGCACCCCATTTTTTCCCATTAAACACCGATTTTTCTCGGGACGCTCACATATACATTTTCTTTTGGTCGAGCAGTGTAATGAGTCTTGTTGTGACAGTTGCCCATACTGGGACCTTGGATGAATGCAAGGGCTTTATTTGGGAATAGTGTTACTCAATGCAATTCTGCCTGTTTGTTTGTCCATATATGTGGAAATGTGTCAAGTCTGAGTAACAAATATGTTAGCACAGCTGCTGAACCTCTCTAGTGTAGTTCGTTAGCCAACTGGAGCCTGTTAGCATGATTTTGAGACTTTAACTTCTGTACCATTTGAATTTTGTAAGGATATAAACGTTAATCTTTGTGAAGAATATGATCTTAAGACATTTGGGGACATTTAAGAGTAGTGAGTCTATTTTATTCGTGAACAGACGCTCTTACACGGGACTCTTTGCAGTTTTAGGTCAGCAGGACCGTGGTTACTTCATTGTTCAGCCTTTCGCCTCGAGCGTATGTACCCATTTTCTAATAAACTGAATCGATGGAGCTTCATTTCTATACCGTATGTTGTAATGAAGCCGAAATTTTAGTTGCCCTATAGTCGAAGATTCGTTGGTTTAATAAAACTCGCGTACGCAGAACGCACGTTGTGCTCCGCTGATTGATGCCAAATCACCTAATTCCCATTAGCTGCTCTTGGATTTCGCAAACCTTTCGTCCCAATCCGTCGTGGCTGCTCGATGCAACTACCGATTTAAATGTAAACGGACTTTTGGTCTGGCCAATAGTTTTTCTGATACAAATAACAAAATGTAAAGAATTCTTTAATGATTTTTACTTTAATATTTAGTGTTTTATGAAGATTTTTAAGGCGAATGCCTGGTTCTGACCACCTCAGAAGTTTCCAAACCCTTAATATTAACAATTAATTCTCTTCTGATTTTCCTACAATGATATCCAAGCGATATTTAAACAAATACGGGAAATTTTTCGATATATCCTGCAATGATATCCAAGTGTTGATATCCAAACAATGATTTTTTTTTTTAATTCAGTCACTGCATTTACATCATGCACTTAATTTCATACTGATTATATGATTATATCCCCCACCCCAGCAATTATATGATGTGAAAAGATTCCAGTTTCATATTAACTAAGCTACAAAACGATTCCGTGCACCGATGCCTACTGCCTACTTACACGCTTTAGAACTAGCAAACAAAAACTGTTGCTAATGCATTTCAATTTGTAATTCTCACATCAATTTATACCATGATGACTTTTACATAAACACGCCCACTATTTGGCAGCCGCCTTAACGCTCTTCTTCTTTGTAGTAATTCCCAAATCTAATTACATTAAATCTAACTATAACAAACAACAACCGTTCCTGAGACGAAAGTTGGCAGCACTTTACGTCCTGTGATACATGACATTAAACGGTCAATTTTCAATTTGTTGCACTTCTATTTAGGCAACAGCAGAGCGCGGGTGAGTACAAATCCCAGAGGACAACTTAATCTTGTGTTGTGAAAAACAAAAAACGGAAGGAAGCTGATTCCCACAATTTCAAGTGTAAACGCGTGCCTCGGCGGCAAAATACCCAAGAGAGATTTGTGTGTTGTTGTACGTTGGCAGGACCACGACAAACGCAACAGAATCAAAGTCTAGCAAATGGAATGATTTCAAAGGTCGCAGTGTGATGACGAAGCCAGAGATGATGATAACTGGTACATGGTTGTTGTACAAACAAGGGTAACTTGTGCCAGTTAAGGATAATGGGGTGATAATATTTGCATTTATGGTTTTTTATGGCACCCAACAAACCGAGTACACTAAAACACTAAATTACTTCCACTAGAATAGAGCAAAGTAACGCATACGACGCCGCCACCCTCGTTGGGCATGGACGGACGGACCCCTTTGTTGACAGTAAATAAGCAAGACGGGGCGCGGAATGATTGCATTTCTTAGGCATCAATGTACATATACAGCATAGCGTTCTTTCTTTTGGGAAAATCTCAGTTTATGATAAATGTCCTGTTTGAATTGTCATCCTTTAAAAAAAATCAGTTTCTGAGGACAGGAATAGAAAAACATGAACGTTTTATGACAAGTGTTTAAAAATGTAAATTTCATATGGCTATTACTATTTCGTTCCACTTGACTGCATCATTTTGCCATAACCTTTGTTGTCCTGGGAATCGTTTTGTTTTTTTTTCAATTTCATTTCATTTTCTCACTTGCACTTTTCTGTTGTTTTTTTACGCTTAAATGTTAATTACATAATTATGCAATTTTCTTGTTGGCAGTTGAAAAAAAAATAAATAAAAAATTAACAGCTCATTATACAAATTAATGCAAAATACCAAAGTAAATAATTAAGGGTAGCGTTGATATCAAATTTAATGGAAAAATAACGTAGGAGCAAAAAGGATACATTCAAAGTGAGAATGTTTGAGGACGAATTGGTCACAACAGCGGCAACACGATTATAATTACAATTATGTTATTATCCTGTTATGCAGATTACTGCTTTTTTCTTGTTCATTGCAACGTGCAATTTAATTTTAAGAGGTTTTTTGTCATTTAAAAGTAAAAGAAATTTTGCATATTTGAAACCTTAAATATAAATGTACTGTAAAAAGGGGGGTGTACTTAAGAGCAGCTAAAGGATATATAGAAAACAAAACCTCTTTCGGCAAAAAGAAAACAACATAAAACATTATTGAGAAACAAGTAGGCAGTTAAAGCTGTTACCCCAAAACTTCAAACGATTTAAGAACAATTTGAAATTTCCATTTTTTTTAAATTGTTTTCAGTTCTCCCGGTTTTTTTCCTTTGATTGCTCAATTTAAGGAAATCTTTAGAAAATCTCTGTTAAAATGCATACAATTGAGTGCATATTTATGGGATTTCTCTTTTTTTTCTGTTATTGTTTTGTCGTTGTCGTTGTAAAACAACCGGATTTTTGCACTTTTGGTTTTTGGATTTTTATTTCATTCTCTTCTGGTAATTTCAAAAGCTTTAATAAGATTCATGACATACGGTTAAGAGTTATTGGGAACAATACGAAATCGCTTTAGAAAAATGCACCCTAAGTGCATTTATATTCTGTATAGAAATCCACCTGCTTAAATTAGCCTCTATGGGAGTTGTGCCATGCAAATGAAGTCGTTGACTGCACTGTGCGACTGTGTGTTAATGTGTAAGGGTCGGGCAACTATTTAAATGCAAACAAGTAATAAAATCGTTGACTCTTGGGTAACATCATCATAAGGCAACATAAGTAGCTGTAGTCAACACTTGTTGTACAGGGTGAACCAATAGTTTTTACTTTTGAAAAGGTGATACGTCATGTCACTGAATAGCCATTGACTGCTCCTGCATTTCGTAAACCTTTCGCTTCTTTGCTCAAAGCAGCTATTTTCTCAAATGTATACCCTGTATGGCAAATGTGTTCCACCCTGTATATGCCTAAAAAAAAGTCAGGAATGCCAAATACGTCTGTATTCTTAACTTTAAAAATACTTAATTACCATTAACACAATCAATGAGGTATGGTAAACTTAATGTCTCTAGTTTTAGTCAACAATGTAAATATTTTTTTTTTGGAAAGTACCACATGTTTAATGAAACAGCGTCTAGGACTATTTCCTACTAACACTGAAAACATAGGTGTCCTTTGTTAAAGCAGTAATAAATATAAATAATCATAATCCTTTCAAATTCTTAAAAATTCCAAGACAAAAAATTACTACAGCTTCCAAACACCCTAACACCCATTGATATCCTTGATGAAACCTCCTGCTATCTGACAAAGATGCAAGCTTGCTAAATAGCTTAAAAGTTCATGTTTTTTTTCAAGTACATTGTAAAAACACCTGCGACATCTATATAAATTACATGGTCATTATCACATCATACAATTATAGATTCATATGATTTTGAAAAAACACATACACACACATGCGTACATTGTAATTTGATATTCAATTAAATGAGAATAAATATTTTTTTTGCTCTTTATTTAATAAAAATCTCATTCATACCCATGAAACAAGAATACACACGTTGATACATACATACCAACATAGTTTGCTAAAGGTCATTTCAGTAGATATCTAGTGTGTGCACTCATACATAACCATTAGTAAATACATATGTACCAAGTACGATGTGTGCCTGCCTATTAGGTGCAATTCCATGTGTCAGTGTATGCGTGAATGAATATTGTTCCCATCCTCGTTAAATCCTGTTTTTTTTTTGTTTGTTTAATTCTCTCATTCACTCCTATTTTGGCCTGATGCCTCGGTAATTGGTCACAGGGAATCGGTGGAGCGGGGTTGAGAGCATGAAGTTTTAACATTATTCTTAAATTAAATTATAAAACGCTCATGTTTCAGAGTACAATGCTTGTGTTTTCGAAATCATCGAGGAGCATAAGCATCAACCGGCCATGGTCGATATGAACGATTGCACGGACAGACGGACGGATGGTCAGGGGCAGAAGCGGATGAACAAACCTCTCATTCACTCATTCTCACAGCTAAAATGTAAAAATATTTTGGGTATAATGTGTGTTTATTGTGAAATTTTTAATGCAAACATTGAGCAAATATTTATAGTGTTCTTTTCTGTGTTTGTTTCCCCAAAATGAGATTCAATTCCTTTGCCTGTTAAGATTCTATAGACATTGAAACGGTCCAACTTGTTAAGCCATGTTGGTTTTCTGTCTGATTAGGTTTGTTTGTACAAATGAAAAACTTCCAACTGAATGAAGTAACAGAATTTTAACAAAGCACTAAAGTTTCTAGTATTGTTTCCAAGGTAAGTTAAGGATAATGATAATTTTGTAGATTTGGAACAGTTATTAGAGACTTTAAAGTTTAATATACATAGGAATACATATATGTTAAGCTTGGTTACTATTCCTATAACATATTACAAAAATATTGAGGCTGTTACTTAGGTGCCTGCTCAGGGACAATATCAAGAGAGTGCGTACAGCAAATACATGAGGCATTTTAATATTTTTTTTTCACACATACACAATCGACAATTCACACGTATTCGAATGTTGTGTTTGATTGAAAACAGTTAGTCTCTGCTTGAGTGTTATGAGAGCAACACCACACACGCTTGTTTCGCATTCCACAGAAAAACAGCCATACCCGAAGTTTTTCAAGTGATTTTCACTACATTTTTAGAAACAAAAGTAGAAGCATGCATGATGTCTGTTTCAATTTCCAACATAATGCTTACTTCAGGCGACCATTCTTTTAAGAAAGTAATGGGTACTTCTATGTGGTAAAATGGTATCACTTCCGGACGGATAGTAAGCATACTATTGTAGTCTTTTTCCTTCTTTTTCCTTTCTGACGCTTCTTGTGCGACCGCACAACATATTGTTGCGAGCATGCGTTCGCTAATGGCTACCACTGACCTAGACCCAACTATATTTCGTCTCTCCTCTAATTTAACTTTTCTAACTGTATGAAACAATATAACTAAATATCGTCTCTTTTCGTTTTAGGTTTGGTTCCAAAATCGCCGTGCCAAATGGCGTAAAACCGAAAAATGCTGGGGCCACAGTACCAAAATGGCAGAATACGGCCTTTATGGTGCTATGGTCAGACATTCACTGCCCTTGCCCGAAACCATAATCAAATCAGCCAAAGAAGATGAATCTGTAGCGCCCTGGCTTTTGGGTATGCACAAGAAATCACTCGAAGCTGCTGAAGTCCTTAAATCCGACGATAGTGATCGTGAAACACCCACCTCTGATGACACAAATACCTCATACTCTGCGGGCAGTACTCATAATTCTCCGATATCATCCTTCTCCATATCTCGGTTATTGTTCGACAATAGCAATCATCATCATCACCATGGCAAACACAAAGGTCAACCGGGGCATTCAGCATCCAGTGGAGTGTCTGCAACGAATCATGACATCATGACCAATGTCCACCATTCAGCCATGCAACATCATCCCTACAATCAGCAGCAACACCTGCACCATCTTCAGCAACTGCACCAGCAACATCAACAGCAGCAGCAACAACAACAACAACAGCAGCAGCAGCAACAACAGCATCATCACCAACTGATGATGGCCGAGGCCGCAGAATTGCATCGCAGACGTCAGGAAGAATACCAAAGAGAACAGAGAGAGCAACAGCAACAGCGAGAACTTGCCCAGCAACAACAACAACAACTAAATAAATATAACGATGATGATGATCTCTTGGCCGATCCCGATGTGGATGGTGAGGACGACGACGATTGTGATAAGGAGGAAATTGATATTTGCGACGATCCCGAGGAGGATCAAATGAAGGATATCAAAATGATAAAGCGCGAAGAGACGGAGAATAGATGAAATTTATTTATTGATGTTTTATTGTAAATTCATATTGTGTATAGTTAAACAAATTGTACAAACCTTTTATAGAAATCGAGAAAATGCTAAGCAACACACATACACATATTTTTAATTTTGCACCTACTGAGTAATGGCAATGTCGGTTGGCACAAGATGACAAGACATTTTAAAAGTGTGCAGACCAAGAAATGCCAGTTTCAACAACAAACTCAAAAAAATAATCAGGTTGACATTTTCCTAAAATCATTTTCTTGGCGCAAATTACGTCAACAATATTTAAGCAGATGTCGTCAACACACAAGTGACAAAAGTCTTCTGAGTAAAGATTTTGGTATAAAAGTCTACTGTAACAAAGAGTATTCCAGAAACTTTTCTTTTTTACTGCAATAATCCCGATCTGCGACAGCTAAATTCTATAATATTAATAAATAAGCCGAGAGGAAAGGTATTCTCTTCAAATGAGAGTAAAACCTCACCAACAAGGTTGTCAATCTTTTTTAAAAACACAAAAATCAAATTAAACAATTTATGTTCATCACTAACACAGAGCACATGAAAACATGTTAAACAACGTCTACATTAATAACCGGAAATTTCGGTTATGAAATGACGCTTAGGTACGACCTTAGAACATTAACATATGTGAAAATCTACCATCAACTACAACTACAAAAGAAAATCGGTGTAAATCTGTTGAGAGTATATAAAAAACACAACGAAAACGAACTCAAACCGACATGTAAAACAAAATCAATGATTATTGTCAAATATTTGCAAAACTTTGTATATACAACAAACACATTTATTATTATTTAGACTACAATATATATAAAATTAATTTAGAAATACATTAATCGTAAACCTATGTTAATATTGTGGTTAGCGCATTGTGATTTTAGTTTATTAATATTATTAACCCTCAATTCGATTTGATATTATTTAACTATATAATTCCATTCATGGCAATTTGGCTGACAGACGACACTCGAACACACAAACCAGTGCATTTAATATTGTTAAATTCTTATAATCAAACATTAAATACAAGTTTACTTTTTGTCTTCAGTATTTTGTGTAATCGCCGCCTAATTTTATAAAGATTTCAAATCAAAACTGAAATCAAAATGTAATGGAATAAGGGTTTAAGATACAAATTTTTCCTTAGCTTTAATCGAATAGGAATCTCGTTTAGTTTGTTAGGATGATTATTAATTTATTATAAATAGTTGTAATAATAAAATATATGATATAAGTATGTAATAATTATTTAATAAAGTATGTCTTATTATCGCATAAACATAGAAGAAAAAAAAAGTAAACAAAAAAAACACACACACAAAAAATCATAAATCATAAAAAAATATATATACAAATACATACATATATGGCAATTATAAAAGAAATCTGTGTTTGACTTTATACGACTTCATGTCGTTGGGAGTTTCTGAAAAGAAATCTTTTTCTTGTCTACATCATTATTCCTTTTAATCATTTTAAAAATATCAGCAAATTGTAGATATTTTTTATAGGCAGATCCCTGCAGGACATATGGTAATTTTTACTTTCAATATCAATGGCTAGAGGACCACAGTGATTTTATATTGTGTTCTCTAAAGTGACTTTTAGTTCACATGACAATTTTAAATGCGGTTTCAAAGTGACGATGTTCTGACACATATCAGAGAGTAACTCGAAGTCGAAACAAACTTAATTTCCCTTTTTCCCAAGAATGTGGTATGAGATAGTTATGTAAATTAACACGATTTCTATTATTAGACTGCCACCACGGCACCTATTTATTTGTAGACGAATGCGAATGTCAGCAGTTTAAAAAGCTTTTACTAGATTTTTACTGCGAAGTTGCTGTCGACAACATCGAGATTGTCGTCGATGACTAAAATGTAGATGAGACAGGATTCTAACGCTGGGTCTTCCGCATGATGCCAAGACAACTTATTGATTTAATTGACTAACGTCTTTTCAACTTGATTGGTGGATTCGCGATTATAATAGGCATTACACCAAAAGTCTATTTACATTTGAATTGGTAGCTGTTTAAAAAGGCCATGACTCGTGGGTCGGAGGGAATACGAAATACAGCATCAGCTAATAAGAAATCAGTTCTATGTCGTTATTTAGCGGAGCTCAACGTGTATTCTACACCCACGAATACTGTCGAACCAACGATTTATCGATATTATCAATGCAGAAGTTCAAGGAAACAGTTTAATCATCTTCGATCCGTAGCATGTACTAGGTACAGTAAATACTGTATGTTATACTGTATATTACTATGCTACAGAACCTTTTTTTTGCTCCAAAAGTTATAGTTACAATTGTGGGCAAGAAGTTATAGCCAAAAGCGGTGGGCACATTGAAGCCCAGAACTGTGACTAATGGATTTTTTTGTATACATACCATAAAAGTCAAATTAATCATTAACTCGGAATTTCTTGAGGAACTATAAGAACGTATTAGTAGGGTCAAACTAATCAGG
Organism: Muscina levida; assembly: GCA_964034835.1. Taxonomy (NCBI): domain Eukaryota; kingdom Metazoa; phylum Arthropoda; class Insecta; order Diptera; family Muscidae; genus Muscina; species Muscina levida. The sequence goes on from OZ035882.1 coordinate 152,968,870, forward strand.
GGCCCCTTATTATGTATTCTTATAGTAGTAACATTATTTGAAAAGTGGATAGACTTTTGGATCACCCTGTATATAAATAAACTATATTTTATGAATATTGATTTGCACTATTAAGACGTAGGGTTCATATATTCTACTGACATCTTTGTCAGTATTTCGCATCAAAATGTATCAGGATCGTGTAAGTGGGGTTGTTTGGCTTTTTTTCTGACGAATTCTTGCCAAAATTTGTTGACAAAAAATCTGACACCGTGGAAACAGTTTTCAGACTTTACTGGCACAATTCGTTCGGTAAAATTATAAAGAAGTTATAACAAGTCATTAAAGTTATAGATACTACAACAGAAGTTTTTAAAATAAAATAAAAGTAGTTTTTGATACAGTAAAAATAATTATCGGCACAATTGTGTAATAAAAGTACTTTCTTGTACAACAAATGTACTTTCTGGTACAATAAAATCACTTTTTGTGTGCAACAAAGGTACTCCTTGGTAAATTAAAAGTACATTTTGATATAATAAATTGTACTTTTTGGTACTATTTAGTACAATAAATAATTGTTGTACAATAAAAATGGTTTTGAGTACAATAAATGGTTACTTTTGTTTAGAAAAAATTACTTTTGTGTTCAATAAATTGTACTTTTTCGTATAATAAAAGTAAGTTTAGGTACAATAAATGTACTTTTTATTACAATAAATGTACTTTATGGTAAAAAAGAATAATTTACTTTTCGTAGAAAAAAATACTTTTTGTGTACAAAAAAAGTACTTTTCGGTACAATAACAACTTTTTGATAAAAATAAAAGTACCTTGTGATACAACAAATGTACTTTGCGATGCAATTAATGTACTTTATAGTCAAAAGAATTGAAGGTACTTTCTAATGTACATTTTCAGTACAGTAAGTACCTTTTGGTAAAATAAAAGTACCTTTTGATTTTGAGGTGAAGCACATGAAAAACAGCTAATCAATTTGCAACAATTCCGTTAGTAAACATCAACAGAATAACGTAGTAGTATAAACTATTTAATGAAACTTCAAAAAAAAAGTCAGCAAATACCGACAAAATATTGAACAAGCTTTCTGACAAATTATTTTGACAAACAGTAGTTAAAAAAGTTGTGTCAGAAAATGTTGAATAGTTTTAAAATCTGTCAGTAGTGTAAATAGTAAATAGAGCTAAAATGATTTCAAACAAGGATAAAATGGCAAGCGAGTAAAACAAGTCTATACTACTGACAGTTTGTAATTATTTGATGTTCAGTGTATTTAGTATATAGCATTTTTATTTGGTCGTTTTTCACTTTACTTTCAAATTAACACGTTGACTGCCTTGTAATTTTTCCCAGTTTTCTGAAATTTGCCGCAGCTATCAACGTGTTAAAAAGGACAAATTTCAAATTTATATATACATATGTATGTGTTCCTCTAACTCCCTTTGGAGCAGAGGGCGTCAATTACAGCCGTTCGCCATCGACCCGACTTTGTGCAGCTGATCTTAATACGTTTCAAAATACACCGACGTTATTCATATCTCTTTCGGTGGAGCGTCGCCACGTTACATGTGATATAAATAAAAATATCGTTTCTGCAGATTCATTTATTGTCATAAAAAATCCACATTCTATAATTACATCACAACAATGAATTCAAAATCTATACAGTAGGTCATTTCATCTGTCAACCCAACCACTCTGTAAAGCGCATTAAAGTATGATAATGTTATTCTTTATAACACCCTGTTAACAAAGTCGGTAGCACTGTTTTCGTGCTAACTTGCCAAAGCCTAACAATATGCAATGATTTTCTAACATTCTCTGCTGGCAACATTGAAATTATATAGTTTCCTACTGGCAACTAGGAATTCTTCGAATACTGTCAAAACAAATCTGACATTTGTTTGCAAAAACTTTACATAATGAAAATCTAACCTCAAAAATTTGACATTTCCCACAGAAAACTTTTGTTCACGCAACTTCTAGCAACAAACGTAAGAGTTATTTTCTACAGCAAGAAACTTTAACTAATAATCCCATTCGTTTTGTTTTTACAAAGGAAGTTTTCCAACTGCAACAATGGCTGAAGAGAAATTAACCGGTTTGTCGAAAATTTTCAATGGCACAACCAATGCCGGACGTGCTAATGTGAGTATTGCCTAGATGAATTGTTCAACTGATTTGCTGTATGTTGTGTGTGTCCCTCTATTAATTGCAGGTCGCCAAGGCCACATACGCTGTCATCGGTTTGATCATCGCTTACAACGTGATGAAGCCCAAGAAGAAGTAAACAGGAAACGTTGGTTTTGCTGCTCCCCGTCTTTGGCTGACGATCACATACATACAATTAAGTCAAGAAAGATACCCGGTCTCTTGTGTGACTATGGTAGCGCTTGAAAGTTTTGTTGTCTTCTATACAAATTTCCATTACGAATTGTATGCTGCGAGAGTTCCATAGATTTTCATAAATTTATTTTTATTTGTTTAAGAGTTGTGTGATCCATCAAGTTACCGATTGGTGTATTTATAATGTGAACTTCTTTGCTTCTTTGAAATAAAGTAGTTGAAAACCAAATATTTGGCATTGGGCATTTGAGTGGAATACTTGTTTACTAGTCGGGAGTTCCAAGAAAGATGAGACAGAGTCAACGGAAATAATAACAGAACGGAACGCACCTAGACTGGGTGGGGATTATAACGCCAAGAAGGGAATGCCCTATTCCCTTGATGACACTGTGGTACTGTTCAACCATCTGATGTAACTAATTAAGGGGAGATTTCTGTTGAAGTTGATTTGAATAAAAAAGTAGGGAAATGGTTGCGAATTTTAACTCTACTGACGGGAAATGTTATCGGGAATGCATGCTGCTAAGTACATCATCCAACGCTAACAATATGTGCTAAAGTTTTTCCCTCTACATAATTTTTGGTTCTTTACTTTATTGGACGCGAAATGTGAAAGTACAAAAGTAATGTGCCCTTACGGCATAACAACTGATCAAAATAAAACAACGACATCGGTAACTATTTACCGACAATGAATTCGTTTGCATATTATCTGGCAATATGTCCAATATAGCAAAAAATTACACAGACCAAAAAAAATTGATAGGTAATTGGAGCAATAGCTTCTCCAGTTCCCTATTCTCATTCTAAATAAAATCAACTAGGTTTAATTTCCCTTAATCTAAACGAACTTTTAAATGGTAAAAGTGCAAAACATTTTCCTGAGTAAAAGTATAAGTACTTTCAATGTACCAGAAAGTAATTTCATTGTACATTTTGTTTTTCCTGAAAGGAATTCTATAGTATAGCAAAGTGCATTCGTTGTACAAATAAGAAATTTTTATTGTACCACAAAGTACTTCAAATGTTCTAAAAATTATTTTTTTTTTTGGCTTTATCATAGTAAAAGTACTTTTATTGTACCAATAAGTACTTTTACAGTACTAATAAGAATTTTTATTGTACTAATAAATATTTTTTTTTGTACCAATAAGTACATTCATTGTATAAAGTAGAACTTTTATTGTACTAAAAAGTACTTTTATTGTACCAAAATGTACGTTTATTGCACCAAAATGTACAAAATAATCAAATCTAAAATATTATTTACTTGTACTTCACTGGCTACATTTAATTATTAATAAAATTATAGAATAGCCTTGGCCTTACCTAGAATAGGGAATATGTACCCATGTTCGGGAAAACAATTCGGTTTGAAAACCGAGCGAAATCGGTAAAAAGGTGTTCTATTTTGCAAAACTTATCAGCATTTTTTTACTATTTAATGGACTGTCTAAAGCAAAGCGATTTAGCTTTATTGATATAAAATAAAAAACATTTGGTACAGAAACACTTGAAGAACAAAGAGTAATACGTTTTTTTATCGAAAGTGTTAATTTTAAGTATTTTTTTTTGATTTGATTGGCCGACGTTCGCCTTTTCGCGTTTCTTTTTTATTTTTGTTCATCATCGAAAAAAATGGGTTGCCAATATGTTTCAAGTACCGACATTGTAAAATTTGGTAAAGTATTTCACTACAGAAAGTCGGTGAAATTATTAAAAATGGTTAATAAACAATTTTTGAACATGTATCATAAATGTTTGACTTTATTTTGGGTCAATATATTTAACAATATTTGTTATGTTTTTATAATAATGCTGGTTGTAGAAATATGTGGTAAACATGCTGTGCAGAAAGCATATATGAAATCAAAAAAGGCGTAACTTACATTTCAAAAATTTTACAGGAGAAACAAAAAACTTCCTAAAATTGTTTGCGCTTGCATTTTGTTTTTAGTCGTTTTTAGTCGTAAGACTGTAAAACTTAGCAGGTACATGTATTTTGATGCGGTGCATAGTATTCAATCAAAAAGTCGATTTTGAATTTTTGGTAACTTACGCCTTTTTTGATTTCATATGACGATATGTTTAAATGTAAACAAACAAGAAACGAAAAAAACTAACAGCACAAAAATTTAAGAATTTCTGAGAAATTTGATTGATATCAATAAAATATAGACAGTTTCAGGGAAAAGCTTAAGAAAAACTCGCAGGAAGGAATTTTTCTTAAATTATTATTCAGCACCTCGATATTTTAACTTGTTTCATCGTTTTTCCTTTTGTTTGCAGACAAAACTGATTTCGAAAGCAATATCGAATAAACCAAATCGTACGTACTGATTGCAGAACACCATGCTTCTAAAACGGTGGTCTATTCCTGTTTTCATTTTCGTAATGTTTTCCAGAACAGACAATAAAAGCAATTTCGAAAAAAACTATTTAATTTTGCTTTTTGCGGAAGATGTATGGCAAGCTTTATATTCTGGTATGGTAAACTGTGCAGTGTTTTCTAGTGTAATATTGCTCTATACTATCCATCCCTAAAATGTTGTGTTGTGTGTTATATATATAATTCTGGACGATTAAAAATATATAAAACCAGAACATACATTGCCCCTTGAATGCCAGCAGAGTAGCCCCCTTTGTATATTCCTGGGTTATATTTAAGATAAACAAACCACGTCTGCACCCTACGCACTGACAGCCATATACAACAAAAGAATGAAAACTCGTGTGTTTATTATTTTTTGTTGTTTTATTCTTGGGGTAGAATGTAAGTTGCTGTTTTCTGTTTTTATTTCAAGTTTTATTTATTTTTTTCGTATTTTCGATTTGAATTTATGTTTCTCTTTTTGTTGTTGCCGTTTCAATTTATATAATATTATTAGTTTGTTTGTTTTTTTTTAATAGGTATATAATTATTAAATATTTTGTTTTTCTGTCTGTAATTAATTTGTTTATGTAATGATTATTTGTTTTCAATGTTTTTAATTTTTTATTTCTGAATGCATCTCTTGTTTGTTGTTATCTTGTTTTCGCAATGAAAATTAAAAAGTTAATAAATTTTTTATTTTTATATATATTTTTTTTCTTCTTCTTTTTGTTATAAAAATGATTTCTTTTTTCTTGTCATATTTATTATACTTTGTTTTCACTATTATAGCGTTTAGTGGTTTAATTATGTAGAGAAAATATTGCAGCAGCTAAAAAATTAGAAATATATAATAATTTGTTTGTTATTTTTAAATTTTTGTTGTTGTTGTTGTCTAAATTAAGAGATATATGCATGAATGGTGTGAACGAACTATGGAAAAATGAAATTTTTGTTGATTTGATACGAGTGCAAATATACAATTTGATTTTATTTTAAACACTTTTCACAAAATATAACTAAGCAAGTGGTAGTGCGGCGTTTGTAGTGTGTAAATAATATGTATGTATGTATATTTAAACGGGGGACCAAAAAAAAAACCTATTAGTTCTTCTCACACAAGTTAAATACTGTACTCTGTTGTAAAAAGGCATAAAGTGAAGTAAATTTGTTGTTGTAAAATGTAGCTGCAGCAATAGGTTGTTGCACTTTTTGAATAAAATGGAAGATATAAATATGTATGTATGTATGTCAAACGTAGCTATGACAAGTGTTGTTAATGATGTTTTGTATATTCTCTACATTTGCAATTGTATTTCAAAGACTGCTATTTATTTATCCGCATCTGTAATTGATGGTGTTTCATAGAAAAAAGCCATGTGAGTAAAAAGTAAAAAGTATTTCCCATAACTAAATGGTAATAATCCCAGTACATGTATCCAATGTTTTTACTGCTTACTTCAATTTAGTCCTTTCTACGGCCACGTTCGTTTTTGCATTGTAACAAATCAAGATTATATTAAAATTCTATTTAGTTTTATTTATTTCATATTTATCACAATGAGCAACTAGTCTCAAAGACTAACATTTTCATTGTTTTCTCAGTTGCATTTCCTTCTCACGTATTTATTTGTATATATGTATATATATATATATATATATTGTGGTGTGATTTTTAATGAATATATATGATTCGGTTTTGTTTTATGTATAATATTTATTTATGTTGTTTTTTTGAATTTTGGTTTGTTTTAAATTTCAAGAAACATCTAAGATTTGTTATAAAACATTTTTTTTTGTTATATTCTTTAAATAGTTCTTTTCATTTGTTGTATTTAATTTTGAATGTGATTAGGTTTGAAATTTCGAATTAATTTGCAAATTTAAGTTGTTGTTGATTTTCGCCTGTCCTTCGATAATTGTCTGTGTTGTATGTAAGTTTCTATCCTTTCTAGTGCATAACATCTGATATATTTGTATGTCATGTTGAAGCTGCGCGTGAATGCTGGGCATATAATAAAATGAATCTCTAGCATCGAAACTGTTTGTTCGGGAATATTAATTGCCGATTTGTAATGACCAGTTTGTAAACGAGCGTTGTTACCACAATTAAAGTGTTGTGTGTGGCAAGGATTTGTTCGTTATCAATCATCGTTTAAGAAACGTAGTTAGTGGATCTGAAATGGTTTTGAACAAGTGATTTACATCACATATTATATCTTCTGTATCAGATGGACAGAATAAGACATTTATAGAACTAGCAATAGCTTAAATTAATCCACTGGTACAACAAAGTCTTTTCGATCGCTGTTTTCTGTCTGCAATTGCCAATCTGTATTTCCTTCGCTTTTGTGCCCGCATTCACCAAATGGTTTAGGTAATCCGATGTTCAGCCTACTTGGTCTAGTTTCTGTTGTGCTGGTATGCTTTTTGGGGGAAATAAACTTATTTCACAGGTTTTTCTGTTTTTTTTTACATATTTATTTTGCAAATTCTTTACTGCAATTTCACATAAAATTTCACATAAACACAAGTTGGTGAACGCCATATTACAGAAAAGTGAATTTCTATACACAATTTGAATAAAAATTTCGATATTCTGGCATGCTGCTGTTATTTTGTTTTAACGATCTCACTTCCAGGTGTATTTTCTAAACTTTTTTAAATAGATTGTTTGTTTGTTTGTTGTTGGATTCTTTTGCATTTAATAAAAATATAAACTATTTAAAAAATAATAATAATAATGATAATAATAGTAGTAGTCATAATGAAAAAATGTATGCTATAATTAAAAATATATCATGTAATATTATCATATTGATTTCTTATAATGCTTAATATGTGGGTCGTAGTAATTGGTTTTTAGGGTGTTCGATTTGTATACTTTTTAAAAATTAAAGAATCAAATATTTTTGTTTTTTGCTTCTGTTCTTTCTGATAAGAATATAAAATTATAATTAATAATATTAATAGAAAAAATGGTGAATTGAAATTATGCAATGGATATTCAATGTTGGTAATTCAACATTTGTTGATTTGTTGTTACTCTCAGTTTATTTTTGTATTTTTTTTTCTCGAAATTTTAAGATTTCATTTATGTTTTTAAGAGTTTTCATCTTTAGCAAAGGTTTCTTGCTTTGATTCCCTTTGCAGTTAGTTTTATTGTGTAAACTCCTAACCATACCATGTAATAAAGTAATATAAGGGTATTGAAAAATTCTTATTTTTTCTTTTAGTTTTTTGTTTTTTTTTGTAATCCTTTTTGTGTTTCTATCCTGTTCGCCGGTTTACAAACGTGTGTGTGTGTGTTGCGTGTTTTGTTTTCGCTGGGGTAGGAGTAGGAGGAAAGTCCTTTCTCGAAATAGTTCTCCACTTTGATGGGCTTGGTCGGTTGATGGGTTCCAATCCTTCCGTTTGCTCCTTTTATTTGTGAAGATTTACACCTTTTTTTTTCTTCTTTTTTATTTTGATACAATTTGCTTTTAAACATAATTTCATCATTTTATGAATGTAAATATATTAATTGTTTCGTATGTTTGCTTGCTTTAATATCTGCTTTTAATAGAAAATTAATTACTGCGATACGCTTCTGTTAAGTATTTCTTTAAATATTTTCTATTAAATTTCATATTCTTCTTTATTTTCGGAATTTCTTTTTCTGAAACAAAAAGTAAAAGCATTTACCTTACTTTTGTTTCATTATAATTTTTTCGTCTGCTTTCTCAAGATTTAATTGTGATTAGCTGAAATGGAAAAGAGATTTTGATTATGAAAATGTCAAAATTCTATAATTAACAAAGTTGGAAATGTGGCGAGAATATGTGCAATATGATCAGACTGAGGATTGACAAAGAACTGTACCTATTTGACAGTTTGACAGATGCCGATGGCACTCATCGAGAACAAATTTGTGTTGGAATTAAAGAGAACAAGAAGAAGTATGTTAAGCAATACTTTATATGTACGACCATACTGAAAAGGAAACTAAAACCCATATCCTGTATTAATAGGAAATAGGAATGTAAAAGCCGTAATGGTAACAGAAGAATTGGCCCCAACTTCCTACAAATCTGATAAATAAACCAAGCTGTTGGCATTTAAAAAGAAAGCATTTCTTTCTGCGAAACTAGTACCACCCATAGTATTACTGTTTTAGACTGAAGAAAGCGACAATGTGACGACAATTGAATGTAAACAAAACCATTATCGTCAAACTCAAAAACCTTCCAGTTTCATACAGAAGAATATAACTAAATTCTACCAATAATACAAAACCAACAGACAATTATTATTTAAACACTTTAAACCCATTTTCAACCCCGAAAAACTATAAGCAAATGCAAATAATGGTTAATGCAAAATGTTCAAAATGGAAAGATGCCGCATAATCAAATAAGAGATGAAAACACAAAAAAAATTTTAATTAAAAGAAAAGAAATTTTGTTTGGTTGTTTTGTGCTTTTTGCATATAAATATAAATTTATTATTCAATTTTTTTTAACCTTTTTCTTTATATTGTATTTAGTTAATATTTTATATATTTTATATTTTTAGCAAATAAGATAAGCTTTTTATTCTTTCTAGTACAAAGAGCAGATTCATTTTCGAAATATTTTAAATATAAATTAAAAAATATATGCATTACGATTAAGTAAATTAAAGTTTTAGTATTCTTTTTGTTAAATATTGATTTATAATAAACAAGTTCAAATTAAACATAGTAGGAGCGGGCAAATGAAGGGAGCGAGAGCATGAATGACATGTGTAGTGAGATTAGTGACTGGCGATGGATGTGCGCATGTGTGTGTGTATGTGTGTTCGAGAGGACTTGAATGCAACTGTGGGAGACAGGAGGAGAAATCTAAGTAATTTTTAATTACCTCGATTTGGGCCAGCGTTGGCCGCATTGTTCGCATAATAGGGTTTATTCATTTGCTGAGACTGGCCTGCCGACTGCGGGTTGCCGTTGCCGCCACCTCCTTGGTTATTGCCACCGGGACCACCAGGGCCACCTCCGTTACCAGGAGCTCCACCTACATTGGCACCGCCTTGAGGACCTCCAGGGCCACCTTGCGGTCCACCACCACCGTTGTTGCCTCCTGCTTGTCTCATATTCTGAGGCTGTTGACCTCTTTGGGCTTGCTGCTGTTGTTGGACTTGTTGTTGCTGCTGCTGAACCTGTTGTTGACTCTGAGGTCCTTGTGGATGCTGTGGATAGTTAGTTGGCCTCTGTATGGGTGTGGGATATCGGCCCTGCTGTGAACCTTGCGCACCCGGTGGTGGACCACCACCAGCTCCACCAACACGGCTGTTGGGGTTCATGTTTTGATTGTTCGCTCCGGGACCTCCGCTGGCTATTCTCTGTTGAACGGCTTGTTGAGATTGTTGCTGTTGCTGAGCGGCAGCCTGCTGTTGCATCACTTGATCCCACTAAAGATACAAAGGATATAAAAGAGTCAGTTATCAGTTAGACATAGAACAATTAGCAACATTGACAAGTCATGATATACGTACACTCCCATAGTTCTTATGATGTGGAGGACTGGGCTGTGATTGGGCATGCTTCACCAAATTAAGGCTGACATCAGCTCCTAACGGACTTTTAAGTTGACGACCCATCTGGAAAGATAACGTTAAATTAATACCTCCCCACTTTTTTTAGTGCATTTCTCTAACTTACCGAATCTTGCAGATGCGTTTGTTGTTGACTCGATTTTATGTAAGCCGCCGCTGCTGCCTGTTGCTGCGGTGTGGGTCCACCACGAAATTGATTGATAGCAGCTGCTGTCAGTAACTGCGAGTTCATAAACTGAGTGTTAAAATTACTCATGGTGTGCTGCGACTGGGGGCCAGGAGGACCTTGGGGTGGACCTGGCGGGCCGTTAGATCCAGGAGGACCACCTTGATGACCTGCATGTTGGCCATAGAGGCTAGCCGCCGCAGCGGCCGCTAAACCATAACTTTGAGCGCTAGCTCCGGCTCCTTGAGGTGGAGGTCCACCATAGAAGGCTGCAGGTCCACTCGGTCCACCAGCTGAATTGGAATAATAGCTGTTCGATTGCAACTGGTGACCCGGCGGAGGTCCTGGAGGGCCTCCTTGTGGATGTTGAGGAGGGCCAGGGGCATACAAGTTCATATATTGTTGAGCAAATGGACCTCCACCACCACCCGCCTTAGAACCTATTGTGCCCAATTGCTGAGATGTTGGGGGAGGTTTCACAGAACCCACAGTAGACATAAGTGAATTGGAATTCGAAGAAATAATTGCCACTGCTGCGGCATTCGGATTACTCAGCTGTTGAGAGTTGGGATTACCAAAGGGAGATGGGCCGCCTCCCATGCGGAATTGCGATGTTAGGTTCGAATACATTTCAGGGGTCGGGGCCGTCGCCATATTCGGTGGTGTTTGCATGGGATAGGCATTAAAGGGACCACCTGCAGCTGCTGTTGCCCCATAATGAGCGGGAAAACTGTGGGCTGCTGCTGCTGAAAACTGTGAACGACTTGAATGATCGAGAGAATGGAATGGTGCATAGAGGCCACCCTGGGAGGGTGGTGGCGGCATTTGAGATGAGTTAAAGACAACAGCTGGGGGGCTTGGTATGGTCGGGATGCCCGTGAATTGTGGCGAAGCCTGGTAGAAAGGCTGCGGGGCATGCATTTGCTGTTGGGCGGCCGATTGCTGTTGCTGTTGTTGTTGTTGTTGCTGTTGTTGTTGCTGCTGTTGTTGTTGCTGCTGTTGGTGTTGTTGTTGCTGCTGCAGGTTAGGCGGTGGCGACATGCCCATCGATGCAGAGTGGTGCTGGATTTGTTTCGCTGCCGCCGAGGCCTGCTGCTGTTGCTTCGCCACCTCCGACGAGTGTTTTAATGCCTGCTGCTGCTGTTGCTGCTGTACGGCCTGCTGTTGCTGCGGACTTGGATAGCCTACTACTGAAGCATCATCGTTGGCCCCAACCACAATGCCAGCTGCAGTTTGTCCAAATTGGGGCTCCAATTGGGCTGCATCAAATGGTGAAGTATGGGCGCCGAATGCTGAAGGCACTCCGGCCCCGGGAGATGACAGCGGATGGTGTTGCATGTGCACCGCCGCGACTGCGTAATGGGGCATGTGTTGCTGTTGCTGCTGCTGCTGAGAAGCAGCAACTGCTGCAACAAATGACGCCGCAGTCATGTGGCCATTGTTGTCGACCGCTTCTATTTGCTGTTGCTGCTGGTGATGAAGTTGCTGTTGTTGCTGCATTTGCTGTACGGTGCTGGCCGCATCGGACGCCATGGGCTGTACACTTTCCCACACTTTTTTCACGCTGGCAATCTTCATGTTAAGGTCAGCGGCTGAAATTATATTTTGAGCTTGTTGAGTTTGTTGCTGCTGCTGCTGTTGTTGTTGCTGATGCTGTGGAGTCTGCTGTTGTTGCAAACTTGATTGCGCCGGTGGCTGATGCTGATGTTGCTGCTGCTGCTGCTGTTGTTGCTGAGCGACAACATTGACTTGCTTAGTTTCATTCTCAACGGGACATCCGGGTCCACTTGGCGCCATTCCCTTAGTTGCCGTGGTATACGACTCTGTCGCATCACCGAATGAGAAGCCCAGTTTCATCTCCTTGTCGTAGTCGGTAGAGCTTTGCACCTGAGCAACCGGTGTTTCGCCTGGTTTTGAATTTCCACCACAAAATGTCATTTGGGAAAGGGCCGTACTGAGAGTATCCACACCTGCTACCGAGACATTAACACCAGGGACGACCGATGATGGTACTACGAGTGATTCGGAGGAGCACTTTAATTGCGCCGCTTGTACTTGTTGCTTGTAATTGGTGTTTTCAAAAATAATGGTGCTCACAGGCGCACCATCAATCAAAAGGCCGCCACTGTTTGATTTACTGTCCATAGTAAGCGAGCCCATGGGGCCCAACTTGGTTTTTTCAACGTCCGCCTTTTGTCCCGCAAGATTGGAAGCACCTTGTGCTTCCGTTTTGCTCTTCTGTATTTCTTGAGAAGATTTCGGCTGTGAATTTGATCCAACCGATGCGATACTTGCCGAGGAGCCCGCAGGTTTGATGCTTCCCATGCCGCCGGATGTTGATTTGCTAATGGTTGATGGCTGGTGCTGTTGTTGCATTTGCGAAGTCTGTATTGAGGCTTTATTGACCGATACAGAAGGACTCTGTTGTGCAACAGTTGTTGGCAGTGTTGTCATTGGTAAATCCTGTTTCTTGGACTGTGTTGCCGAGCCTGCAATCGCATTACTACCCCCGTTAGTATTTGTGCTTCTCGTTGACACAGACGTCGAGACATTCGTACCAGCATCCAAACCAGACATGTCTTTCTCCTTGGAAGCTGACTTTTTCTCACGTTCTTGATTCATGGTGCTTGATTTGTTTTCATCGTCGGTCTTCGTACTCGAAGTACTCTCCTTACGGTTTTGTTGTGTCTGCTGTTGTTGCTTGGGTGGAGTTGCCGATGACGATTTCTTTTCGACATCATTGACTTTCTTTGCCTGTTGTTGTTGGCTAGGCGGCGTCGACTGTTTCCCGGAATTATTTGAGTTAATTGATGACGCCGATTGTGTTGAACGTTCGTTCTCCTTGTCTTTCACTTTGGAGAGACCAGCGCTCAATGCCATTTGATTTTGCTTTGTCTTATCTAAATCAGAAATAGTTGTTTCAGATGATTCTGATGTGCGCTTTACATCTTTGTGATCATCTTGGTAGCCCTGACGACCATACTGGCGCTGTCCACTGGCCGAGGAACGTCCGTCATTACTGCGTCTGTACGAAGAAGATGTAATGCCTCTGTCGCCGATGTTGCCGCCCCCTCCGCGTCCCCTGCGAGAAGGTTCTCCTCGTGGGGCAAAGCCACGGTCGTCTGGTCCACTAGCATTGCCACGGCCTCCTGGACCGCGATCTCCACCTCCTCTGCCACCACCATCTTTTCGTGGTACTTTAGGACTGCGTTCCGATCGTCTTCCACTGGAATAACCACCATCATCGACATCTTCATCATCATGATCTAAGTATTGGTCGTCAGAGTTGTGGTAACGTCCGCCCCTTGAATTGCCGCCGCGTTGATTCCAGCCACCGTCACGACCACCACGATAGGAACTGCCACTGGCACCGAAACTTCGGGTATGTGAAACGCGAATGTCTCGATCACGATCTCTTCCTCCACCGGCTGAACTGTTGCCGCCGCCTCGTGGACTGGGACGTTTTTCCCTCTGTGGCTGAGGGCCGGATACTCCGCGTTGGTCTTGTTCTTGCTGTTTATGAGTATCCGAAATGTCATTGCCACCACCAGTTGCGGATGGTGTAACAAAATTGTTTGCATCTTTTTGCTTGTGTTTCTCTGCAGCCGATAGCTCCACATCGCTAACTGAATCCTCCTTACTGTCCTCGGTCAATTTTGTGCCATGCGCTTCCGACTGTCCCGTATTTAACGCTGTTAGCTTATTGTGGTCACTAGATTCGGAGCGCCGGAGAATCTGTGTGGGAGTAAAAGAGCTAGAAGACTGATGATCGCTACTCTCGCTTATACGTTGCTGCTTCAACTGATGCGAATCCTCTTCCGAAACACTCTTTTGTGTGTGAGGCCTCTGCAGTATTTTAATAGGTATAGATTCATGGCTGTGAGAGGACGAAAAACTTTCATCTCTTTGTCTCTTAAGTTCGATTTCGGTCTCCTCTGCCCACGAGGATACTAAACCACTTCCAAAGCCCGTAGAGTCACCCCCAAAGCCATGCTTTATAGAATCGTCGTTGGACGAGACGCTGGTCTTGCGCTGAGAGGTGTCCGAAATGCTTCGGGACAATTGATTTGGACCACCCATACCACTGCCGCGAGCGTAGTCATCTCTCCCACCTGCTCCGCTGCGACCATGATATCGATCATCATCCCTCTCACTATCGTTTCGCGAACGATATCCACCTCCTCTGGCGTAGTTCTCACGATATTCTCCACGTGTGCCGCCGCCTTGTCCGCCCCGTTGGGATGTTGGGCCTTTTTGCATGTATCTTGAATTCTCATAGTTCGAGGCAGAGGATGACGATTTTTCCAGTCCTGATGTGTTGGCAGTATTGGATGCGGACCTTCCGGGTGCTGCACTGCTGCTGTTTCCGTTGCCAGCACCCATGCCTCCGCTTGCACTAGTAGATGAGTGCATTTGCTGTTGTCGTTGAAAACGAGGTGGTAAATTATATTGAAAATGCGGCGAGAAAACAGTTTTGGATCCAGCCTGCGTACTTGGATTCGATGCCGAGCTATTCATGCCTGCATTTGAAACTGGTCCGCATGCCGCTGCATTACCGTTACCCCCACCTCCCCGACCATAGTCTCCGCCAGCTCGCATGTCTCTTGTCTCGTAACTGGCGCGCCCATTACCAGCTCCTCTTTCTGAGGTGTTTGAGCGTTCATAGCTTCCCCCACTTCGACGTGGTTGTTGTTGCTGTTGATTACTTTCGTTTTCGACAGATCCAGTCGTAGATGATGTCGACAGACTCAATTGCTGTTGATCATAACCGTCACCAGCCGACTTCTTACTGTTCATTTTCATTTCTAGTTCCTGCTTCTTCCTAGCAGCCGCTTGCTTCCTTTCCATGTCTTTGCGTTCTTCGTCCTCTTTACGCATTTTAATTTTCTCATATATCACGGCATCCATTTGAATACATCCTGCCCCTCCGCCACCCGAGCGATGACCATTTTGCTGCCGTGTATCTTCCATTTGGTCTCCCCCGCTCAAAGATTTCTCTCGTTCTGAGCTGTCTCGATCTTTTCTTTGCCAACTTCCGCCTCCTGTTATGGATGATGTGCCACTAGCATTTGAATTCTTGCGTTGGTCATTGAGATTGCAGCTGTTTTTAGTAAATACTGGTCTTTCACGTTCTTGTGTTGGTGTCTCCTCGGGCGATTCGTCGTCCGAGAAAGTTAGTTTCTTGGTGTAATCAATTTCTTCCTGTTTTGTCCAGCTGTCGTCATTAGCAATAGCATTCAAGCGCTCCAAATCCTCTTCGCGTATGATGGGTCTCTGCATTTGAACTTCCTCCGGTTCAATGATGTACTCCTTTTCCTTGCGGTGACCATTGCCTCCGCCATTGGATGGGGGCGGAGTATTTAGAAGAGGGGGGCGCTTGGGCAGTGCAGTCGCCTGTCGGAAACTGCCGGCGCCAGCGGACGAATACGACGAATTCGAACGATAATCTTGTGCATTTCCGCGAGCTTGTGGCCTATTATTCACAGACGATGACGAAGAATCTTTAGTGAGGCCATTTTGATAGTTAGGTGGCGTTTGAGAACGTCCACTGTTGGATGTTTGTGTGCCGCCACTGCCACCACCGCCGGGTGGTAGGGGGACACCGCGCTGCATGAACGAGGGCATCAAGGTCAATATAGGCAATGGTACTGCAGCGCCAGGATTATTAGCCGAACCCGCTTGGGGGCCCTGGCCCTGATGGTTCGATTGGTGGTCTGCTACCACGCCCTTGGCATTCTTCTCTTGTTGCTCCAGCCAAGCGGCAGCATTTGTCTGGGGTCTTAAGCTCACTTCGTTTATGTCGCGAGACATATCGCTGTTGCCACCACGGCCGCCGTCTCCTTCGTTGCCATCTCTGTAGTTTTGTGAGTCGTTGCGCTGCTGGTGATGATGACGACCACCACCACCGCCGCCACCATGATGATAATCTCCTCCACGCTGATGATGATGATAGTTCTGATGATTCGAATTCGAGTGATGGTGTTGCTGCTGATGGTGGTGATGATGCTGCTGCTGCTGATGATGATGGTGGTAATCTTTGTCGCCGCCTCCCCGTTCTCGTTCTCCGCCGCCACTTCTGCGATTTGCATTGGCATTGCCACCGCTTCCGCCTCCACCAACTGTGCCATCTAATGTCGGAAACTCGTGTTGAAACTGTGGACTCTGGTACAGAGGCGGCACAGTCGCTGTCGGTTTGCCACCTCGTTGGTTGTCGTTGCCTGTTGTCACTGCAGACCATGTTATGGGTTTCTGTTGACTGTGGTGGTGGTGAGATTGATTGCCGCCTTTGCCGACCGGCGCTGAATTATTAATTAGTTTGCTTCCAACACCAACAAAAGTGCTGTTGCTATTACTATTGTTGTTGCTGTTGTTGTTGCTGCTAAGTGGGTTGACGCTGTTGCTGTTGTTATTGCTGCTGTTGCTATTTGTTGTGTTATGACTGCTGTTGTTGTTGTTGGCCGTCGAATTTTTTAAAGGGTTTGTACCAGACGTTGGAGTTTGCGCGCCACCTAGTTTATTATTTTTGAAAATAGGGAGGAAATTGTTTATAATTTTGTAAAAAAGAGGGATTACAACTGAAAAATTCAACTGTCAGTTCAACTCTATAACTATAAAGCCATCATGTTCTTGTTTGCTTGCTGTACAACTATTGAACAAATCTGCTTATTTAATTTTAAATTGAATTTGTAAGAAAAATAACTCCTGTACGATTAAATACCCGAAAAGACGTATATTTTTTTGCTTTAGCTTATATTTTTTTTTTGTATTTTTATATTTCGTTACTATTGCTGATCATGACCTTAACTATTGGCTATAAAATCTTACCTTCTTGAACAGTTGCTATATTGTTGTTATTTGCAATAGTTGGCGAACTTGTTGTTTCAGCTTTTAAGGATGGTAAATTAGCTGGTGGTCGCCGAGCGGACGGCACTTTGCCCAAACTTTGCATTCCATGTTTACGTGGCACTTGGTTTTTTTGTGCTGTTGGTTCTGTCGTTTCACCCTAAAAAACGAAGAATATTTTAAGGTATTATATACAAATTTTGTAAGCGTTTATAAAGAGGAAAGCTCTTGAACTGTAGAGAAATTAATAAAACTTACACGACTATTTTTGTACATTCGATTTATATCGAGTGCTGCGAACTTGGGCTTGGCATTTCGCTCTCCCCTACTTCCCCCCAGTGTACTCATGCTGCCAATAGATCCTCATTAGCGTTAACTTGCCCCTCGTGCACCAAGCACCTCGCTCTGCCTCGGATCTGTTTAGTTACTGTTGTGGGGCTTGATGTTTCGACGTTGTTACTTAAGCAATCCCGCTGCTTAACTTTTGTTCTCTCAAAGAGATTGTAATAGCGCTTGTTCTTTATAGATTTGCTTCAATGCTTCTACCCAGCTATGGGACAGTTTTGTTTTCGTTACTTCTGCGTTTAAAGTGTTTGTAACTCCTCTTCAACAATTGAAATACTGCAATTGTTTACAAGCGTTTATTGCCTGTTTGCCAATTGTTGGGCGTTTGCGTTGCAGTTACAATAACAGTTTTCCTTTTAGTTTTTGGATTGCAGAGACACGACAAGAAAATATATTCCCCTTTCTTCAATGGATTAAATATGTTTGGCAGGTAGTGGTTATCTTCTTTCCTTCAGTGAATTTTTCAAGTTTTTCTTAAAGAAAATAATGCAGTGTTTTTCTAATTCCTTTTATAGAATATTGATGACGCTGGTTTCTTATTACTTTCTTCCTTCTGGACTTTTAATTCAAATAATAGTTGTTTTTTTTTTCTTAGGATTTGTTTATAGTTATTCCTTTAATGTATGTTTATTAACTAAACCTCAGTCTTCTATTTGTCCTGGAATTGTAAGAGTAAACAAAATCAAATAAATATAAATGTTGTAAGTAGTAATAGGTTTAAGGCTTTACAAATATATTAATTAAAACAGTCCATTTCTTTCAGCCTATCATCTCCAAGAATATGTATGTATGTATGCATGTTATTATTCATCAAATTACAAGAGGCATATTCTTGTTTAAATATTTAAACTAAAATTAAAATAGTGCTTCACAGAGAGATTTTGTATAAAAATAAAGTATAAACAAATTTGTTTTTTATTTATTTTCAGTAACAAATTATTCTTCAAGACAACTTTCACCAAAAAGGTTTTCGCTCATTATTTCTGAACGAGTATGGCAAAAGATCATAGACCAGATTAATAATTTTACAGGTATCTGAATCAAAAGTTTTAAAAACTAAGCTGTGTTATATAGCAATATAAAATACTTCCACCTACATACAAAGATGTCCAAAAGAACATATCAAATACAAAAAAAAAATTCTTCAAAGAACGGACATATAAACTTTTGTCATAAGAGTAGATATTTGCACGTACACCTACAATGGCACCTAAGTACAATTTGGTAAGGGAGATGTCACTATACTTATAATACACCCGAAAGTGCCAGGAATTGTTAAAGAACAAATGCTGATAAATTCAAATTTCTTTTAATTTTTCCAGCCATTCCCAATAGCACCTGAACATTATAAGTGTCAAATACGTATTAGTATGGGTCGGTCCCCATACGCCCCCAACGATTAAACATTATACCAAGACAATTTCAGAACACTAATTTGTGTTATTGGGTGTCCTATCAAAACAAAACTCATACAGCTATTTGTTATTCTACTATAGCAAAACAAATGTGATAAAGGATTAAAATAGAGAAAGTATATTTTTTTTAATCACAATTCACATAGTAATTCCTAATCCTTCAAGGCTAAACAAATGTATTACAAAGGTCCTTACACCTAAATATAATACTAATATTTGATACAACTCAAATCATTGTAAAATTCAAATTAAAATCTGAAGCACAATAAAAATTAAATTAAAAATACTTAAATATACCTAAATTTAATCTTTCTTTATAAAATTTAAAAATAATGCAAAAATCACCATCAGTTTTGAGAACGCATAGCATAACCATCACCTGCGTGAGTAGTTCTCCAAAGGTGATGGAAACTATTGTCGTTTCGTTTGCTATCTGCGGAACAAACCACGGCAACACTGGCAACTCGCTATTTCCTGTCAAAGAAAACATTCGGCACACAGAGATGCCGTCAAATACTCCCAGTGATTTGCCAAGGGAGAGAGAGCGAGACAAATGTATACAGTAATCCCAAACATGTATACAAAATTTAATGCAAAATAAAACCAATAATGAATGAAAACAAAAACTAAAACAAATATGAACTTAACAAAAAAAATGTAACCACATAGAGGGAAAAGAGAATGAGTAAACCCAAGAGAAAAAGAACGAGGAATACTGTGGCGTCTTCAAAAAAAAAAAAAAAAACACAAAGACAGCGGTCGGTACAGGTTCTAATGGAAACAATGGCAGCAAAATGCATATTATCGAACATTTACCCTCTTGTACGTTTCTCGTCAGTATATCGACCGATCAAAAGGACGAGTTTTCTTATCCACGGCTCGTATCCAAGTGGTGAATGGGTGTTGCGGCTCCAAGGGTTGCTGCTGCCTCTTTAATTTGTTGGTTTTTTTTCTCCTCAAGTCAACTCGTTGCAGTCAACGAACGAAATTTCGTGGCACAAAAAAAATGTCTAACTTTGTATTTATCACTTGAAACTTCTCTTCGAAAAGTGTGGGCAAATTAAAACCAATTAATTAAACTACACATTTATATTGCAATTTTTCTATTTCATATGGAAAACTTCCCACAGAGATACTTCATTACATTTCCTCTTAGAGCAAAGACGCGTTTGATAACTTATTTTCTTGCGCAAAAACTGCAACACTCACACAATTTTTTCCGAATTGTTTTAAACAATTTTCTAGACGACTTTTCGCAATTTACACACGCACACGTTATCCCCAGCTATAGAAACACGTTTTGTTGCAAGGATTATACCAAGATATTTGATTTTAATAACTTATTTTCAACGTTATTTCTATAATTTTCACCAACACGACTTTTGCTGTTCAACACTCGCCTTTTTTCGGTTTTGTTAATACCACACACACACACAAGCACGCACGCAGGGTCATACAAAAGAAAATAGAAGACTCACTCAGAAAACCATTCGTTGTTTGTCGGTAAAATTCGTTCATTTATTCGTTGTTTTTACCAAACCGTAATCGTTACTGTGCGTCACAGAGATGGTAATGGAGTCGAGCCGACGTGTACATTTTTGGTACTACGAATAAATGTAACGTTAAATAGTCGAAAAGGAACTGTTGCAAGGTGAAAGTTGAACTTGCGGCTTATGCAAGGCGCAATAATTCTATGTTTCTCAGTTATAATCTTTTGATAGTAAATATGTACAGATGTAAGACCCTCTCTCATTATATTAAATATCAGATATTAGCTGCGTTCGTGTTTATTTTTCTAAAGGCAATATAAAAAATCAGCTGCTTTGACGAATGAAATCTCAAATCAACGTATCCCGATGACAAAGTGATGTTCGCCAATGGCAAAATGGCATAAGTGTACCTATGTGATAAATCATACGACTGCAGAAAATTCGAGACGAACGATTCAGTTGTTATATCTAAAATATAGCAGTTATAATGAAAATGTGCTACTATGTTATATTCAAGGATTATTTCCTTCGATATTTTCGGCTGATACAAGCATCCGACATAATGTAAGATGTAGAAATATGCAACTGATGAAAGCGCAAATTAGTCACAAAGTGGTCAGAGGATGAACTTGTCACAGAGTTCGAAACGCATCATACTTTCGAGTGATAATAAATTGGTCTTTAATACCACCAAAAAAACATTCTTATCTTTGTAACTAATTTAATGTATACTAGGGCTATTACTTTGTTATAATTTTTGCAAATATAAATATCTATAATAGCCATATAATAGAAAAGCCATTTAAAAAATATTTAAAAAAAATTTTACTTTTACGAGGTGTCAAAAAATCGGCACAGTTTGGAAATCAGGCGTTCTTTTTATTTAATTATCCGTTAACGTTTAACGGATTAACATTTTTTTTTTCAATATATCAACCTGGTTTGAATGTATTTAAAATTTCTGGTAATAAATCCGAAGAATATTTAAAAATTTTAGAAAATGTTGCCTTTCTTATGTTTGTGGTACAGGACATTTATACATTATGCAAAACAACGCGCACGTTAAATATGACAATTATTTGTAATCAAACAACTTTTTTAACATTACTATGTGTTTTAATTTATTAGTAAAATATTTAAAATGTATATTTTTCTTCGAAGATTTAAAAAAAAACCGTTTTGTTGTTAATGTTTTCAGTCCAAATGACCCGAAACAATTGTTTTTTTTTTTTTTTTGGAAATATACCAAAATTCGCTATCGCATATTAGCTCAGCTTTACTAAGAAAAATGTAAGCAAACCAACAAATGTTTCTTCTTTGCATTTGATCGCGATAGTGAGGCAAGTAACTAAAACTCAATTTCTTTATTTTACTGAAAAAATAGGAAGCTTGGTTTCTTTTTATTTGTTGTAATCAAATAGACTAGCAACTTCAATCCCTGCTCTGAACATCAAAGCTTCCTGCGTACTTTTTAAATACACTAGAGCCCCGACTTGCGTCGTCCCGATTTGCGTCGCTTGTTAAAAACTGGGAAAATTCGATTTGCGTCTTTGCAATTTCAAGTTGCGTCGTTTTGACCCCGATTTGCATCATTTTGATTTCGAATTGCGTCGTTTTGATTTCGAATTGCGTCGCTAAAAACGGTTAAATATTTTACTGCATCTACTTCTTATGAATATACATATGTAAATGAATTTAATTTTTGTTACAATTTCTTAATTTATTGTTTTGTTATTTATTTATAATAATTATAAACATTTGTTGAAGTAAATGAAATAAATAAAAATGTATTCATACTTGATTTTATTAAAAATACAAAATTTTTTGCTCTGTTTTGAATATTTACCCCAATAAATTCAATATCAGTGCATTTGTATAGAAAAATGTGATTCGATTTGCGTCGCGTTTCTCCGGTCCCCATTAACGACGCAAGTCGAGTTTTAAGTGTATGTTTCTCGATTTTTAGTTGCAGGTTTATATTTCCTAAGGGACATTCATAAAAATACCGTTCCATTGCCTTCAAATAATACGTAGAAACTATAGATATATTTAAATTGTATATCCACAGCAGACATTGTTCGAATAAAACGGAAGTAGAATTGGATTTCATTTTCAGACTCACTCCACAGCACCTACATGCTTACAACGAACGTAAGGTTTTTGAGAACGTTTTGCCAAATGTCGATAAAATCCACATTTGGCTAAACAACAGGTTAGGTTTCTGCGTATATCAGCAAAATTCATTGGAAAATAAAAGAGAAAGATACAAATACGTAAGAAACAAACAATATGCAAACTATATCAGTTTTATACTCCAAATTATTGTAATTATTTATTCTTTCTTATTATTATTAACTTTTGGTGTACTAAGTCAAGTTTTTTTTGTAGTAGTGTCCAATTTTGTTTAATATTGTAGTTATTTTATACACTAGATCCCCGACTTGCGTCGTTAATGGGGACCGGAGAAACGCAACGAAATCGAAACGACGCAAATTGAATCACATTTTTCTATATAAATGTACTGAAATTTAATTTAATGGGGCAAATATTCAAAACAAAGCAAAAACTTTTGTAATTTTTGATAAAATACAAGTATGAATACGTTTTTATTTATTTCAATTACTTCAACAAACGTTTAGAATTATTATAAAGAAATAAATTAAGAAAAAACATAACAAAAAAGTATTATTTGAAGACATGGAACGGTATTTTTATGAATGTCCGTGGTAATATTGGCCCCTTAGGAAATATAAACTTGCAACTAAAAATCGAGAAACATACACTAGAGCCTCGACTTGCGTCGTTAATGGGGACCGGAGAAACACGACGCAAATCGAATCACCTTTTTCTATATAAATGTACTGAAATTTAATTTAATGGGGCAAATATTCAAAACAAAGCAAAAACTTTTGTAATTTTTGATAAAATACAAGTATGAATATGTTTTTATTTATTTCAATTAACAAACGTTTAGAATTATTATCAAGAAATAAATTAAGAAAAAACATAACAAAAATTAAATTCATTTACATATGTATTATATATTCATAAAAAGTAGATATATTAAAAAAATTTAATTTATTTAGCTAACATTGGGCTCTCTTCAGATGATACATCTAAATCAACAACACATATCCATTTGATTGTTTATTTTTTTTTTAACAAAAATGTCTGAAGTTTGTTGAATTTTTAAAGATCTTTTTGTAGATATATTTCTTTGTAACAAATAATAGTTATAATGGCACTACAAATGTTAAAAATGGCAATCCACAATGCTGCAGTAAAAAATTGAACAGCTTTTGGCGACGCAAATCGAAATCAAAACGACGCAATTCGGAAACAAAACGACGCAAATCGGGGTCAAAACGAACCGACGCAAGTCGGGGCTCTAGTGTACTTAATAGAAATCAATCACCTGGACTTTTAATTATAAATTATTATTTTATGAATTTTATCTATTTTTTTACAATTACAATTTCTTACACTAAGTTTAATGTAACAATTTCTCGCCGTGTATATGTATGTTTTGTATACCATTAAATAAATCCATGGTTTTAAAATAAGCCGATTATTTACTATTCTTGTACATCACAAGAATTGTACACTTGTTTTATATATTTGGTACTATTTTTTCCCCATCGTATAAACGTCTATCATCTCTGGAATGAAAACTAGTCAGTTCAACGTTTCATCATTACTTATTATATGGTGACACTCCTCGCTCCCACATCCTGAACCATAATAACAAAACAAATGTCAATGTGCGGGGGAGCAACAGCACTATACAAAACATAAAATGTATACGAGATGAAAAACATAACTAATGTCGTGGAAAGTTTAAGGAACATCTCAAAGAACGATTGTTGCAAAAGAGTGGACTATAATAATGTAAAAAAGATCAATCAAGTTTACAATACGCATATTACATAAATATAAAATAACAATTTCATGAGTACTTTCTCTGCAAAGCAAGACATTCTTAATCTGGCAACTCTATGTATGCAATGCACAAAACAATTTGCAAAAAGACCGGCATCATTGCAATCGTTAAATATGTATTTATCGAATTAATTAATTTCCCTTGCTATCTGGCAAAAATTAAAAAGAAAACAATTAACTTGTCTTTTCTTATGTCTGTCGTGTACGTCTCGATATTTAGGCATTACTATAATACGATTCCCTTGCACTTACCTCAATCCGTTATTCTTCTTTTAGCTCTCTTTTAGGTTCGTTGCTCTTATAATGGACGTACGTAAAAGTGAACTTTCCTCTGCAGCCAACCAATTTCCAGCTCCACTTTCCACACACACCATGCACAAGTATTGTCGAATTAGCTTTTTATTGTCTCTAAAGAAAATCGGCAAGGTTTTCTCAAAGGAAAACATAAAATTTACCAGCAATTTTAAGTTTTTCTTTTTCCTTTTTTTTTGCCTTTTTGCAACTCAACACTACAATTATCTTCTCTACATACAATGTACACTCTCACACACCACACTGTCTCTCCGGTTATCTCGTTCTTTCACACTTGAAAGCGCTCTGGCAGCTCTTCGATTGCAATTCTTTCTCTCGATTACGGGCGTGTGTGTGCTTTCGTCGTAGAAAATCCAATGAGAATTATTTTTTCGTTCCGTTTTTTGCTGATTCTTCTTCTTGCTTTTGTATGTGTTGGCTTGGAATGCAATCTTTCTTGCTTGCTTTTCAACTAATTTGTATTTGCTTTATTAGTGCACACGGTTGGATTATTTTTTTATATTTGATTGAATTAAACGTTAAAACGTTGCTTTGCGATGTTATATTTAGAAATTTATTGTAAATTATAGTTAATTATTCACGTTTACCCGTCACGAACAGGACAGAAAACACTTCACTTTCTCAGAAAATTCTTAAAATGGCGTTTTGACAAGTAACGAGCGAGTACACTTTACGCTAGTGCTGTGTCAGCTAAGAAAAAGTGTGTACAAAAGGTTATTCGGTTTTGTATTTAGTACAGGGTGCAAATGTCACAAAAAATATATTGCATGTCGTGGTGCGGTTACATGTCCATGATAACGATGCCGTCTAATTTCGTTTGTTGTTGTTGTTCATTTAATTTCTTTATTATAATACAACATTTGGATGAACCGAGACAAAAAAAAGTGTAAACATAAGAAAAGACGGTTGCCAGAAATATCAATTTTGTCAAATCTGCTAATGTACCGGTTAATGCACTGACATGGACAGTGTTGCCAATATAATTATTTCTCTGCAAATGGTGAATTAAGCAGATGCAAAAACTTCGCACATCAGCTAATTGAATGTGTGCAATTACTTAACTTAATACTTAATTTCCCTTTGCACCCCATGAATGAGGTATGGGATAGCTTCTCGCGTTGTTGTGAATTAACACGCTTTCTATTTTTAGATTCACAACTAACGGCACCTACTTATTTATCGACGAATGCGAACGTCACTGTTTGAGAAGCTCTTACTAGACACGACGATTGAATCGACGCTTAATACTGCGAAGTTGCTGTCAAACAACATTCGAGGGGAGCCGACAATGAAAGAAAATTTTATTTATTTTTTTCTTTTAAGATGACTGGAGCCAGGTTTGAACCTGCGATCTCCCGCATGGTAGTCGCGTGTTCTAACCACTATGCCACGGCCGGTCCCAATTAACTTACAATAATACGATAGTGGTAACATTTTGCGGTTTCTAAAATTTAATGAATATAAAAAAATAAATCTAATGATAACAGTTTTGTATCCTCAGTCTGTAATCAAAAATTTTAAACAAGTTTGTTAATAAAATATTTCCAACACACCACTCAACTACACTATTTCGTCTTAAAATGTTATTTTTAAATCTCTTTTTTTGCCTTTTTTATTTTAAATTTTTGTTCCCCCTGCAAAACTGTTATCATTTTTCTTGTATTGCATTTTTAACTTATTTACATAATGCTAATAGAAATTTATATTTTTTTTAATCATCTTAAAATTCATGAAAACATTGTCAAATAATATTTAGTTTTATTTATAAGATTGCTTAATTTTGAAGAAAAATTAGGAAAATACTTATTTTTTTTTTGATTTTGTTGTTTTTTTTTTATAATATTATAAGTACCATAATTATTATTATTTATTAATATAATTTTTTTTTTTTATTGAAGTATTAATGATTTGATAGTAGAAATTTGTAACCATATACGGCCTTAATGGCTCGGTTATTGAAAATTGTATTAATAAATAAAAAAAAAATGTATGCAAATAGGAGTGTTAATTTATTTACAATCTTATAATCAATCATGTAATGTTGGTCAATATTAAATAAATTACAATGTACATAAATTGTTTATTGTTAAATATAGATATGCTCTTTTTTGTCATCTTTTGAAAATTAAAAAGATTTTAGTCTACCTTGCTTTACAAGTTTCAGAAAACGCATTAGTTTTGCACACTCGAAAAGTTGGAACATATATATATAAATATATCCGATACTTGATGACGGATTGAGACAATTTATATACCTTCATTTGGTGCAATATGATACCGCTATAAAAGGATTTTTTGAAATTAAATTAATTTAGTAAAAAAGTGTCAAAGATTTCCAGGGATATATATATTGCCTCGATTGGTCGTCAGTTAACGGTGTTCAATATACATGTATGGTTCCAACTTTAAGGGGCGATAACTCATAAACTGTGTCTTCCAGCAAAAGATATGTATTCTTGTTGTAGTTCAAATCCTTATAACCTTTTTCCATTCTTTTTGTGATAAATATTTAAGCCGGCACCGACAAATGCAATTTGCCGGCGCCAATCCACGTTTTTAATCGCCTACAGACTATACTGCTGGTGCTGTTTTTGAAATATAGAAATATCGACAGACAGCACCGGTATTACGTATATATTGTGATTTGATCCTCCATCCAAAATGGGTAGCAAGTTCATTGGTCCTAAAAGTAGCAAAAAAGCTTTTTATGCTGCTGCCACTACGACCTTGGGTCTATTTGCCTTCAACTATATTCCCGACACATTTGGGCAAAATTACTATCAACAATTTATTCAATGCTACCAAAATGGAGTGCCGGTACCTATATCCAAAAAGGTCCAGGAAAGGCTTAGTCGTGCATCCGATCTCTGTAAATTTGAAGACTATCAAAAAGCACTCGTTAAGCCGTTTTCTGTTTTTGGCTTTGACGTCTCCATTATTGGTACCACCCAATCACGCTTTGGCGCCCTTGTGGGAATTCCTGCGAATTACAAGTACGAGAGCACCAGGGACATTCAACGCAGCGAGATACGTTTCCGTGACAAAGAAATCAATTGGGACTCGGAGAGCGGTAAATTTCTTGAGGAATCTCTGGTTCTTACTGAGGATGAACAAGTCTTTGGCCTATGTAAAGCCCTGATGCAGCTGAACACCCATTACGTGCTCTTGAATTCTTTGTTCCCGTCTGTTACTTTTGTTTCGATTTACACTATTGGCAACTATTTGAATACTAGTTTGGGTCTTTTGGCCAAACCCTTTAGCCTCCGTCTGGTGATGTACAGTATTTTGGGTCTGTTTGGCATTGGAACATGGTGTTTTATGAAGGATTTCAATCAAGTTAGATATGACACAGAAATTGACAAGCAATTGTGTGCACTGGGCCCTCGGTATGTCCAGGCAGGTGTCGATTACTACGACAAACAATTGAAGAAGAATATGGCCTTAAGAAAACTGCTGAATGACGACACATTTACGGCAAAGGGCAACGTAAATTACTTTCTGCGACAGGAATCGCTGCCAATAACAATAAGAAAATCTTATTTTGAAAGTCAGTTGGGAGGGGTGGCTGCACAATGAACACATTTGTATGCGGCCTTTGCAATATTGATGGGTTATTCATTTGTTAAAAGTTGTTAAAATAAAGATACATGCATTTTTGCTATGAAGTGTTATAAAGCGCTTACAAACTGTAATAGATAAGTGTTTTTATTTGTCTACAATCCGTAATATCCGTCGTTGTGCAAGTAAACAATAGGATACGCTAACGACAGTAGAAATTGTGTAGATCTTGTGATAATTAGAAAAATTGGTTGATTGTGCTAATTAAGACTGTACTGCAAGTATTTTTAAATACATACTTACCTGACAGCATTATATTTGAATCTCGTGATAGATTATAATTAAACAGTTCTACTAAACCAAAGCAGTTTTTGAATAAAAGATACCTATCCGCAACCCCATTTTTACATTTTAATTTGTATTTTAAATAGTAAATGACCTGATATTTGTTAGTAATAAAATTGCGAGTATTTTCGTTTGTTTGGTTTATTTAAGTATATGCCTTGCAATTTAATCGAAATTCCTACAATATAATTTCTAAATCTTAAATCTTTGTATAAATATATTTTTATGTATATGAACTTTTAAAATTTATATGTATTACTTTTATTTCCAATTTAAATACTGCCTTTGAATTGACATTTTGTTAGGCTCGCCTTTATATTACAGATCAACTTTTAACATTTATACTACGTGCATTTCTTTTTTAACAGACTACAGTCAATTTCAAAATTTATAGACAATCGGTTTAACTTTAATTCACTGATGTTCGGTTATGTGACAATGACGATAATGATTGTGATTACAATGTCAAGGATAAACATAAAACATTTTGATTCAAGTTCCTTATGCCTTGGATTAGTGTCATTTTATTACTATCCAGTGTTACATTCATTAATTTTTAATACCAACATTTGCTTAAAATACGATTACAATTTGGTTTTAGTTCACTTTGTAGTTGAAATTCAACTCTTGCTTTGACCTTCGCCTATTTATTATTATTATATGTGTATATAGAATAGATAGATGTATTACTATTAAAACTATCAATATGTCAAAGTAAATAACCCTTTTTAGGGTTCTACTTGATTTGGGTCGTACAACGCGCAGTTTGGTTAGGAAAATCATACAAAAGATTTATAAATTCAACCGTGGCATTATTTTTAGAGCTGCAAAAGTTAAACATAGTTGAACGCTTTTATGAATTACTTTTCCTATTGACTTTCTAATTTAAGTAGAGCTCGTACAGTTCAAATAACATATTATACATGAATGACAAATAAGTGGATGTTATTAAATTCATTGCTAGATTATCCACTACAATATAAAATAATGTTAGCTAATATTGATGTTTTGTTACTTGGTACTAAACTGCTGTTGATGGAAATATCGACTTTACATTTCTGGCAAGTAACGTACATTTACATGGTAACTGCCGATATGCTAGTATTTTATACTTAGTAATATGTTATTTTCAAAAGCAAATGCCTTAAATTAATATTTCAAATCGGTTGTTCTTTTAAAGAAGTGATTTTTAATTGGAAGGAATAATCCATAACAGACAACATAATTTTATAAATTTTTAAAAACAAAACATATTTGTAGGTAAATATACTCTGAAGGAAAAGGTATAGAAAGGCACGGGACATAAAGGTTACTTTTGTGGCATTATATTTGAATATATAGAAAACTGAAATTTAACTAATCGGAACTACTACTAAATGATATGGGGTATCTAAGAACATAAAAAGTATACTAAAGGTTAAAAAATCACAATTATTTAATACTCTACACTTGCTTCTTAAACAATACAAGGTTAGCTAAGAGAATTGAGTGTTTTAAACTTAAATAACTAAAAATAAAAAAAAACGCTAAAAAGTACCACAAACAATTCAAAAGAAAAACACTTGCTAAAAAATAAGTTTTTAAGAACTCAAAAGTATATTTGTTTAACTATTCACGGGGAAATTATGTTGAATATAATGAATTGTAAAAAGAAAAACAACGATAAAAAGTCGGAATAAGCAACAAAATATTTTAAAACTTCATTATTTTCACAATTTTTTTACTTATTAAATTTCACAATATATAAATAATGATAAATTTATGTTTTTTTTTACACAAAAATCCGATATCACAAGTACTAGTATAAAGTATTTCATAAAGAATATTGTATTTAGGATGAATACACACTAAGATAAACTAAAACTATATTTTAAATAAAACAAATTTACAAATAATGAACGAATATATGCACGCGAATATTAAAGGTAAAATTATATATTTCGTTTTTTTTTTTAAATGCTATATTAAGTTTTTTTTTTATTTGAAAAATGGATTTTTGGAAGCCGACGATTTCATGGCACACAAAGTTTGTCTCTCCAATTGAAAATCGTAATCGAGATCTTTTTTCAACACAAAATCGCTGAGTTGAGGCAGTGTGATTATCTGCAAAACAATAAAAGCTTTGTAATTAGATGTGTGTGTTTCATATGAAATTGTCTTGTTGACTTACCTCATTGTGATTTTTGGACTTAAGTGTAGGATTGATTATGAATGGCACGCCTTCCAGTTCAGTGTACGCGCCCAAAGTTCCAATGCTGTGACAAGCTGCATTATGTGCAGGTGGATGAGGGGCAGGTCTCAGGGGCGAATTGATTTGATAAGAGTGTTGGATTTCTTCATAATCATGATCTTCGGAATTTGGCACTGGGGGCAGCTGAAAAGACAAGATAAACTTTATGAATAACTACACAGAATGGAGTTAAAACAGTTTCTTTGGTCGTAAATACTGGGTAATGACAAAAGTTGGTATTCTACCGGCAATGTTGGTGAAAATCCTTTTCTGTATTATAAATGTGTAACAGTTCCTTGAAAATGATCGGTGTGGATATCATACCTCTACGATGCCTACAGCATGAATCGGTAAGAACGAAATGCTACTAAGAGAGCAAAAACACTTAATACAGATAGAAATAGAGTCCATAACTGTACAAATACCTCTTAAATTGCATTATAAATTAACTATACTACTAAATGTGTAAGGGTTTAATTTTTAGATTTATGTAAATTGTAAATTTATCATATAGCAATCCTTCACTGGGCAAAATATTTGAACATGAATAAATGGTGATGCTATGATGATCAACAATTTTGTCAATTCCTTTATAATAACCTAACTGTATTGCTTACTATATAGACTTTTCATACATCGTTTTCTTTTCACTTACTGGTTGCTTCGGATTCCTAGAGCCATTGTTTAAATTTAACCGATTTAATGCCTTTTCAACTTCACTGCTACCATTTGCCACAGGTGTTCCCAAACCTGGCACCGGCGGTGGCAGACGTACTGGTATTGAACCGGTTTTATAACATATTAGAATACCATTTATATCTCTGTAATTACATGGACAACATTGATTAATTCGTAAGCTTTTAATTGCGATAACAATCACTTACCCGGCTAGTTTGAATCCATCTGGAGCCATTTTTAATTTCGAGCATAAGATTATGTCTGTGACGGCGTGTGTGACTGTTCCTCTCTTGGATAGTTTATAGGCAATTTGCCGTTTGCGCCAGGCTTTTTGATCTGTATCAGCTGTGCGTGAAAGCAATGAAAATTCTTTGGGCGGTGCAATTTTTTCAGCAATTACTCTAAAAGAAACAATAGATACAGGTTATAAAATAATAACTATAACTATTTATATCTTGCTAAGCATTAAACTAAAACAATTTGATTATGATCAATTTTCTCTACTATAAATATATAATGCTTGTTGTTGGTCAATTTCTGTATAATCTTTGCTATTTTTATATCCAGAATTTAAAATCATCCAAAAACCATAATGGTGTTGTGATAATGAACGAGCCATCAAAAAACATATCAACATTTATTTAAGTGGTGTCTATTATTATGTGTATTTTTGTTATAAACAATTACTTGTTATGTCTTTTCAACTGTGCGTTGAATCAGTTCTTTGATTACAAAAAACACCATTTGGTCGTCTGAGTATATTTTCAAATAACTTTGCTGCGGTGAGTCATACTCATTAATTTTTATACATTGGGGTATTTCCTACATTGGCTAATACTTTAAATTCACTTTGTTGTTGTTACATTCGAATTTGTTGACAATGATAATTGCCTAGTTGTCGCTTAGTTGTTGAAAATGAGTTCTATGGTCAATCATGAAATCTATGCAGAGTGCACCCATCTTTCTATACCCACTACCATTGATCATAAGAGGTTTTACAGGAATATAACTAACACACCATTAGACGATACGATATAAGAACATTTTCTATTACATTCATTCCAATAAAAATATTTTTAGCTCCGCTTTGATAGCTATTCTTCAAAGTTGATTGACCTTAATTAAGTTCACGAAAAAAGTAAATGAAAAACACATAACAGATGGGAGCAATGATATGAAATTAAGTTCACCAAAAAAAAAAGTAGTGGAAAAACACATAATAGATAAACAATGGAAGCTATGAAAGATATGGAAAAGAAAACAACAAGATAATTACAACAATAATACATACTTTAAAGTTTCGACAACATATTCCGGCAGTCCCTCTGTCTTGGACAGGCACAAATAACGTGTGGTCTGTCGGCCAAACAGGTAATTACTTTCACGCCACATATCAGCATCTGAGTCTTGGTCATAAGTACGATGGATGGGAGTAAAGTTAGTAGGACATCTTAAAGAGAAAAACATAAAGGAAATGAAGATCAATACGGAATACTATATGCCCGTTAGTAGGGTTGTGTTAACTGAGCTCTAGTGTTTATGTGTTTGTTGCACTTACTTTTCATAGTCCTCGACAATATGCAATGATGTGATGGGACGATTATCAGGCAAAAAGCTCATTATCGATGTAATCACATTCTTTTGTGTCATTCCTCCAGTCTGCAGCAAAGGGGATTTTGGCGCGGCCGGTGGGCCCACGATAGAACCCGTCTGTATATGTTTACCCGCTTTATTCATATTGTTGTTGTATCAACAAAAAGCGCGTCCAAGGGCCAATTATCTGCAACTTTCACCTATATTTCCGTTCTACTCAATGGCTCTAAATTAATGGGACTCCAAAGCGGCAATAACGCAGAAGCTACAATGAAATTAAAAACAGTTGGTTGGTTAAAGATAAATAACTTAAATATTAGTCATCATCATCACTGCACATTAAATTTAACTAAATAGAAAATCGTGTGTGTAGCGAACACCTATAATGCTCGTAAGCGAGCGAATCGCTTCATCAAATGTATAGATGGAAATATAAATAAATATTGGTTTTTACAGATAATTGTTGAGTATAATTTCCCAAACTAAAAAGAACAAAAAATAGCAACAACTACACTTATGGTAGGACACAAACGGTAACGTACAAGATAAAACGTCAGTTAGATGATATCAGTTGGAAAAGTTAGAAATTGAATGTAAACAGTAATTCAATTTGTTTAAATTGACCGAACAAAGAGAATTTATTAGATTGCAAATATGTATATATGTACTAGTGCTAAGTTGACATTTTCGAAGTTAACGTGTATGCGTTTACATTTGTACAACAAAACGTAAAAGCGGAACTTATAGAACGCACCTAATGTAATTATTTAAAATTTATTAATATAACAAGTTTGCCGATACAGTGATTGAAAACATTTATTCTAACAGAGGAAGTTTTTTGTAAAAATGTTGTGTAACAGTAAAATTTTTGAAATTAGTTCACAATACAACATATTAGTTTTTATGAATTCAATGCAGAAAGGCAAATAAATTATTCTTAAACCACAAGATGTAATGCATTAATAACACATTCCATCAGTTAATTTTCCTATTACACTTGCCAATTATTAAAAACTCTTAAGAAAGGCATTTTACTGCTCGTATGCAACTTAATACTGTAGATATTCCAAGATGTCGGCAATGTTGACGTTTGCATTAATGTTGCCAACAATAGGAGCACTCATGATGTGGAAGAGATTTCGTGTGTTTCGAATTAAATAAATAAAGACGGGGAAAAACATTTCTTAAAACATTTATGTAAATAGCTCTCTACTTTTCTTCAATTTGATTCGTATTTGCTGGCCATTATGATAATTTTTTGTCATTTGTTATAAATACATATATACAATCTCTTCGCCTTTTCCATTGAATTAGAATACCCCTAATGTGTTCGATGAAGCTGTTGCAGCAATTTGTTGATGATGATGATGTCAATGGCGACGTTGTTCAGACCGCTGCTGTAAAATGAATAAACCAATCGTTCAAATATTAGAATGCCACCAAAGAAAAACGACAAAGAAAGCCAAGAAAACCGCAAACATTGCAAACAAAAGTGTAATACTTGTATGTACAGAAGTGTATCCATTATATATGTAAAGTGGTTTTTCGAATGTGCGGCAACAAAATACACTACTTTTTTTCTGACGTAGCAGTGACGAAAACAATAACAAGCTCAAGCAAAAATATGGTCACTTAATTTGGGGGCATCGCACGTTCTATGCTCAATAGAGGCAATAAACTGTACTGCCAGGGAGGATGGGAAAACACCCTATGGACCAATTGTTTGTGCGTTGCTTTGTTGTCTGTTGCCAGATTTATGTGTTGGTTTTTCTTTTTTTTTTGGAGACATAAAAACGGCTAAGAAATGTAAGAGGTAAAGTTCAAGCAATGCCCAGTTGTAAAAAAGAACTGCTTATGTTCATGATTTTATAAAAATTTAAAATTAATCTATTAAACTATTAAAAATAAAAATTTAAATTACTCCACTAATATCATTAGCAAAATTATAAATTATTCTACTAAACTATTGAAAATATTAAGCCAAATTATGAGGCTTTATAAAAAGAATTATCAAAATCGGTTCAGTATTTATTAAGTTCTTCCGTTACAGTTTTTTTTTAATATTTATTAATTGTACATACGTTAAATTATTTTTTGTCAAATTATTTTATAATACTTAATGAATAACTACTCATTTAAATAAAAAAATAATATTCTATTAAAAAAATACATCAATATGTATAAAAATGAGCAATAAATTCACATTAAATGGTTATTTTTTACATTTTGTTATTTTTTATTTTATGTATTGTTATTATAAGATTTATAAGGATTTTTGTAATCACACCTGAAAATTGTAATGATCTATGTAATATTATAAATTGGCCAAACAATTGGCTTTATATTACAATAAACGAAACTGAATTGAATTGAAGAAAATACATTGATAACAAATTGATATCTGGCAGCTTATATGGTCCCATTACTGGGTTATAAACCAAAATTTAGATAGTTGGCCTTGTTGTACACTTTCAAACACAAAGAAATTTTTATCTTCTGACTTGTACTGCAAAATTTTGTTCTTTCAGCATATGGAAAACTGTTTTTCTTTATATCTTATGCTGCCTTCTTGATAAGATGTAAATTTACAATTTATCACATCTCCTTTAGACTTTGTGCATAGTATAGTCAAGTTAATCTCGTTCAAATATGACAAAATGTAGTTAACAGACAAAGAATCACTTTATGTTCATCATACAATAATGACCTTATTATATGTTAATGAATGAATAAGCAGCAGCGCATACTGCTCGTCGGCCACACTGGGGATAACCCCAATTAAAGCCACAAAAATCCCCCTACACTAGGATGCTGTCGAAGTACAAGCACCAGAGCAGAATTTGGCGTTGCCCCCGTCATTGCTTACAGTTCACTTTGTTTGTTGTCTATAAAGTTTTGTATTGTCAATAAAAAAAAGTTTAAATTGATAAAGACTCGACTGACTCATACGTCATACACGACGCACCACAATCTCTTTGGACTGCGTTTCTCTCCCTCTACAGCTTTTGATGTGATTGCCATTAAATGTTTATATAGTAAAATACAGCTGAAAACAAAAAAGAAGTCAATTGGTGGAATGACCTCAAAAAAAGTAGTTTCATCACTGACCAAAAAAAAAAAAAGAAAAGAGGAAAGACCTAACAAGCACCAGATTACAAAGAACTCTCGTGCTTGTCGTCTACTTTTTTTCTGGGGGTGTAAAACGACGCAATGCAACTATAAAAACGAAAAGAGAAAAGCTTTCAACTGTTGAACGAATTTGACTTCGTTGTCTTTGTTGTTTTCTGTTGCTGTCGATAGCCCTTTGTTAACGAATTATGTTTGAAGTGAGGCCTTACGAAAGACAAACTAAATTTGTATGTATTCCTCTTATAAAAGTAGAATGTTTTAGAAAGAATTTTAAAAGCAGTTATTTGTTATTTCTAATCATTTTACTTTCGCTTGAAAAATATCGATTCAGTAAATAAAAACAGATTTTCAAATTTGGTATTTCTCTTACTATTTTAAAAGTTCTGAAATAATAAAAAAAAATATATCTAGATTCTAAGAGACTTACACAAAGATTATAGTGTACACGAAATTCACTGTTAGGCGATTGAGCAAATCGAGCCCCCACTATATACATACAACTATTATATTTATAAGAATATCATGTTAGAAACAGATAACCTGGGCCAACTGATAAGCCATTATTTGAATAAAGCATAAAACTGCTGACACGTAATTACCTAATTAATGAAACGTAGCGAATATGTGACAAAAGTGAAAGCTTTACCAGCGCACCAATTTCATAATATCTGTGTAAACAATGTGACGTTTCTGTTAGCGCCTATCTATATACAGTAAGTGTTCGATATGTACAACCGATAGACAATCACAAGTATTTCAATAACTGCCATTAAACTTTTATTGAATATTAAGAGTTTTGTTATTCGAAATATAAAATACACCATTGGATTAATTGGAACATATTTATCTATATTATCTATTACCTGTAACTTAGAATATGAAAAATAATTTTTAACATCTGTTTCTTTATAGTACACAGTGTAGACTAAAGCCCAGCACAAAAGCATTTGCTTTACTAAGACAATAAACGACTTTGTGCAGTGAGCAATGCTTGCAAGACATTCGCGACCAAAGTAAATGTTTAACAATTTTAAGTGAAAACGTACATTGTTTACGTTGTGCTTTTTCAAATAAAAAAAAAGAAGACTTCTTGCTCACGATAAGATCTATTTTCTCAAAACTAAAACAATAATAGATACCCGATATGTTAATGAATGCAATAAATAATTTGAATGTTTTAAAGTTTGCGTTTCTTATTTTGATAGAAAGAGTAACATTACAAAAGTACTCTTTGGTACAATAAATTGCACTTTAAAAGTCCTTTTTGGTGCAATAAAAGTACTTCTTGGTCCAATAAATTATACCATTTAGTACAATGAAAGGATTTTTTGTAACAATAGAAGTAATTTTTAAAAAATTTAATTGTACTTTTTTTTAGTAAATAAAGAAAGTATTTTTTGGTACAATAAAAGTACTTTTTGGAACAATAAATTTACTTGTAAGTACAATAAATGTACTAATGTACTCTTTGGTACAATAAAATTAATTTTTTACAATAAATTTAATTTATGCTACATCAAAAGTTATTTTTGATAAAACAGAAGTACCTTTTGAAACAAACAATGTACTTTTTGGTACCATAAATGTACTTTCTGGGACAACAAAAAGTACTTTTTGGTACAATAAATTCTACCATTTGATACAATTAGTTCTTTTTGGCACAATAAATTTTACTATTTGATGCAATAAAAGTAAATTGGAAAATCAAAAATCTGTCAAAATCCCCGAAAATATGAAAATCCTGCCCAATAAAACAGTACAGAAATTTCACTAAGGTGAACTGACTGATAAAAACTTTCACTCTTTGTTCATTCTCCAAAGTTCTTGTAGATATTTTTTAACTCGGAGTCAATGAAATTAACTGATTTTTAAGTAAAAGTACTTATGTTTTGTTACTGTCCTGCTTGTGCAGTGGTAACTGTTGGCCAGACGTTTACAGGCATATATAAAAGCTGTAGAAATGGTTACAGTTTAGAAAGTGCGTATGAATTCACAAAATATTAAGAGTATCTCCCTGAAATTATTGGGAAAATTTAGACTACCTTGTATTGGAAGTACTAGAACGCAGAACGAGACCCTTTTTTATTCGTAAGTTAACGTTCAATAAGCGATAAGATTGTGCAAAATTTAAACTGTATTTAGTGCACTTGCAAATGTATATGGGTGAATTTGGTCATTTGTATTGAAGGTACCAAAAGGGTTGTAGAAAATATTTCGGTTTTCTAAGATTTTACCTACTGTTGAAGATAAGTAAACTGACAAAATTCAAATATCGTATAGCTTTTCATTAGCAAGTTATGTTTTTCATTAGGAAGTTAAAACTAACTTTTGGAAAATAATAAAACTGTTAAATCGTTACAAGGATCAGTAAAGTGTACTCGAGTTATCCTGCACACCAGCCAGTCGCCCAGACAGACGGACATGGCTCCAGAATTGAATTCGCTCTTCGGATACTTAAGGTCCAACGTGTCTCCTTTAATACGTTACACTTTTTCTCATGTCAAATGATATAGAGGGTGGACCAAATACAAGTTAGTTTTAAAATCTACAGTATTTTAATCCATTAACAAGCTCTTGGAAAATTGGAGTGACAGAATGAGCTACTTCGATGCGAGCCGATGCAGCCAATTGAACGAACAAGTTTAAAATATTAAAAAAAACAATCGAGTTTGGAATTAAGGATTTTTGACGCAACTAGTTCCGTACTCGATTTCCTTATCGATTCTTTTTACAAGACATGAGACTAAATTAATTAGTTCTTTGGATTTGTAGATTACATTCAGGGAAAAAGAACACTGTAGTAGTCGAAAAAAATATACAAGACCGGACGGTATAAATCTAATTCGGACGCGAGGAATCGAACTGCATCATTAGATTTTTGAGTTACAGTGTCGGATTTCGTACAAATAATTCGGATACGAGAAATCGAACTGCATCATTAGATTTTTGAGTTTCAATGTTATTCACTTTTATTGCACTTTTAAAAAGATATATAATAACATTCGCCAAATAATGCGTTAAAGAATTAAAAACAAAAATGGATTTCAACATACAATAAAAAATATATTTTTTTTTGATCGTCCTAGCATGCGAAACATACACTTTGAAGCTTTACTTAAGTGCACTTTGTTAAGTTAAGACATGGTCGATTACACTGTGGTAGTCGTTAATATAACAAGACCGGACTCGAAGGTTTTATTGTAATTCACACACGAGCAATAGAACTGCATCATTAGTTTTTAAGTTACAATGACTTTTTCAAAGAAAGTTTTGGTTTTTACTAAAATGGTAGATTTTTGTTTTAATTTTGGATTTTGACTAAATTTTAACAACCATTAACTTTAATTCGGTTGGTTGCCCCGATAAAATGTTTTTAAGAAAATTGCTTCTGCTTTTGAATACAAACCTTTACTCTAAGTAAATGACCTATGCGACACCAATTTTGACCCATGATCGAAACTATATACAAGTGGTAATAGTGATAGGAAAACTGCATACCCACTTTTATATCCGCGGTTTCGTTTACATTGTAAAGGACTTTAAATATTTTAAAGGAAATAGAAGTTTGAACAATTTATATCAAACTAGGTTTTTTACCTTAAATGTAAAATTTTGTTAGTTTTGGTTGTAAAAATGTCAAAATAATCAAAGACAAATATGAATAATAATTAAATCCCTGTTGTGTACTTTTATAATAAATAAGCAAATTTTATCTCATTTGTCCATTTTTTTTACTGTCGTCTATTAAAAAGTAAAAAGATTTTTGGTCCAGTCTGCAAAAATGAAAAATATCGATATTTTCAAAAAAGGATCATCTAGGATTTCAATTCAAGTTTTTTTCCTGAATACAGCGGCATTTACACTTTTTATCATCATTTCCATGCAACCTAAAACTGTTTTAAGCAAAAATATTAAATATAAGCACCTTCCACAGTGGGACAAATTGTTTTTTGGACATATGAAATTTTATGCGCAAATCTTGACCGATTTTTTGTATTATTGGAAACAACGATGTGCACAGAGCTTTTTTTTTCTAAGTTCCTTACTGTTATTTTTTTAAAAATTGTCTAATTATGTGAAATATTAAACTTTTAACTTTAATTTCAAATATTTCTTGGAATTAATAAATTTCTTTATTTTGACAGATGATGTAACATATTATGGTATCGGCCTTTTTAAATGAAAAGCACTACTTTGCCTACTTATTAACACAAAACAATTATTTTATTGCAGTTTAAAACTGAATTTTTGGTATAGATGCAAAAAAAAATTCTAGTGACTTTCACCAAGACTTTCTAAAAACTCAACATTTCTTTTCCATGTTATATATTAAGACTTGTTTAATCTGATAATAATTGTGAGAAGGACAAATTAGTTTTTGCTTATATTTTAAATTATTTCAATTTGTAACGTATGCTAATTGCGTAAGTTTAAAATTTTTTGGACACATAATCCAAAATATATTTTATATTAAAGTCGAAAATAATTTTTTCATCGACTTTGACAGTCAAAAAAAAAAAAAAATTACGATAAGGAATTTAGGATAAAAAACCTTTCTTTCTGTGCACAATTTTGTTTCCAATAACACAAGAACAAATTTTAAAATCGCTCAAGAATTGGGGTCTAAAATTTCATATGTCCCAAAAACACAAAACAACTAAGATGATTAAAAAAAATTTTTGGTTGGACCTTAAATTTAAAAAAAAAAAATTTAGTCTACCTTTGTTGAATAAAATATTGTCAAAACAATGAGTATTGATTTTTCGTTAGGTACTTAGTTTTGGTTTTTTTTCTTAACATACTATTAAAATAAAATGTAAAACCGACTGCCCCCCCCCCTACGTTAGATCCTGGCTACGCCCTTGGGTCCGTCTACTACAGTTTCAGAGTCAATGATTTAGTGCATTCAGCAGAATACTTCATTTATGCCATTAAAAATACAAAAATATCTGACATACATACGTATCTTTGCAAATTCAGCAAATTCCTATATCAGATGTTTGATGATGATGGAAACTTGTATCTTTCCTTAAAATTTGCACTTGTAGGATAACTTTTACGCCTGTGATTGGTTCTAACAGATTTCGTTGCCACTCTCGAGAGGAGACAACCTCAGGAGGACCCATATTACTTTTATACGTTTCTCGTATCTGTTTTTCTTTGTTGTTATCCTTATATTCACGTTCGCTTTCGTAACACAAGTACGTCGAGCAGTACGTGCGAACTAGCCGACAATACAACACAATACTACGCGAAATGGGTGTGCTGTGCGTGCGTGTGTGAATTATGTTGTTGGCAGGTATCTTTCATATATATGCACTTATGTTGCTTGCTGCATTTTATGTTGTTGTTCTTATTGTTTATGCCTTCTGCTGCTGTCACGATTTGTTGTTATCATACATACATACAAACAGACACAGATACACGGTTAAATGCCATAGGGCAGTACCCCCCTACAGCATAAATCGTTAAGAAAAAGGGCCAAACAAGGGAGAGAAAGAAATAAATCAAGTTTTCTTTCTTTACGTCCATGGCTCATATGGCCATTTTGTTTGATTTCTATATTCTGTTTGTTAAATAAAAATCTAGAGTATATCTAAAGCAGACATTACTAGATCAACAGCAAACAAAAGGACGGACACTTGTATTCTCGCAAATTAAATAAATCTACTAATGAGATTTTAATAAAAATAGAATGCGGAATTGTGTAATCTTGGCCAGAAATTGGTTTAACCAATATCATTTCTCTTGGCACGTTCCGAGTCATGTGGATGGGAGCTGCAGGCGAAGTATTAGAGTAGAAAATTAAATAAATTGCATACACACTAAACACTTTTATTAGTTAAACATACACACTGACGTTTTAGATAGGGAAGGCAGAGATATAGACTGGGTAGATAGGAGGTACCTTTTAACACCGCTTTTTTTCACTTTTTAAATTTGTTAACGTTATGTTTTTCCTTGCATATCATTAATAAATTTGTTTCTTAAGATTAATCTCTTTTATTGGTTATTCTTGAAGTATTAACTGAACCTTTCTACCGTTTCGTGATATTGTTATTCAGACTTTACAGCCGTCACCATCGCCCGACGTTAAATCGCTCGCGTTCTCCGTGAACTAATTGAACGTTAGTGGCTCTCTAATTGTTGTTCTTTGTTGCTTTCTATTTTGACTGTTCGGGCCAGGGCTGCCAGTTTTTTCTAAGGCCAAATCCCCAAATTGAAATTTTTAATCCCCGAAAATCCCCAAAAAAGAAGCCAACATCCCCGAAAAAATCCCCTTTCTTTTAAAGGAAATTCTATCAAGTTTTAGGTTTTAAAATTAAAATTTATAATTTAATTCAGTTTAACAAAACAAACGAAACGATATCTTAAGTATAAAAAAATCAAATTAGCAAATTTCAGCAATAATTAGGAACAAACAAAAAACATAACAAAAAAATCATTTAATTGAATGCAAATTATATTTGTCAATTAAATTCAGTCCTCTTACATAATTACGTATTATTTGTACTCCATTTTTCAGTCAGTGTTTATAATATTAAAAACTTTCGATTCTAAACCTTCGATGTCGTCGCATTGTGCCAAATTTTTGTATATATTTGTATATAAACCGCTTTAGCATTTCCGGAGACGGATTGTACTTATCACAACATATTGTATTG
Organism: Muscina levida; assembly: GCA_964034835.1. Lineage (NCBI taxonomy): Eukaryota > Metazoa > Arthropoda > Insecta > Diptera > Muscidae > Muscina > Muscina levida. The sequence goes on from OZ035882.1 coordinate 153,011,869, forward strand.
GTTTTAAAATGAGTATTTATTCTTAATAATGCCTCTAGAAGCTCATATTGAAATTTGTTGCGTATTTAAGTCTTGGTGGTGTTCATAACTGAGAATACTCTCTCCATGCAGAAACTCCTTAAATGGTTGATTGCCTGCTGCATCCTGATAGGAATACTTTTAAGGCCAAGCTGAGTTAAGATTAGTAATGATGTCACCGCCGAAAATGTTTTTCCAATTCACGGATGACTGAGATTCGTATAAATCGGTGGGAACTCCTTCTCTAAGGACAGTCTTTAAAATTGGAAAAATAGATCCAAAACTTGGTTGCCCTACAGGATTACAGCATATAATCATGGAAAATTGTTTGAATGTTTTAAAAAACAGTAAGTTTGGTGAAAACCTCTGTAGCATTTGCAATAGATCACGATAAACTGATCGTTTGTGAGTCGTGTTCCCTCACTTTGGTTTGTTAATGATTAACAAAATAGATAAGTGATACATTTGTAATTCTCTTTAGTAGATATTTAAACAAACGAGACAAAATGTTTGATAATCCGCTAAAAAAAACATGTTTGAGAAAATTTAAAATTTTATGAAAAATCCCCTTTAATTCCCCAAACAAACGATGACATCCCCATAAAATTCCCATATCCCCAAGTCAAAAATGTCATCCCTATTTTCAATTAAAAATCCCCAAAAAGGGGAAAAATCCCCTAAACTGGCAACGCTGGTTCGGGCTTATGGCGCTGTGTTGCCAGACTTTTATTATATAAAATGTACAATAATATTGATGTTTCGATAGCATGTTTTTCAACCACTGCTAAACATTCATAACAAAACGCTAAAAGAGTGACTGCAGAGGAACGATAGAAAATAGAACTCAAATTCTATTACGCTATTCTCAACAAGACATTTAAGAAATATATTATTTTTAAAACAAAAATATTAGTCTTGATGTAATATTTTATTTTACAAACTAAAAAAAACTACTACTAAAAAATACTTTTTAAAATAATCAAAAAGTTTTTTAATTTATAATTTAATATAATTTATTTAATAATTTTTTTAATTTTGTTTGAAAATTTTTTAGCGAAACTAAATTATTTAAACAATTTAAAACCAAACATTTCATAAAAAAATTAAGTTTTGTAAAAAGTATTAAATTAGCTAATTTTATTTAAACTATACAGTTAAAGTAATCAAAACTAATTTTTTAAATAAATTAAGAATTAATTTAAAAAATTTTGAGATTTTGTAAAAATGTAAGTTTAGAACAAATATTTTCTTTTTTTATTATAATCGAAAAATATATTTTATCAAAAAAAAATTGTTTGTGTATTTAATTTTTTTTTTGTAATTTACATTTTATTTTATTTATTTGTACTTATATAAAAAAATTTCCAAGAAATAGTTTTTTAATAAAAATTTTAAAAAAATTCCCCATTACATTTTTATTAAATTTATTTCATTATTAAATTAATTTTCATTATTTGTTTATTCGAAAAATAGTATATTTTTATAAATCTTATATTTTAACCACCTGTATGTATATATCCTCGTTCGTCAAACTGTACCGTTTAACGTACCACACAACCTAGAAATACAAACATATACTTATTTCTTATGTTCACACCATGTTTTCCACATTCAACTTTACCTTAATATTTTTCTATTCTAGAATAATCCCCATTTATGTTGTTCAAATTTGTCTACACATTTTTAAATTTTCATTCATGTTTTTTTAATTTTTTCATTTATGTTGCAAGCGATCGTCGTCTTCCAGTGCAACCTCTTTAACAGCATCAAACAATTCGGTCGCATCAATGCTGGTTAAATACATTTCATTTAATACAAAACGCCACTTTGACAACACTGTCTCTTATTTTGACGGCGTTGCCATAGGATTAAGGTAGTATTGCCAGATTACAAAAGTTTTTGAAAGCAAACGAAGGCTGAGGAATTATTATTATGTGAAAATTCTCACGCGTAAAGAGACTACATAAAAACAAACCGGTCGTGTGGTATTTTTAGTGAAAAAACTCAACATTTGTTCAAAATAACATTATTTGCTAAAAAACGAGAGGGAAGCTAGTAAAACTATGGAAGCATCGGTCCAAAGTAATGAAGTCAATGTGGAACCTTTGCAGTCGGATCCACAGGATGTTATTCATCTGCCGCCAACGGAACAGCAGCTGCAACAGCAACAGCTACAACAACAACGGGGGGAGCAGGAACGTGCCGGACATGATACATCCTCAGACAAGCCCATTGACGTTGATGTCGACGAAGACGAAGAGGAGGATGACGATGATGACTATGAGGGTGACGACGACGAGGAAAAGGACAACTCACAAAAATTGGTCATTGATCTTAATGAAGATGACAAGGATGAAGATGAAGAAGATGAGGAGGAAGACAAGGAAATGCTGGAACAAAACGAAGTTGTAGCTTTAGAATTAATAAAAAGCGAATCTCAACAAGCACAAGAAAAAGATGAAGTAACTGAAGTCCTGGTTGAAAAACCCGCTATTCTCCAGCGCATAGATGAAGTAGACAACATAATCACATTGTCGGATGCTGAAGAGGAAATAGCGGCCGTGGACGCAACTACAAAGCCAGGAAAGATTCAGAAAAGAAAAAGTGTGGGCGCACCCACTGCTGCTGCCAACGAGGAGGAGAGATATCGTTTAAAACGTAGGAAAATCAATGTGGAAGGCGCCCCCAAAATGCCTTTGACAGGTAAAAAGACACAAGTACTTTTACAAGTGTTTTGAAATAAATGCTTTATTTCTAACACATTTTACATTTTTTAGGATATGTGCGATACATGAATGATCGCAGGGAATCCGCTCGCAAGGAGTACCCAAACAAAACAAATATAGAAATAACCAAGCAAATCGGTGAGGAGTGGCAATCACTGCCGGGCAATGTAAAAGCGGAATATTTGAAGGCAGCGGAAGAGGATAAGAAAAGGTAATAAATATAATAATAAATAAATACTACTTAGCAAGTGAATTTTATCAATCATTTGTCTAAGAGCAGACAAAAATGAGACCATCCCTTATTTCCACTCGCATTCCCTACAATCGTAAGGATTTTTTTTAGATACATATTTGTTTTATAATGTTTAAATTTTTAATGTCTTAGCTGCTTCTTTTTCTTTCAGATATACGTCAGAACTCCACACATTTCTCAAGTCACGACCTGATGTGTTAGCCAGTGAATTGGCCAAAAATAAAATACGTAAAACGGACAACAATACTGCAAACAATGTACCCAATGCAAAACCTGCTCCCAAGGAGAAGATACAAGCTTTGGATAATCCTAAGGTATTGAAAGAAGCTAACAAAGAAAGAGTTACGGTTAAAGAAATTCATCCTACACCATCGACATCGCAAAATGCAGACAAACAGCAGATCTGCGAGAAGCCAAAACGTAAGCGCACTCCAACACCACCTTCGACGAGTGCTTCGTCTACAGCATCTGCAGTTGCGCCGGCAGCAGGTTCTACAATGATAGGTGGTGTATCAGCTATGCCGAGCAATGTTGTTGCATCCTCTCCGGGAGAAATACCAATCTTTACAAATGAATTTCTTGAGCATAACAAACTATACGACATAGAATTAAGATCACTACGGAAATCCAAAACAGACTTGGAACAACAGAATTTCGTACTTGAAAAACATGTGGAGAACATGAAATGCGGCGTGGAAAAAATGGTTTCTGAAAATAATGAATTGCAGGAAAAGAATAGACTCCTCGAGATATATCTTGATAAATTGAAGCGCAAATTGGCTGTGGCTCTATCGTCATTGCCCCTACCAAATGCACCCAATGGAGCCACAGTGGAGAACATAGATAAGTACATGCAAGACTTGTACAAAATGTCCACTTCCAATTCACACGGGCCGGCCACATTAAATAAGGCCAAGGATATAATAAGAAAACTGGATCTACAAATTCAGCTGTAAGAAACTTGTGAGTTATTCTTAAAACTAACGTTTGTGGTTAGTTTCATTTACTTATGGTTTCTTGAATAGATTTAAAGTAATTTGTATTATTTTTAATTATAAGATTTGTAGTATTTATATGAACCAATTATATTGGAATTACAAGAAAAAAAGGGAAACAAATTACACATTACGTTTACACATACATACATACACTAGCAATGGTCACAGATTGTAGTTGATGCCATCAAACTCATTTTTATTTAAGGTTATGCGAATAAAGTAAAAGATATGGTAAATGTCTACAAAACTAAACGAATTGTAACTACAGTTGGATTAATGTAAAATAAGTATTTACTTAGGATAAGTATCTGTTGCTTCATGCTTAATACGTTTATGCTACAGCAACTGTTTTGAAAGAAATAACTGTTACTACAGATTGTTGAATTGTTGTGAAATCGGTAGAAATTATCAGCTATACGGTATCAAATCATTTGTGATTATTAACCTTAAAATCGGTATTGAGAAAATTAGACTCGATTACAAATCCAAATCATCTGTCTGGATAGACCCAACGACTTCGTCGTCTCTGAACGCCGAACCTACATCAACCAGAAAAAAGCAGACTGGAACGGCTTCAGAGAGTTCACCGATCGCATTTTCAGTGATCTCCCAGCTCCCACCAACGTTCACCAAGCTGAGAGCAAATTCCGCCTTACCGTCATCGCAGCAGCAGCCCGCTTTATTCCTGCTGGAAGATTACCCTTAGTGCGGCCGCACTTCCCAGCAGAGGCAGCGATGTTAGCAGATGAGCGCGATGAAATCCAAATTACCAACCCAGACGACCCACATATCGGAGAGCTGAACTGTGATATCAGCAGGTTGGTAAATGAGGACAAGCGGAGAAAATGGATTGATCACCTGAAAAACTGCAACCTGAGCTCAGGAGTGGGTAAGTTGTGGTCCACGGTTCGATCTCTCTCCAACCCAACGAAGAAGGATGACAGGGTCGCGATTAAGTTTGCAGATACCACCATTTCCGACCCTGTAAAATGCTCGAATGCATTTTGTATGCAATTTATTGAGCACCCAGAGAGAGACAAGGCGAAACGAAGTGTTGTTCGCAAACTTCACAACCTTCCAGTCTCGGACACACCACAACCCTACACCCCTTCTGAAGTCTCAGAGGCCATCAATGCAGCCAAACCATCTAAGGCGATTGGACCCGACGGAATATCCATGCTGATGCTAAAACATCTTGGCGAGCGGGGAGTTGAATATCTGACAATGGTTTTCAACTTGTCAAGGAGTAGCCTACTAATACCCGATGCCTGGAAAAAGGGTAGAGTCATCCCGGTACTCAAGCCAGGGAAGGACGCGAAAGAGGGACAATCATACAGGCCAATTTCCCTCCTGTCACCTGTCGCGAAGACTCTAGAGGCACTCCTCCTCCCCCAGCTGTCCAGCCACCTAACAGCAGCTCACCACCAGCATGGATTCCGTAAAATGCATAGCACTACTACTGCATTAACCGCCATAACCACTAAGATCTCACAGGGCTTAAATCAGCAGAGGCCCTGTGAAAGGACACTCCTAGTGGCACTAGACCTGTCGAAGGCCTTCGACACGGTCAGCCACACCACACTCTTCCAGGACATCCTGCAGTCCACCCTACCCAACAACTTGAAGAGATGGAGTGCTAACTATCTTAGTGGTCGTCGGTCGTTCGTAGAGTTTAGAGACAAGTGCTCAAAGCCCCGTAGAGTTAAACAAGGAGTACCACAGGGCGGTGTTCTATCCCCCCTTCTGTTTAACTTCTACCTCTCTAAACTCCCTACACCACCACAAGGTGTAGATGTGATATCGTACGCGGACGACTGTACTATAATGGCGACGGGTCATAACATTGATGAGCTTTGCGATCGAGTGAATGGTTATCTCGGAGTACTACATAATTTCTTCACTGGACGTAACTTGAAGCTCTCACCAGCGAAGTCATCAGCAACATTATTCACCACCTGGACAAAGGAGGTAAACATAAATCTAGACGTCATAGTCGATGGCGTCCAAATTCCGACAGTGAACCACCCAAAAATTTTGGGGGTCACCTTTGACAGTCTGTTTACCTCCTCAGCTCATGCCACTGCAATTACGCACAAATTGCGAAGTAGGAACAAGGTCCTCAAAGCGCTAGCCGGCAGCACTTGGGGAAAAGACAAAGAAACCTTGTTAGCTACCTATAAAACTATTGGCCGGTCAGTGGTTAACTATGCTGCTCCAGTGTGGTCTCCTTCGCTGAGTGATACCCAGTGGAGAAATATTCAAAGCTGCCAAAATGCCGCCCTGAGGACTGTAACGGGCTGTATGCAAATAACCTCTGAGCACCACCTACATGAGGAAACGAAGGTCCTCCCAGTCAAGGAACACAATGTCATGCTGACAAAACAGTTCCTCCTGGGATGTCATCGGAGGAGTCATCCCAACTTTAACATCACACAGATGGATGCTCCCCCGAGGCATGTCAGGAAGGACCTTCGAGTATATGAGGATAATATACGCAACTATGTACATGATCCCTTGGATCACTCCTCATATACTGCAGCTTTGAATGACATTCACAGAGATGCCACCTACTCCGCGGTTTCAAGTTACCGTATGAATGTCGTTCTTGGAGGTCGCCCACCCCCTGTAGACGAAACGGAAACAAGCCTGCCACGCAGAACACGAGTGGCCCTGGCACAACTTAGATCGGGATGGAGCAACAGGCTCAATGCCTACTGGTCACGCATAGACCGTGCCATCCCCAATATTTGCCCAGCGTGTGGTCAGGGTCCCCACGATACCTGTCACATCTTCAATTGCCCAGCCCACCCTACTCCACTTAGCCCTTTGGATCTATGGACCAATCTAGTGGAAGTAGCCGAATTTCTAGGACTGGACATTGAAGAAGAACCCCCGGAATAATGAGTACTATTTTAATACTTGAATAACCATGCTGTTACAACAACAACAACAAATCCAAGTTTTAATTAGTGTGGTATTGCTAAAGCATTGCTAGCCCCCTATTTCCAACAATTAGTATTTTCATAAATTAAAAAAGATTTTTTTAATCATTTACTAGATACAAATTTAATAATATAAATGTGAACACAAAACGTTAATAGTTATTCAATATTGAGATTTTTAAATAAGGCGATTTGTTTACTGTTGTTTCTTCCCGAATTTGAATCTGGCATTTGTGGTCCTGCTGTTGATGTTGATGCAGCCGAAAAGTTAGGTTCTGAAGGAGAATGAGTTGCTTTTGCTAAAAAGAATCAAAAGAAAAGGTCGCAATTTGTGTTATTGTGTATAAGATACTTAAATATACCTATTGTCATCATCGTTTTTCAAGTAGTTCGGTTTACCTCAACTAACTAAAGTGAATTATAGGATTGTTACATTAGTTACTTGCTATCAATCTCCATACATACTCACCTCACATACCAAGTGATGCAAAGAAATACTTTTATCATCATCATTGTCGTCTCCCAAGTATTTCCTTTCAGCCTCAACTAGCTATAGGGATTTAAACGATTGATGCATTCGTTAATTGGTGCCAATATTTATACGTACTAACCTCACTTTCCAGGTGGTCCAAATAAAGTTTCTGTTGTCGGAATTTATACTTCACAATATTAATGACAATGGCAATATCAAGGCCAGTCGAATATGGTCGAGGTATAAACAGGGTCTTGAGGTTAAGGGGCATATCGTGATTAATTTCACACAATTTGGTCATTGTTTGGCAGATGCTGCATTTGAATTGCGGCGGTGCTGTAATGTCCGGTTTTATTTTGTTGCTGCATTTCTCGCAGGTGATGTGTTCACAGTTCAAAAGGAACAGTTGTACGATACAAAACAGAAATTGCAACGTATCCAATCAAAGTACAGCGGCGTTGATGTACTGGCGTATTCAGCCATTTTTTGTGCGTGTTAAAATATAATGCACTTAAGAAGAGCAACACGTTGTTTACTATGACAAGTCGTCAAAAAATTGTGAGACTTTTTTTTCATAGGTACTACAATAAGGTATCTGTTTCCGTTATGATAAGTAACGTAAGATCGTTTAATCGTCAAGTTCCTATTGTGATTGTTTTGTTATATGTCAAAAATTGCAATTAACACTTTGACAATATAATCTGATGCAAATAAAAAAACATTTGTTTTGTTGTTGCCGATACATGCATTTGCAAAGATATGGACAATAACAAATAGAAAACAAACCGAAGTTTTTAATTTTTAATTAGAAAACTAAAAATATATTTGTTAAATAACATTGGCAACAAAGTGAAATACAATTTAAGAATGTCTGTATTAAACATTATTTGCCCTTAGATTATTATATCTATAAGTGGTTCCGAATACCGTTGCAACACTGTTCATAACAAAACAACGGTATCACACTACAACTAGAACATTTTTTCTTTCGTAATTAATTAACGACCAATCACAATTATTTTTATCTAATCTTACGCTGAAACACATAACTGTATCACTTTCTTCAAAAACGCTTTCTTTACTTAAATTAAAATCTTTGATCGGTCGAAAGTAAGTTTAAATACAGCCCGCTTAATGTCCGCCAATCCTAGCACATCCACGAAATCCCCTCATTATTGGATTCATTGCAATCGCTGTGGAGCATCGTACATCGATAAGGAAAAAAAACTATTCCTTCTGGCTTGTTATCACATAGTCTGTGAGACATGTCGCATCGATATGAAAAGGGTCACGCCCGCCGGAGCTATGATATTCAAATGTTGCATCTGCAAAAAATTAACAGAAGCCTGTGAAATACGAAATACCATGCCGTCGAATCTTAAGATAATGTTCCACCCCAACCCTTTTTTGGATGGCGTTTTCTCTCAGCGGATTGTCGACTTTCAAGCAGAGCATCGTCGTGTTAATCTGGAAGTCTTTGAAATAGAGGTCTGTATATGTGAGTTATTGCAATAACATAAATTTTAAGGATCAAATATTTTTCTTTAGCAAAACATTATAGCAAGAAAACTAAAATTAGCAGACAACTGGAAAGAGACGTACAAGCAAAAATGTAAAGAATATCAGGAACATAAAAAGGAATTTAATCAGTTTGAGAAGCAAATATTGGAACACAAACAACAACATAAAGAAAATAACGATAATCGGTATTTAGTTTTTGTATACAACATATTCAAATAAATGCTATATTTTCGATTCAATTCTCTTAAGGCAAAATGAATCATCTTCTTCGACCACCTCAAACACTTTGGCTGCATCATCTTCATTATTAACATTTGAGCCAAATGCGATTAAAACTCAGGCTGGAGGAATTGGTTAAAATTTTTTATAAATATGCGATAATTTGTATTTTTATACATTTTTGTATATTAAATTGTTCATTATTCTACTCAATATGTTACGATAAATAAATATTTCTCAAGCATTTCGTAACTCATGATTTATATAGTTTTGAAGACGGCCGCCAAAGGAAGGCGAAAAAATTTTCAAATAACCGGTTGGGTAATTTATGATATTGAGCAAAATATACAAAAATATTAAGTATATATATATTCGAATCATTAGTTTTTAGGCGTCCATCTTCAACCATTCGATTTATATTGTGGATAGAAGTTATGTTTGAAATTATATCAGATATATTTTTTGCAATTCTAGAAAATTATTTATATGTATAATTACTAAATGTTGTTATGTCCAAATAAATATTTTTTTTAGAATTATAAATATAAAATACGATTTTTATCAGTTTAAATAATTAGATACCTCGAAATTGTTTTATGAGTTATCTTATATTTTATTACACATTTGCTTTTGTATACTATTATGCTCTATGAAGAAGCATGTAGGTTTCATAGATGCAATATTTAAAAAAAAACTTAAAATCAATTATATTTCATACATGTATATGATCAAATTTGTTTAAATTCGCTAAAGAAAAGGTCTATAATTTTTTTTTTCATATATAAGATAACTTTATATACAAAATCTCTGTACTAGATGTGTGATCTACAAAAACTTAAGTAAAAATCTTTTTTTGTTGGCACAAAACACAATATGATGGATTGAAAATTGCCTAAAAATTAATTTATCTTACATAAGACACATTTCAAAGTACCTCTGGTTAATGGCAGCTATCTTATAGTAAGTTTTTACGTGCCACAGCAACATTCCGCTACATATTAATAAAATTCAAAAATATAAAATTAGTTAAATGTATTCAGTAAACAAAAAAGAAAAGTGTTTTTATTTAACATTTAAATTCAAAAACATAAACACACATTAACACATTTTAAATTTAGAAAAAAATAAACACAATTAATAGTTTATAAAAAGAACGAATTTGTATTTGTTTTGAAGTTTTTAAATGTGGCGATTTCACCGCTGTTTTGGCCTTCAGAAGTCGGTGCAGGCATTCGTGGTCCTGTTGATGATGTAAATGGAGGTCCTGGTGAGAAGCATGAAGCGGATTTGCTGTAAAGTATGAAAATAAAAATGTACAAGTCGTTTTACTAATAAACAAAGTATCCATACCGCTTAACACCAACGGTTGTATTCTTTTGTTGTCTAATTACTGGTGTTTTATGTTCCACGCATTTTCGTTCATTATTAAGTTGCTGATTAAACATCTCTTGGTTACAATCTTGCTTTAATGAATGGACTTGTTTTTGTTTTTCTTCTAATTCATCGTGCTGTAATTACATATAATATACATATTACATACGACTAATATATAGTAGCCCTATGTCCATATAACGGACATACTCACCTCTTTTTTCAAGTGTTGTACATAATCCCGAGGATGCTCTGCCTGTCGAATTTTCTTTAAGCCGTCCAAATAGGGTTCCGGGTGAAATTGTTCCTTAAGATGAGCTGGCATATTATTGTTAATTTCACACGCTTTGACCACAGCTTGGCAAACGGCACATCTGTATATGTCCGGTGTTATTACGATGAGGCATTTTTCACAGTTAATGTGATTGCAGGTCAAAAGGAACAATTTACTTCTCTTGTCCACATAGGTTACAAAACAGATATTGCAATGAATCGTGGATGAACTGGTGTTGGCCGCCATTGTTCCGGTTGACATTTAACTTTCAGTTGAAGCTTTTTTGCGAGAAAGAACACAAAGTTTTCGTGAGACAATTTCGTTACAAATGACATCAGTTTTTAGTGTAGGCACAAGAAGAAGGCGTCATTTTTAAAGAATGTGTGTTTTCCGTTATGTTAAGTACCGTCAGATCAGCTAATCGTCAAGTCTCTATTGTGAATGTTTTGTTATGTGCCAATATTGCAGGGTTTGCAATTTACATAATTTGATGCAAATGACAGTGCTAAAATTTAACTTTTATTGTGCCTAGGGGGATTTTCGGATTCTATACTAAATCTACATTTTTGCCCTAACATTTTATATGACGAATATCCCATACATAAGTTAACTTCAAATGGCTGCAACATAACGGTAAATTAACATTTATGTATAAACAAAAATTTACGATTTAGGCAATTATTTTTTTTAATTTCTGCCAGAAAATCACTATGTGCACTGTCGCAAATTTGGCTTGAGAATTGCGTCGCTCTAAAACCGCTCCTCGCATTAAATAAGATTTTTGAAGCAATAAATACATATGTATAGAGATTCGCGGTAATGTAATTAGGACATAAAGCGGACAAAGCCGCAACAAAACTTTAAGTATTCGTTGGCCAATTGTTAAAATAAAATATTACAATAATTACAATTGGAAATTTTTTTCACGTGCGGCAATTGATGGATTAAAATTTGTTGTTCCTGCCAAATAAAAAGAAGAAAATTGAAATATTGCGTTGCAAATTTGCAGACTTTATTTTTAAAATTTTAAAAATTTAGATCTGTCCGCCTAAATCATCTGTCCTTTGATTCACAAGCTAATATGCATTTCCGTTCTGTTCGTAACTTTAATGCTAAATACAACTCTAGCATTAGCATTTCCTTTCAACAGCTGATGTTTTATGGTTTATTTACCAACACACTATACAAAACAGTAAAGTTTGTTTTGATTTGTTCCCAACTGCCGTTATAAACACAGTTGACACAATACACCAAACCAAATACAAATCCACGCAGTCTCTTGCAAACTCACAACAACATTCGTTCTCGCTCTGCCTCTCTTGAGGTGAATTTTGCGCCTAACCCATACACACGCTCTGTGGCTGAATTCAATGTGGTGCATTTCTTGGTCTTTTTGAAAACTTCATCAGTCTTCAGTTGAGTAACGTCAACCACGTTTAACGGATGTTTATCAAGTGACGGAACGGAAACGTCTTTGTCGGGTGCTGTGTTTATTTGCTTCTACTTCGTTATTTATTTTGTGTGTAGTGTAGTGGAATACAACAACAACACAAAACAGTCGTGCGTTAATAATAAAAAACATCATTCACATTTGTCGGCAAATGGTTGAATAAATTAAAATCAGCTAAGAAGCATAAGCGTTCGAATAATAATACCTGATACAACAACAAAGTGAAGTAATGAAAATATTAAAATGATGAAAAGCTTTGATTGAATATGGAATATAGCGACATCATCGGTCAGTGATTGAAGCGAGTGGCGAGTTCCAACCAACAAAATTAAGCTATAAAGAAGAGTGTCAATAATATTTTAAAGTTTAAGCCAATAAAATGTGGCGAAGAGAAGAAATCTATCATTTAAATTTATAGAAAAAAAGTATGTAAAGTGTCTATGTGTGTGTGTATATATTTGTGAAATACATATAAACAGGTGTATAAATCAAAATTGTACTACGTTTCTCATAAGCATTTGTTATTCCTTACGACTGCTTCCCCCTCCCGGTTACTGTGACTCGATTCTACTGTTGTACGGAATAGGAGAATATAACATTTATTTATCGTGAAATCGAAATTAAACAACAACAAAAAATCATGTCTGCTTATTGAAATATTGTGCGTATTCGAGCAACGGCCAACGCGTCAGTTAAAAGTTAAGTTATCGCTGCTGTTGTTGTTGTTGATGTTGCTGTGGCAGCAGTAATTGTGCTGTCTGTGTCGTTCGCCGTTGTATATTGTGTGTTTGACAAGTGGCGGCAGGCAGCGGTGGCTGAAAGTTAACACAACATTTTGGACTACAAAAGTACGGCGCAGCCCCCCCAATGAGGCCAACTGGGAACGCGGTCGGATGGTACGTGTGATGTTGAATTATTACAACAACTAGTAACTGCTATCAATTAGTATCTAACACAAAGTGTTGCTGTTGTTGTTGTAGCTGTGTTAACGTTTTAGTGCTATATAGTTCAAACAGTTGTTTCATTTGTTATTTGCTATGTTCTGATTTTTATCTCGCTCTCTGGCCGTGTTGTCATCTTGTTTTGTGTGTGATTTGCGATAAGAAAAGTTACAGTTCTTGTGTCAGTGCAACTGCGACTGCTGCTGGCAGCCAGAAGCAGTATGAGAGCGAGCAATGGAAAAATCAATAAATTTGCTAATGTTGAACACGACGAAAAGCAAACAGCAGTAACTGCAGCAAACATAGGTAGTTGTCGTCGTCGCACAGATATTCCACTAGATGTTTAATGCAAACAACCTTGAAACTGTTAAGTTGACACATTTCGTTGCATGTGAGAGGACATAGCTTCATAGCTGTCATTGATTGTCATGTTAGCAATTCCCGAAGGGCAAATGCTATGGCAAGCAACACAGGAAAAATTAGAAACGCTTTTCTCAAATACTAGTTGAAAAAAATTTAATTAAAAATAGTTTTCAGGACCTCATAAGATTCTGTACAGCAAAAATCACTTTATTTGTTATTTATGCCTTGCATTTTAACACAAGACTTAGCTCATAATGAGGAAGATGTTGTGTTTTATAAAATAGAGATAATTCAGTTAATTTGGAAAAACAATTCTACGACATGTTCGAAAAAATCACCTTTTGGGTTAGGTTACAAATGTTAACAACATCGAATGCCAAGGTTGAAGTTGGACATACGCAGGCCTTAGCCAATAGGGATCTAACAGTCCCACTGGCACCACTCCTAAAGGTATGGAAAAGTTGTAACGCATTAAGAAGGGACTATTTGAGCCACAGACATATAAAGACCAAATTAGTTTTATGACGAAATCATTATGAAAATTTACCAGTATTAATGTTTCCAAAATTTAGTTATGGAATTATAAACAGGCATAATAGCCCCACCCCTTGGAATACCTCCCTTACAAATTGACCTATTTTGTATAAATAATATTTCTTCCATAACTTTTAAACGAAAAACTATAGGATATTTTAATTTGGTATGTTTATTTATCTTTCAATAGTTGGCATAATCTCAGAAAATTGAAACATTTCAAATACCCCTATTGGTACTTATCATACAAATCATACAAATTACCGAATTCGTCTATATACATTTACACACATGTCCTTTTTTCAAGTGCATGGAATACAACAAATTTCTCACAATCTAATTGTTTTTGAAGATTGACTTACGAAATAAAAATACCTTGTTCTCCTGCCCTTACTAGTACCTCCCATCAAAGTTAGCCTATTAAAACTCTACCATGATTATAAAAGTTGATATGTCGGTTTTTAGAAACAAGTTCTTTTTTATTTCATATGTCTTATCGGAATGTTAGAACATGTTGGCAAAGGATTATGTGTCTAAAATAAGTGGAAAGCTATTAAGTTCCTATGTAGGCGTCCTGCAAAATGATGAAAATTAGACACACCAACTTTTAGAATACTGGAATACTTTTCTACTTGCGACTACTGATAGATAAATTTATGTTGTTGCTGTCATTAAAGAAGAAGAACTTTTGCCATAATGGTATAGAAATTAACTTAAAAGTACAGGGTCGACTAAAAGCATGTGTACTTTTTAAACGATGATAAAAAAAACAAATAAAAGAGGTAAAATCTGTTTATTTTTTATGAAAGTATATAATTTAGAATTTTATTTTTATTTTACTTTTGATACTTCTGCAACCTGGTGTTGAAATTTTCAATGGCGGCTCCCTTAACTCTCCTTAATAACTGGGTTGCTGTCGAAAACATTGCTTTTAAGAAAAATGCGCATTGGGAAAAGTTTGGGTAGTAGCCAGATTGTGTTATTTCTAGAGGATATTACTTTTTTCTCCAAAAATGTGGCGAACTGCACCCTATGAGTAATCTTGAATGAATCGTTGTATCTCACTTTAATAGAATCGTTGATTAAAACCATTAAAATTCTGAAGCAAAGAAGTTCAGTTGCATTACAATTTACCACTCTGTATGCACTATAACATCTTGTACTCTTTGTAACCTTGGGTGATGCTATTGAAGCTTTAATTTAGGCTTAGTGTCACCCCTATACCTGCATTATGTGAAAGTGATCCTCGACCTCTAGCATAATATAGCGTATGAGAATGATCTTGCGTCTTTAATTCGTGTATAATGTGAATTGTGAAAACGCTAGACCGTTTTCGAATAGAGAATCAAGGTTTTTCACGAAGTATTAAGTCGGGCGGATCAAGGTTGATTCATTGTTGAACCTGTCTTCACGAACATCTGCACCCATTTTCTAATCAATTGAATCAATGGAGCTTTATTTCTACGCGGTGTGTTGTAATGAGCGCGAAATTTTCGTTGTGTTCTCCTAAATGTCGCCATGGATTGAATTCCCATTAGCTGCTCTTACATTTCGTAACCCCTCCACACCAACCCGCCAGGCTGGTATAGCCATATTTGTGATATTGTCGAAAACTTATCACAAATAAATTATACTGAAAATACGGCACCGTTGATTGTGTGAAAACAGAATATTCGCAGCTATTTCTAAAAAGCCCTTAAAAGTAATTTGCAATTGCAAACTAAATGTCAGACAACATATACTGAAACGTATCAGTATTACCAATTCTAAACCACGTAACACGCTTTACTTCCTTCTAAAAAAAAACCTAATATTAACTAGTGATATTTTAATTTCTCTATTCGTAAATTTCTTTTTTCTTTTCATATATTCCGTTGAAAATGTGCTAATTTTAAAAAATAACAATTTTGATTATACACAAGACGTGATGATTATCTCAAAGACATAGCAGCAAACAAAAAAAAAAGAAAAACAAAACTAACAAATAAATTATCATACAAAATTAAATGATGCATGAAAGTGAACATTTTCAAATCATTCGCTAATAATTTTTTGTTTTACAACATGCAACTGAGCAAATTCATGGAACTAAATTATTTCGTATTGAAATAAACAAATGCACTCGAAGAATATTTGGCGAAAATGATTTTTGCCTAAGAATAAAATATAAATATTTTTGCCATAATGATAAACAAAACAACTATTGTGTATATTTTCTCGATGGCATACTCTTGTGTTTATCGTTAAGATATTCTCATTGTTGAGATCTTATTTTACTGATGATAAATGTAGATGTTGAAATGTCGAAACACAAAGAGCTATAACGATCAATAGTAATTACTGCACGCTAATTAAATCTTTTTATATAGATGATGTCTATGTTTGTTATTGTTCAGAAAAAACTAATTTGGTTCACTTTTGCTTATGCGACGATATGTCGGCAAATCGTCAAAATTAACTAGTCCGGTAGTGAAGAATTGCTTATAAAACTTGGAAATTTGGAATTTATTAGAATTTTTATATGTTTTTATTATTTATTCATTATTTTAAAATAAGATCACAATTGAAATAGTATATTAATGCTTCATTCGCTAAATCGATTAACTCCATAAAACAAAAAGTTGATATTGTTTTTCACTCTTTTTTAATTATAAATTCAAAACAATGATGTAATCAATTTAACGATATAAGAAATGTTCAGTAATATTAATTATTTATACTTTGGTTTTAAATTTAAAAAAAAATCAGTTAGTGGAGATTGTCTATTTGGCTTTTGAGCCATTTATATAGTGGAAGAAATTACCTCAATTCAACAATATTTGAATGGATCTAGGGGTGTTTTTAATGAGAAATAAGATGTTTTCCTCTAGAGAAGCATTTAATTTGCTAAGTTTAATTTAAAACTATTTAACTCTTGTTATCTACGGTACGGTTTTATTACGACAACTAGATTTCTCCAATAGTTTTCTATCAGTATGATTTTTTTTCTTATAAATTCTATGAATTGTGACCAAAAAATTAATTGAAAATTAATTTAAAATATGTGTTTTGTTTGGACCATTTACTTTGTAAATTATAACAGTAAAATTTAAACTTTGTTTGAGAAAAATTCAAACAAATAGTACTGAACAAAATTCATATTAAAATGAAATAATTGTTATCTTGGGTTTATGTCAACCCTTAAGTTCACTTTTTCCAACAACAACATAATCTTTTATGAGTTTGTATTATTGTTTCCATGCCCATCAACTTCACATTACTAACGAATTAGTTCAGGCCATTAACCAAACTACAACCTGGGCCATTTTTGACGTCTGCCAAAAATTCATTGACTTCGTTTATCGTTGATTATCTCTATCCATCTAAAATTGAAATCCGCTAATTGTGGGATATCACGTTTAGTCCAAAGGCAAGGGAGCCCGCTTATTCTAGCGGGAAAAAATTAAGTGATTAGCACTTAACGGATTCGTCGTTCCATCATGATTTGCAAGAAATTAAGATGTGGCAAAATGTGTAATAGCATAAGAGAAACACAACACATGAAAACACTTTAATTTTATTATTTAACAAATTTGTTATTCCTTATTTTATAGAAACAATACAGTTTTTAACTCTTTTTCTTGTTTTCTTATTTCTTTTTAGGCAAAGGCTCCCAAAATGTTTGGTCTAATTTAGAAGTTTTCAACAGGAAGATACCCTACTAAGCACGTTTCCTAAATCTTTAAATGGAATCTAAATCTAAATTATAAATAAATATGTCATGACATAAAAATACATAAATATTACGGAAACAAATATAGAATCTCAAGAACTTTCACCCTCTGTGTGCTTGTGTTGATGTGGAAATATCTCATAGCAACAATAAACCCAACAACAGCAGAAAACAACCACCTGCACCACCACCACCCAACTCCCATCAACCCCACTGGCCTGCCAAGAAATACAACTCTACGGCCCATCATCGTCATCGTGTGTGTGTGTGTTGAAGTAACCGTTAGTTTTATTCGTGCAACAACACATCGCACATCACACAGCAGCCAGCATCCCCATCCCTATTCTAGGAATGTGTTGAAAAACAAAACAGGAGCACGAACGCACACTCCCACACACTCAATCATCAATCGTACGCAATCAGTGAAAAAAGGAAAATTATAAAAAAAAGCTTACAAAAGAGTGATATATGTTTATGCTGTATCACAGAGAGAGTAAAATCAACGCAGTGTGAGGGTGTGGTGAATTTCCTCAATACTCAATTATTCAGCTGAATTCGACATCCTTTGGCATTAAACAAAAACGGAAACGTAACTCTGCAGCGCTAGGCGTGAGAGAAGAAGAGAGTTAGACAATATGGGCCGCCGTACTTTTTTCAATCGTGCTTCTTCCATCACTTATCCAAGCCGTGTCGAGGGTTGGTTAGATGTCTGTGGTGAGTATTTGCTTAACGCTTTTCCTCTTTATGTCATAATCTAAATAAATAGAATTGTCAATCGAGGATGTAGAGGATAAATAAGTGGGGGTGCAAATACAAGTGAGGATATCGGAATATAATATTTGTTATTAAGGTTGAGTGGCAATTTCCAATCAATAGCTGGCGAATTAGGCAGCTATTATATACAAAATAAATAAAAACAATGAAATAGTATACAAATAAATAATAATAATATTAAGCAAGAAAAGTAAATATTGCATTAAATAGTTTAGATTATTTATAATTTTAAAAAAATCATACAGAATAAAGATTTGCGCAACCGACAAACAATCCAGCCTGTTGCATTAACTCAGATTGTTGCAATTATCGAGCCCAAAATATTTATGTTCAACCTTGCGACACTTATTTTGGATCATGACAATATCTTTGTATGTAATACCGAAAGCTGATATGAAAGGCATATCAGGCATATCATATTTTTAATTTTCTGGTCGAGTTTGCGTTTAAAAGGGAAATAATTATTCCAAAAAATTTTGTAAATTTTCTGTCGGTCCTTGTATAATGGATGATATGGATAGCAAATGAAAAAGGACACTTTGGGCTATCTAAATATTGTTTTTTGTATTTAAGATGTGGTACAAAAAAGTTTTGCAATCGGGTACCAAATTTTGCAAAAAAAATTTATTTTGCTGATCTTTAGATTTGTTAAATATCATAATCGGGAGTTGCGACAGTCGAGCGCGTACTGTACTTATAAATATTTTCGAAGACTTGTCAAATTTACTGGGTTACTAATTAATTACTATGTTACTCATCATGACAGTGGTGGGATCATAATACATTTCTTATGATTAGTACTCTGGTTTCCCCTGTTCTATGGTCAAAGAAACGGTCAAGGTTAGCGATTTGTGAAATTGGAAAAGCTTTCAAAATCAAACAATTTTTTTTTAAATTTATAACTTTGGTTTTCTTGTTTTCGGCAAACGTTGTATGTATTGTTTAATCGTTACGGTTAGCTTTTTTGTTCACAAATATCGTCTTGACTAAATTTATTAATTTCAATTTTAAAACTAGTTAACGAAATTTGCATCAAGTATAAACAGAGTAACGTCGTTTAACGCAGCAAGTAGAAAACAATAACAATAATTTATCGGGTACATTCAATTAAGAATTGAGTAACCAGATATACACATAGTATCGAGTATTTAGTACCAAAAAGATCAATCCCTAACTACAGATCTAAATTACAATGTAAGACTTGTGTATTAATTTCGTTTTAAAGTTTTAAGTTACCTTAAAATCACAAGTTATTAAAATACCTTCTACTATAATTTTATATCGCTATAACTGAGAAGCTGTGTTAACCGACATTGCACTGTAAATTTCTTAAAAAAACCAGTCCGGTTTTATTAATAATAGACGGCAAGTGGTTAAATGAGAACCAAATTTAATTTGAATTTGATAACAAATGAGTTGTTTGTTCTCAGACACTTTTTTATGAAAAAAACAAAAAATAAATTAAAAAAAGATATGAACAACAAAAAATACATGTTTTGTAGTTGTTCAGATTAAAATTTAAAACTTCCCTAAAAATGGACGATGAAAACATGCTAATACTATATTATTTGTGTTTATGAATGAAACTAAATTTATATATACGTACATATATTTCATTAAATCACCCGCTAGCCTTTATGCCCAGCCTTCCTTAATGTGTTATGTAGATCTTGTTTATACCAATTCATTTGTAGGCCATACAATTAGACTTCATATCTAAATATTTCATATACTATTTACGTTTTCATCGAGGCTTAAATTGGGTACTGCTCCATTACCCTCCCTCCCCCCACGAATATCATGGTTGACATTTAATTTCCAAATTTTTGACATTTCATTTGTGTCATTTATAGCACACACACACATACTCACGTACGTATCTACATTTATACCTACATAATTTACCTTCTCTCTGTTGGAATAGAAAATAAATTCTTTTAGCGTTACTTCGAAGAACTTTCCATAAGCCCACAGTCGTACAACATAAGACGTAACAACGACAGACCGTTAACTTTATTAACATGAGCATAGAAATTTTATGCACCCCTGCAAACATTTTTGATTGCGGAAGAATTATCCGCGAATCATTTGGAAGATGAACTTAATCGCGGCGATTATTATCTGCGATTCGTCCGCGAATCCCAAGGTGTGAGTAGTTGTGTCTCAAGACGATTCGCCGCTCGCGAATTGCTCGAGAATTGCGTGGAAGTGTGGCAAGCAAGTTGCGAAGAAGAGTTTGAAACGAATTGCGAAGATGTCTTGTATGGGAAAACCATAGAAGAGTTCCACACGAATCGTGAAGAAGATTCCCAAATGAATCGTAAAGAAGATCCAGAAACGAATAGTGAAGAAAATTCCCAAAAATGCAATTAAAATTCATCGGTTATGATCCCCTTAATGGCAGATCTAACGAAGCTTGGTAAATCATGTCCACCATATCTTATAATCATTCGTTTCTGGAAAAAATAGTAAAAAAAAATATTAAACCTTTTATTTTAATTTTCTTTACAAATGATCCACTCACTTTCACTTTTTGACTTTAAATGATAATTTTCGCTGTTTCAACAAAAAGAACCAAGAATTTGCCGAGAAGTTTTACTTCCGAATCGCGCATAATCGCGCTGACAAACAACCGTCAAATGATTGTCGAGAAGAGTTTCAAACAAATCGCGCAGATAAATTAATTTCAAATGATTGCCACAAAGAATCGCGTATTCTTCGCGCGGCATATTAATCTTCCAAACTCTTCCAAAATGTTTGCAGGGACGTCTTGTATAAACTCCATTTAAATACATTCATATTTTAACCGTGCCAAGATGTGTGTGTGTGTGTGTGTATTTTTCAGAATGTAATCAGCGTAGGAAAAGTTCTAATGAAAGACACGCACAATTGAATGGCAACCATGTTTACTACGTTCAAGCACAAAAGATGAATGGATAACATTTCGTACAATGTGTTTTCCATTCTGCCAACCATTGTCTTGTACTACATGTGGATGTATCACTTGCAGTAGGACCAGTAGCATGGTATTGTTATACATGGCAATTTCTCCTACACCCACCTTTTTAGAAGAGGTTCACATTTGAACCTACACATTAAAGTGATCATACATTCATAACAATAAAATAATTAATATTAAGGGAATTGTCGAAGTAACAATTGTTTAGCATTCTGATTCTGTGCGTTACACAAATTTGTTGACCTTATTTAAAATGGCAAAGGAAATGGTAAGATTCTATGTCGACATATTGGAAGTGAACAACATATCGTCGTGAGATAAAAAAATATTAGAATTAAAGAAAGGAAATGTGGCTGACCGTTGCATGGCCGACAGATCATGTGATTTTTTTGAAGAAGGCGAGGGTTCCATCCTTGCCACAGTCCTCTACAGTTCTTTGATCGTTGGCCGACTCGTTGTTGAGAGCAACTTCGTTGAAGTTGTGTCAATCGGCATTTTTCCTTAGTAAAAGTTACTAAACAGTTACTAAGCATTCAAATCTCATTCATATGTTATTATTAGGTAAGATTTGAGAAATCGTCATACTACTGATATTATTGTAGATTTATCAATTGTCGGAAAGTGGACTGAAATATATCGAATATTTGTAGGATTTTAGTTAAAACCTTAGATTTTGTGAGGCGCATAATTGCGTATGTAATTTGTTTTCTCCTACTCTCATAAATGTGTTTCTCCATCTATCGGACATTAATTGTACTACTAAATACAATAGAATGTTATGTTAATATCCATTTTTTTCGAAGAGCCTACAGTTAGTTCTGGTGTGTAATCCCTTCAAATTACCCACTGTGGTGAATAACTTAATTGCATTGCTTTTTCACCTATGTTCAAATGTGAAGTTTATATAAAAGTCTATATAAATACGTAGATATTTTTAAAAATTGTGCATTAATACATTCAAATCAATAGCGAACAATGCCTTGTATTTAAATCACTTATAATTTTTTAAAATATGAAAAGTCTTTTGCTAAATGTTCGACTTTAAGTTATATTTCTTACATCAAAAATTTTTATGAAAATATAAAAATGTACCATTTTGAGTCTGTCCATTTCGTACAAATTTGTTAGTGATATGTCGATACTTTTTTGGGCATTTTCCGTTTCGCTCTTGTGATTAAGCCTTTCTCATTTGGAACATTAAATACACTGCATGAAAATCGGTCCTGACAATATTCCTGCTGATTCTTATGTAAAATGACCTCCTAAATCTGAATATCGCCCCATTTTGCCCATTTTGTCAACTTTTTACGCTTAACACCTATAGTTTTAAAACCGATAGGAATAAAAACCAAAGGGAAAATTTGTCTTAGTAAACACAACATATTTAGAATGATGTACTGTCGGTGTTGCAGCAATTTACGTAATCTCCGTATTTTCTTTTATGATATTACAAATCTTATCACTGTGGCCGTGATAAAAGTTACAGAACTAACACCATAGGAGTTTACTTGAATATCATCCACTCTCTCTCTCTTCTTGTGAATATTGATTTAATGATAAGTTGAGAAACGTATGAAAAGCATTTGACATTCTATATAACATAAATTAACAGTCGTATATTTAAACTATAATTGTGTTTACTTTACGATAAACTTTAATGTCGCCAACTGTCTGCCAGGCTAGCCGTTGTGGGAGTAGTAGTGAAGATCGCCGACTCTTCTTACTGGCTGACATATGCACAGCGCTGCTGAGTGGTATTGAGATCATGTTGCTGTTGTTAATAATAAGTATAAAAGATTTGTTATGCTGGGTTTTCTTTCCACCTACCAATCTACCTATTTCGTAATGAATGCCAGAGAATGTATTCGGCAGCCCAAAAAAAAAACAACAAGTGGAAGTAATTAGAAAGTTAATTGTCCTCAAATTATGTTGAACTGTTAGAGAAATAGAGTCATTATTACAGGCTAGCCCAAAAATTAGTTCATATGTTGTAAAAATTTGTACAAAAGTTTAACAGCGAGTTTGTCACTTACTGTTTCTGGCGTGTTGGGCGTGAATTACATTGACGAGTAGGTAGCAGAGTTGCAAATTAGTAGAATCAATTTAGATTGCATTTCCAAATCATTTGAATTGAATTTCTTAAAGCATGAAACCACCAGTATTAAGCAACCAATAGCCTCGCGAGGCCGGAATTATCGTCTTTTTCACTGTGTTTGCTCTAAAGTAGTGTCAGCTTAAGTGTTGTGAAAGCAACACCGCTTCATTCACATTCACATACACAAACACATAATATTTCAGTGTGCGTGTGTTCGGTTTTGCCTAACACTGGTTATCAGCTCTAGTAGTATACATATAGTAATTTAATATCCGAAATTTCTTCAAAGCAGATACTGCAACTGGGTTTTGTGTTGTATTCTATGTTTTCTACGATAACACCAGCATATGATTTTGATTTAACAAAGAGATACTCATAATGCTGTTGCTCCCACTGCTCCACTTAACATAAATTTTGAGTTATATTGTCTCATAATTGTTTATTTATAAACCAAATATCAATATTTATGTAATCATAACAAAAATCATATCAATTAACATTATTTGATTTGATTGGCATGTAACA
Source organism: Muscina levida (assembly GCA_964034835.1). Lineage (NCBI taxonomy): Eukaryota > Metazoa > Arthropoda > Insecta > Diptera > Muscidae > Muscina > Muscina levida. The sequence goes on from OZ035882.1 coordinate 153,036,016, forward strand.
GAAATTGTCGTGGATTGAACACGTTTCTCCCTTTCTAAACAAACATTATTTTTTTGTAACATATTTCAATTAAATATTTATATACAAAGCCTTTAACCTCTGTAAAAAATAATTAATATGAAGATGATAACACCAGAATATATAGTGCTGCATTTAAAATATTCAATAGGAATAACATAAAATGTCATCAATAAATAAATACTTGTAATAAATCGCTTTTTCTCAGTTTACTATCTGGTATGTACAATACATTTAAAAAAAATTAAACGAACTATTATATTTGTGTATGAATTTTTAAGAATAATAGGATGTCCAATTTTTAATACTTTATCATTTTTACTACTCATCAGATCAGTTACATTCTCTATTTCCCGTATTGTATTTAATTCACGTTATCCCGTATTGTATATTACTCGTCATGATTCCCGTATGTCTGGCGCGATATCGCTGTGATTTTCTGCTACCCTCCTACAAGTCTTTTAGAATCATTCTTATCTGTTAAGTTGTAAAGTGTGATTTCTTTTATTGTGATTGTTTTTATTCATTTTATATTATTATTGTTATTTTTTTAATTATTTGACGCTTACCCAAGTGTTGGAAAGCCAAATGGGAACTAAGTTATCTGCTTTTCACTACACTTGAGCAAATATTTACTTTTGACGTTTGTTTTCTTATTAAATGTTTACTTGTCGGTTTTGCAAATAAAACATTAAAAAGTGTAAACTTTGGCATTGTTAAATTGATATTTTGTAGCTTTTTTCCACTTTGCAAAGAATGCCGCTATATAGTTTTATCACAATGTCACTGTTATCGCAATGCATTGGATATGTTTAGGAGTTAATGAATGTCAAATTTTTAAATAAACATGAAACAGTAACACAATGCAACAAGTTTTTGATCCCGGCTTCTAAATAGTTGATCCTTATGTAAAATTATATATGTGAAAAGTAGAACGGTTTTTGAAATACGGTCAAATTTCCATTTTTAGTGTTTTTAAAAAAGGTAGGTCTACTAAAATGCCAAACGAAAATAAAAAATAATAAAATTATTTCTTATAAAAACGATAGCTGTATAAAATCCAATTACACAATGCAACAAATTTTTGATCCCGGCTTCTAAATAGTTGATCCTTATGTAAAATTTCACGCTGAATTCAAATCTGCTCTCAGATATGTGGAAAGTAGAACAGATTTTGAGATATGGTCCAATTTCCATTTTTAGTGTTTTGAAAAAAGGTAGGTCTACTAAAATGCCATTTTCTCTGGCTATAATTCACCGATTTTACTAAACTGTAACAAAAATAAAAGTTAATAAACTTATTTCTTAAAAAAACGATAGTTGATTAAAATCCAATCATTAATGACGAAATTATGGCACTTCAAAGTTGGATTTTTGTAAAAATTTTAATGATTTTTCAAGTTTTCGCTGCCTTTAATTAAGTTTTTTTTTCGTGTTTCCGTAAAAATTGCTCCGGTTTCAGACTATTACATGATAGAATAATATGTTACAAAAATTTTTTGCCCTTGGTCATCAAAATCGGATAAAAAATCCTTCCGCATTTGCAGTATTTGGTAAAATAAACCAAGTTTTTTTTTAGATATTCCTATGTGACTTTTTTAACAAAAAAACGTAGAGTTTTTTTCGGAGGGCAAGCAAAACATCAATTACTACTACTCTCAAGAAGAGGTATGTGTACTCAATTTTGGATGTAGCGATTATTATTCATCCGATTTTGATGACCAAGGGCAACAAATTTTTGTAAGATATTATTCTATCATGTAGTTGTCTGAAACCGGAGTCATTTTTACGGAAACACGAAAAGAAACTTAATGAAAAGCAGCGAAGACTTGAAAAATCATAAAAATTTTTACAAAAATCTAATTTTGAAGTGCCATAACTTCGTCATTTATGATTAAGTTTTAAACAGCTATCGTTTTTTTAAAGAATGATTTTATTATCTTTTATTTTCATCACAGTTTGCAAACATCGTTGAACCAAAACCAGAGAAAATGACATTTTAGTAGACCTACCTTTTTTCAAAACACTAAAAATGGAAATTTGATCATATCTCAAAAACCGATCTACTTTTCACATATCTGAAAGCAGATTTGAATTCAGCGTGAATTTTTACATTAAAATCAATTATTAAATGTCCCGGATACAGAAACTTTTGAATTTTTGTGACATAGTGTTATTGTGGGCTCGCTTTCAACTTGTAGTTAATAGAACATAAACAAATTTCGGTTGAGAATATCTGTCTTATTTATTTTTCCCGACCTATTTTATTCCACGTTGGAAATATTGAATAAAAGAATAGTCTTAAAGTTATAACATTTTCAACCTGTACCAGGCTCTCTTACTTCCCATCGTTTGTTTTGTGTCATCGTGCATACCATCGATTAACCTTATTCTGTACTTCCTTTATTTCATTATTCTGCCATTTACTCTCCTGCCATTAAATATAGCGTGCCATCTAAACATTCTAATTTTCCAATAAATTCCATTTATGCCGCCGACCACATTCCTGCTGCTTTGTTCCTGCGTTACCCTGCTGCGTCGTTATGATTGTTCATAGAACCTGCCTGTAGACATAACCTTAATTTGTGGATTGTTTTGTTTTTGTTTTTTTACCCCGTAACACATATTGGACAGCAACAATGTAACACTTTTTACCTGTCTTTTTATTTGGTTTTTTTTTTTGGGGATTTTCGTTGATTGTTGTTTAGGGACATTTGGATTAAGTGTTTGTCAACTGTCTACTGTCGGTCGGTATCTTAGCAACAACTTCTAAGTAAATATTTACTGACTTTTGGTAATAAACACTTGTATAGCCACTGTCGTCGCATTTCCCAAACGCAAACGAGGGTTGGTTTGGTTGGTCTGCCGACATAGATGAGGGTAGTTAACATGTGACATTTGTTAATGTTTATAGCAATTTGTTGCTGCTGATACTTAATACGTAATTAACTTCTCAGGGAATATATTTGGAAATTAGGTTAGATAAGCTGAGCTGTTATGTTCTGCTGTTAAGTTGGGTCATAATTGTATATTAAGTGTATACAAAATCAGAAAATACTTTTAGGCGGTTAACCAATGATTTAATATGTAATTAAAACTACGGTATCTAATGACGCTCAAACTTAAGTGTAATAAGCACTGCTATAGAAACCAATAGTTTAACATACAAAATATTTTTCGATTTGGCAAAGTTAGACATTGAATAATGTGATCTCGATGAATGTTGTCGACAGCAACTTATGAGGAGTCGAGTCAGTCGGCTTGTCTAGTAAGAAGCTTTGCAAGCTCAAGCTGAGAAACTTAAGTTATAATATAAAAGCGTGTTAATTTAACTGATTGAAATGCCAGTTTTTTAAGTGAGAAAATAAATTTTTTTTTTTTAAATAACACAGTGCAACAGTGAAAAAAACACCCGAACGAGACTATATAGGTTCGATAGTACAACCGGAGCTGAGTAAAACCCTAGCTCAGTTTGGTTAGATTGGCTACCAAATTTTTTTTTTGGCCCCCTAAACTTTTTGAAATCCCTTGGACCCCTTGGAAAAAGGTGACATCAATTGTTGGCCAACAGTTTCTACAGTTTTTAATCTAGCTCTTTCTCTTCTTCAACAAAGTTTTAGCTAATAGTCCGCTTAAGAAACTGATATAATAAAATTTCCCAAAAATATTAGACTTCCCTCGTTTATTTTCAAAAAACTTCGATTAAAATTCTAATTTTTTCACTATTTTTTATATAAGTCTTAGGGAATCCAGATTTTTTCCATACTCTATTCAGTGAAATTGTAGTTTAGGTAACACCGAATAACTTCTCTGAACAAACCTATGCAATCTGAACAAGTCTAGGGATATTAAATAGCTCTCAAAACACACTATCTACTTTAAACAAATCAGTTTTTTAAAAAAATTATTTTTAAAAAAATTATTAAAAATGTTCAAATTGAATTTCGATGTAGATTATTATGGGCAATTATATATTTCAACTTTTAAAGGTTAATCAAGTTAAAATCTATATGTTTAAAAAGTATATGGGTATATTAGCACTATCTCTATCAATTCTCGAGATATCAGGGGCTTAAAAAGCATAGCAATGACTACTTAACTTTTGTTTCACCTGTATATCCATTGTGTATGCTTACAAATGTCACCAAAACCGTTAATATCCAATGGTCTTTTGAGGGGATTTTTTATTTTTATCATATAAAAATCGTTATTGGTAAGTATTCAATGGGTATTCAGATGGAACAAAAGTTCATTAGATATTGCTATGCATACAGTCAAAAATTCCGTTTTTTAACGCCTGATATCTCAAGAATTGATAGAGATAGTGATAATATACACATATACTTTTTAAACATATAGATTTTAACTTGATTAACCTTTAAAAGTTGAAATATATAATTGCCCATAATAATCTACATCGAAATTCAATTTCAACATTTTTAATAATTTTTTTATAAATACCTCCACTTCTATATCAAATATCTCGGCGTCTTTAGGAGATATGGTAAAAGCAAACACATATTATTTTAGGTCTTTATTTCAGCTATTGAACGGCTTGTTACTACTTAGTCTATATACGAAAGAAAAATACTCAGCGGCAATAAACTGATTTGAAAACAAATTCATACTTTAACCTCATTGCGGCACACCCTAATGTCCAACTATCGATACAAAATTTCTCACAATATATTCCTAATATTGGCAAAAAGAAACGTAAAGTTAAGATAGATGACCAACATCGCGATTAATACATATTTTTAACGAAATTCGAAAAAATATCATATAAGGAACACCCTAATGCTCTTTATGAACAATTAAGGGGGTGAAGTATTCCGATCATATTGGTTGTTTACAGAAGTTATTCAGTTCTACAATAAGTACGTTTTTGTAAAAGATAGCAAGTAAAAACATTGCACAATGGCCCAAAACTCCTAAAAAACTGATTTGTTTAAAGTTGATAGTGTGTTTTGAGAGCTATTTAATATCCCTAGACTTGTTCAGATTGCATAGGTTTGTTCAGAGAAGTTATTCGGTGTTACCTAAACTACAATTTCACTGAACAGAGTATGCAAAAAATCTGGATTCCATACGACTTATATAAAAAATAGTGAAAAAATTAGAATTTTTATCGAAGTTTTTTGAAAATAAACGAGGGAAGTCTAATTTTTTTGGGAAATTTTATTATATCAGTTTCTTAAGCGGACTATTAGCTAAAACTTTGCTGAAGAAGAGAAAGAGCTAGATTAAAAACTGTAGAAACTGTTGGCCAGCAATTGATGTCACCTTTTTTCAAGGGGTCCAAGGGATTTCAAAAAGTTTAGGGGGCCAAAAAAAAAAATTGGTAGCCAATCTAGCCAAACTGAGCTAGGGTTTTACTCAGCTCCGGTTGTACTATCGAACCTATATAGTCACGTTCGGGTGTTTTTCAAAAAGTTTAATTTTGTGTCATAGTGTAATAAGAGTTAAAAGTGGGTCAGACAAATAACACTGCACTGCAGAAAAATGGCCCCGACACTATTCCTGCTGATTCTGAAACCCTTCTGAAACCCATATGAATACGAAAAACTTCAGACTTTCTTAATCAGATGTGCGGTTCAGACTATGTATGTATATCGATCAGGATCGATTCCGAACATAGTCATAACAATTTGGATTGGTCGAATTATAAAAAAAAGTGTGATTTTTATCACCTTTGGAATCCGAATATTACCCCCATATTTCCCCATCACCCACCGTTTCTCGGGACGCCTCACTTTTTTGCTTTACTTGAATGGTAACAAATAGTAAAGTAAGGGGCATCCCAACCCAAGACCCGAACCCCGATCATCTGCATGATAGTTGCGTGTTCTAACCTCTCCTTCTTCCCTTTTTTAATAGTGTGTTTAAATAATTGGTCAATTTGTAGTCTGTGTTATAATTATTTGTTGATTTCAATTTTAATCACTGTCCACAAGAAAGTTATGATTGATGAGTGTCAATCACACACGCGACGCAGGTGTTCGTCATCAATAGTAGTATTGAACTATTTCAAATTTCATATCATTGATCAGCATTTTAGACATTAATCAATTTTGTGTTGCAGGACTTCCTGTTTCATATCTAGTCATATATGTCCTTGTTTTTTTATTTAGTTAATGTTGTATGCGTGGGCTTTTACTGTGACTTCAGGGTCATTAATTCTCCCCAATATGTATATAACATGTGTTTATCTCATCGCCAGTTCTACGTTTTTTTTTTCTTTAACTAAATTGCATTTAGTTTTTTTTTTAAATTGTTGTTTTCATTTGCAATGACATCTCACCACAACATTTAAACGCTATAAAATCATCCATATACGGTCAAAACCACAAAATGTCATTCACAAAATAAAAAAGAATAATTGTGATTTTATTTTATGCGTTTGGCTACGTGTGGCACAAGAATTCAATTAAAAATTAAAACTTTTTGTTCTAGAATAGTTAAAATTAATTGTATTTATCAAAAACGAAACACTTTTGTAAATTGTAACAAATATTTTTAAACCGGTTTGAAATTTTTCCATTATATAAATAGAAGGTTAAGAACTTAAGATATGGTGATTTCATTAAATCTTCATTTTAGTGTGTTTTTTTATAAACCTGCTAATTACTAGACAAAGAGAAGACCTTGAACGTATAAAAACAATAAGATACTTAATGAAGCACTATACATATTCCCAAATTCAAATACAAATGCCAAAAAGACATCAAGACTGTCAGTGTTTTACAGAGCAGTTTTATTCAAAGATCATTATGTTTTGGAAGGATTTAAGGAAAATTCTTTTAGCCAAAGTCGGTACAATTATGGTATAACTGTTGATTTAAATTGACTATTAGTTACAGTAGTGTATTAATAATTATTTATCCATTATTATAATGTAATGAAGAATACCAATTTGTCCCATGAAAGCAGATAGCATTACTACTCGTTAGATTTTTCCATTAGTTCCTGCATTGTAAGAAACGCAGTATCATTTGTTTCTCATAAGGGCTTACATTTTCAATTAAAACTCTCTGAGAAACTTATATCATTAATTACCGTGACATTATAAAAATGCATCGTCTACTGGCTAAACTAAAGAAATACCACATAGAATCTTGTCATCATGCTGCGTGACTTTCTTTTTCTTTCTAGCTGTCAGATGGAATATGTACATGTATTTCCTTTTCCGTTTTGCTCTTGCATACGACGGAAATGATGACGATGATTCGACACAAATCCTACCAAGCCTAATAGCATAACTGTTATAAAGATAAACAAATTTCTTTGCCAACAATAGTTTTGGGCGAAACAACAATTTGTTGGGAAAACAAACAAATAATTCCAACAGGTCATATCCTACGTCAGTTAATTGCTGCACTTGGTGGCTGACGAAACGGTAAGAAAATGTGATTTTACGATAGTTAAATACTTTGACGGCATTTGCTTCATTGATCTACGTTCGTGTGTTTATGGTTTGTTTGTGCTGCGGGATTCTCTATTGTTGTAGAAATCTTTAAACGAGTCGTGTGATTTGTTTTGAATATTTGACAAAAGTCACTTGTTTTTAACGCCGCTCACAGCAGTAAGAGTAAAACTTGGTGTGCGTGTGTGTGTGCTCTCCTAAACAGGTTGCAAACTAGGTTGATGTTGGTTTATCTACGGCGCATCTTAGCATTTTCGATGAGCACTAAAGCAGATCATCATCAGCTATACTCGCATCTCTCGTGCTGGGTCTGTCAGTGTGGCAACCACACCTAAAACAACAACGTACGATGGCGACGAATTTTGTATTTGAATTTCTTTTAGTTTTTATCGAAGACAGACGACCGACTGACTGACTGGGTAAGATGGTCCATTCACTCTCTTGCACGCCAAAGTGAAGTGAGTGACAACGTGAGTAAGCAGGTGTGTGTGTGTGTGTCTATGTTCACATGTGATAATAGCTGTCTGTACTGTATGGATGCACATTATGGTTTATTCAGCTGTTCCACTTTGAATTATGGCCATTACCAGAGATCACAGAGCACAGTGGTTGGAAACGGCTAAAATTATGTAGAATCAAAAGCTGGTTTCGCAGGGAAAGCATGGCCAATGGTATTCTGCCATTACTTCGTTCAGCTTGTGACACATACAAGTTGTGCACAATGGTTTTTATTATTAAATTTTGTAAACTATATCGACTTAAAAATTATAAATATTAAATTGCGTATATAAGATGATGTTTAACAAGAAGAAGCAATGGACTCGCGATTTTTTAAGTAACACTTATCTTTCACTTCGTTTTAGCGATAATATTATAACAGGGTCAAACCGCAGCTGCGAGGCGGACAACGGAATTCCAAGTTATGGCTGATTTTGCAGTTTTCGAACATAGCGACGGCGAACATAGTAACGGCGGCTCCTGCCTCATTTTCAAAGATAAAAAAGATTATGATGTCATCATGTATCAAGCATTCACTTTCCAGTAGGGACTCGTCAAACTAGCTCTAAAAAGTACCAGTTCTTAACTATCGAATTTTGAACCAGTTTAACATTACTTGATGTGTCATAGACAACTATTTCTAATAATTTTAGAATATAAATTTTGAAATTTCTATAAAAATTTCTAAATTTACTATATTATTATCTCAAATATTCTAGAAAGAACTAGTTCTAATGCTTCAATTTTTCACTAGTTCGCTTCAAACTATTTTGAATCAACTATAACCCGGCTAGAATTTTTGAACTGATTGTGTTCTAGAACAAAAGGGACAACTCCCCCAAGGCTTAGGCAACTACGTATTGAATGAGACTGTTGATTGTATGAAAGGTGAAAAAGTTTACTGTCCTATGGAGAACTAGTACTTAACTAGTTCCGAACTATTATTTTTCCCTAATCGGTTATTGGGGGTACACGGCTTCTGTTTGAGGAACTGTGGATTTTTGGAGCCTCAAGTGCAAAATCTTGTTTTCATGATGTGAAAATGAGCACAAAGATAATTTTCGATAAAAAAAAAGTGAAGCGATTCGTCCTATTCTACGAAGTGAAAACGCATTGGACTGTAACGAAGTTTTAGTTCTTGGGCTAATTGAACTTTATAAGCCTTCTTACCAAAATCTTTATGTAAAATTCTGCCAAAAGAGTTCGAGAATTGTTCAATTGCTTCGAACGTTTACTTGTTGAGGATTTTGCCCGATCGATCACACATTTTGTTCGATCACACGATGCGCAGGGGGTAAGGACGTAAACAATATCTTTTGTACAATAAGGACTTAGTTAGACGAATTCGCTTAACAAATTTATTCACAAACTGCGTTAAAATCTACCGTTAGCATTTATATTTCAGAAGTTAATGTCAACATGAGGAAGACCGTCGATTAATGACAAGTAGATGGATGTAACAGGGCCGGCCGTAGCATGATGGTTAGAATACGCCACTACCATTCGGGAGATCCATGGTTCGATTCCTGTCTCCAGTCATATGAATCTATAAATAGAACAACCCGAGACGGTATCCCACACCTCATTCATGGGGTGTAAAGCGAAATTAAATAAGTTTTTTTAAATTTATGTAACAGATCACCCAGATAATATTCGCGTGTTCTAACAGCCATACCACTGTCGGTCCTGACCCACAGAACCACGCTATTTTTTTTACCTTTCGGTAGAGTTTCAAACTTCACCTCTATTTCAATATCATCAATGTTTTTCGCAATAATTTTATTCGTTCTATTTTTTCTGCATCTTTTCGCCTATTTCCAATTGGCAGGAACATTGCCATGTATGACTGCGACGTTACCTTCAGATATTTGAAATATATTAGAATAATTCAGCCTCCCATCCAGTCGAAATATTGTTTTCCCTTATGTAACCAAAACTGAAGAAATATTTGAAGTTGTATGAAAATTAAAACAAACCTTTTCCGCACCACTGTTTCACCTGAGATGTTAGCTGCTCATGTGTGTTGATAGATTTTCATATCTGTTTTTGTTTCTATTTTCTTGTCGCTATGTCTTAATGTCTGTTTTCTTTCTTTTTCTACGAGAAGAAAATGACAGCGCATAAAATTGCTGAAGACCGGTCGCTTGGTTGGTCGAACAATTGTATTTAGGCCCAAGCTATACTTCATAAATCGTTTTAGGCCAGCCTTCATTTCATTCATTTCTTAGTGACTGCTAACTGGTGGCGTTGCACTAGACGGTAGTTGCTATCTTGCCATCTTGACAGGTAGGCAGCCAACGGGTAGGTGGTGTAGGTCATCATCATCCGTCGGCCATAAATTGAAGACGACTTGTGTTGACTTGAATGAAATATGAAACTCATGTTTAGAAAATCCAGTGCATTTTCTGTTCAAGCGTTCACACATTCCACTCTTTTGACGACTCATTCATTCATGTGATGGGGTTTGTCTCTCTGGGGTCCGTCCGTTCACGCCGGTGCAAAGAAGAGTTAACGGAAGTTGTGTGTTGTGTGGATACAAATCTATTTTCCTTTTACTGTCTTTGATAGTTTTCTTCTTCTACATTCTCTTATATTTTCTCACATTGTGTGATCTTAATTTGGTGTCTAGTTACTTTAACATTTGTTTTGAAGCTATTTGTTACACGAGCGTTGTTGTTGTTATTTTTTATTGTTTTTTAATAGGCCTTTCTAAAATTTATTCGATTGTTTGAGACGGCGGCGAGGCAAAAGGTTTCTTAAAAACAACAACAACAAATGCTTATTATAAAATTAATGCGCATTCGGCTTAACGGTTAATAAATTCCTAGGGGAAAAAGGTTTAATTGAGCCCTGATTGTGTTTTAACTAATTGGGGTTAAAAGGTGTATAATAATCGGTACTGGGCTTTCCTCTTTTTCACAGTTTCACAGTTAGAAATTAATACTGCAAGTAACCTGAAGATGTTTTTTTTGTTAAGCTTTTATTAACCTTAGATCCGGAAGAAGATAGCGGACGTTCGGGAAAGATATATTAATATGAACTATTTAAGTAATTCGGACTCAACATTTGAAAGTTTCATAAGATTGCCGATTGTGTCTGCTAAAGATCGCGAGACGTGCAGTGGTGGTTCCCTCCCTGATACTTCATCCAAAATACTTAATTTGCCGGATTTTGTTTACCAATTGCCTGAAACATTACGCAATCGCAAACTCAGCTTGCGGTGGTATAACCATAACCTTTACAGAGCTTTTTTTTTGAAAATTCCTCTGCATGTAAAATATTTACATTTTCTACCTTAAAGTACAAATGTCAACATGTTGTATTAAAGATTTGAAAAGAAACAAACTGGAGCAGCCATCAAACCCTCCGTTGAGACGAGCCATACCTTAATATAAATGTTTCATATTCTAATAGTAATTTGCACTCACATATGTGTCCGTGCACACAGTCAACCGAATACTCTTTTTTTCCCCCCGTAGTACACCACAGAAGTAAAGCAAAACACGGAACTCATATTGCGAGCCCCACCATGTGTTTACACCCAAATATTCGTATATAAAAAAAAACTATGTTAAATTAGTCATAAAACATTAAATTGTTGAACTGTTTTGGGTGGGGTCGCATTTGCGGAGCGAGGCGCACAAAGCTGGCTACTAAACCTACAAATGTGCCGGCAAAGTTGTCTTCTCTATTTTTATTTTATTCTGTTTTGCTCATAGCCGCCACTAAAATTTCAATGTTACACCCGGGTACTTTGCGCCGATTTATTGTTTGTTTCGGAAATAGTGTCGATAAAGACACCAACAACCACTGCAGGCAGGTTTTTGTGTGAAATGCAAATTAGTTTTTGTTTTGTTTGTTGTTCTGCAAAATCTGCAAAAAGTAAAACTTTTTTTGTGGCGGAAAAAAACCTTAACCTTATGAAGAAGATTTGGCTTCCATTTGTGTGTGTGTGTTGGTTTGCAGAGTTAGTTCTTTGTTTTGGTGAATTTCTTTCTTTTTATTTCGTGTGAACTTTATGACCGACTATGTTTTTTATAACGCTGCTTTTGTTCTCACTCTTGCTTTTGCTTGAAAGTGACCTAAATTTTACGAAAGTTGAAAACTCCGCAGTTGCTCTACAACTTCGCTAACATGAAATTAATTTGGGAAAAGCAACAACGGCAAGAAGACCGCAGTTTATGACAGTTCATCAGCATTTAACTTTTTTTTATAGTTTCATCTACATACATATTATATTTAACACTGCAGGCTTTAATTTGAAAAGTTCGTTTAGAGACACAAAAAGAGAACGAATATTCTTTGAATCAAATCATATGCGTTTTTTTTTTGTCAAATTGTAATAGTAATCATTTCAATTTGGCATTGTTTTGGTTTAGGGCAGTGATAGGCATTCCACAGGCTCGCGAGGCCGGCTATAGTCGTTTTTCACACAGACACGATCGGTAATTCATACGTACTCGTAAGTTCAATCAAAGTTAAAGGTAAGGTTTTACTTCGCCTTCCGATTAACACATTTACCGATTTTTCTTTATTTATACATTAGTTTTTGCCCATAATTCTCCTTTGCAGTCAGTGTGGTTACTTCCAAGTAACATCACCATCATTATCATTCTATTAACGCAGCTAATGACATTTCATCCTTTGAAGCCCCACCCCTGCTCCGTGTACGAACCTACCATAATTGATTTGTATTGTCCATTACTCTGCTCTGCGTTGTCCTTAAGATCGCGTGCATATTTCATATTAATACAAATACAACAGATATTACCCTAAGGAGTTGACGTTTGGAAAATGTTTGAATATTATGGTCACAACCCATTTCATGTGTTCAGTTATACAAATCGCTTTTGTGATTGATTTATAACCAAATATCTTTTTTCCAGTTGCCTTTTGTACAAAACAACACTAAGTCAAGGTCATAGCGAGCGACCATTAATGGCAAACGATTGCGTCACGATTCATATTTTCTACCCTTTTTACATTTTATTGGCTTTCATGGGTTAATACACATTAACACACTCATAATTAACTATTTGTTTTAATTGGTCGCTCGTCATCGATGTAAACTTCACGTACACTTGAGGTCTTGTAGCCCCTTAACACCGTCGCTGCGTCATTGTAAGATTGTGGTTTCTAGCTTAAACGGATGCGTAAATTGTTTTCATTTTGGCTATGTTATAGCTATGTCGAAAAATTAGTTACTTGTAATCAAGAAACTCTCAATAAACTAATGGCTTCGATTGTGTGCTGTTCGTTTGTTAATTTGCCTTTTCAGTGCTTAAGTTTAGCCTCCACCAATTCCGCCTTCATATTTGGGTTAACTTTTTTTCAAACTGACATTTCTTGTGGTAAAATGTGTTATTGTCATTAACAAGTCATGTTGTTAGTTAACGTTGTTGGGGTCTTGTATTTCAAATGACATTTGGCTATGTGAAACATAAGCCATGGGAAATGTTTTCGGTTGGCATCAACTAAAGGCATCAATTTAATGTCAGGTATGTAATTGTGTTTGTAGCCTTTGTTGCACTTGTGTGACAACATTGAAATTTAAGGTATATGGGTATGTTAAAATGGGAAATTTTCTAAAAGGTGCTGGGAGGGGACCCTAGTATAGTAGTATGATCTTGGTTAGTAGATGTGGTTAGGTAGCTAGGGAAATCGTTTGTGCAAGCTGTTACTAACAGCTTATTTTAATTTAAATATAAATTTTCTCAATGTTAACATTAAGAAGTTTGTTGAAATATTTTTCTACATATGACTAAGTATGTACTTGTAGAAGGTTTATGGTTAGAATTAAAAGAATAAAATCAACATGTTTGCCGTTTCTGCCCTAATTCGGACACATGGAATGAATTCAATTGAGTTGTTAAAAAACTATCACTTACACTGTGACTCCATGGTTCTAGCTAATTCGAACACGAGGAATTCAACTGCATCATTAATTTTTTAAAGGATCATGAGCCCTTTTCGACAATTGTAAGTTGGGTTTACGGAGAAGCTGTGTTATACAAAGGGTATGCGAAAACCCTACATAACTTGTAGAAAATTGATTTATGCTCTTAAGTCCTTACCCTTGAGTAAAAAAACTGTAAAAAAAATTGTATGAAGAACTTATGATATTTTGGGAGCTCTTCCTAAGATCGATAACACGCCTCCTCCGGCCATTGATCGAAAATAAAAATGTCATTTGCAAATTTGACCTGTGCACTAAAATTGATCTTTCTATCTCTAGGAAGAGGCTTGCCACACCCACTCCGACCATTGGGTCAAAGATTAAAATTTCGTCTGCATATTCATAATTGTGTGGCAGAGTACCATCGGATATTTAATTTTATCTATCTAGGACTTAAATACAGTTTGAGCATGCCCCCTCCGCATACTGATCGAAAATAGAAATGTCGCCTGCAATCTGAACCTGAAGTGCCGAATACTACCTGTGTACCAAATTTTATTTCTCTATCTCTAACACCGAAGGGGGTAGGTTTGTTCGGGGAAAATGTTAGAAAGGATATACTAGTGGGGGTCGGTCATACATTTTAACCCTCTGAAAGGCACCGTGGGATCAGCAGGAGCTGATTTCATAAAAAGATAATAAAGAAAAATTTTATAGGGACCACCTTAAGGGTTGAATATGGAGGGTAGATATGATCTGAGAACCTGTTGGTGTTGCAAAAATATTGGGGGTTGGTCATACAGTTGACTCCTATAGGGGCACCTTTAGGTTCAGTCAGAGCAGGGGGGCAAATTGTATAACAATTTGATTTTTATATGGGAGCATACTTAGGGACCAGCCGTGTCATAGTGGTAGAACACGCGACTACCATGCGGGAGATTTCGTGTTCGATTCCCGCCTCCAGTCATCTTAATTTTTCTTTCATTGCCGGCCCCCACGATGTTGTCGACAGCAACTTCGCAGTATAAGTGTCGAGTCAATCGGCATGTCTAGTAGAAGCTTCTCAAGCAGCGACGTTCGCATTCATCGAAAAACAAGTAGGTGCCGTTTGTTGTGAATCTAAAATAGAAAGCGTGTTAATTCGCAACAACGTGAGAAGCTATCCCATACCTCATTCATGGTGTATAAAGGGAAATTATTTTTTTTATTTATGCTTATGGGATGAAGAGGCAGTTGCGGGGCTTGTTGTGAATTTTTTTTCCCAGTTGCCTGCAATTTTTATATTTTTGTATTTTTATATTTCTTTATTTGTTTATTTTTATATTTTTACCCACGCCTCTTTCCCCCCAGATACCGCGCGAGCTGGGCTCCATTTGAAGCTGAATATGACGGTGGTTGCGGCCACATATATTTTTATACTTTTATATTTTAATATTTTTATACTTTTATATTTTAATATTTTTATATTTTTATATTTTTATATTTTTATATTTTTATATTTTTATATTTTTATATTTTTATATTTTTATATTATTATATTTTTATATTTTTATATTTTTATATTTTTATAACCAAATTTGTTTTTGTACCAACATTTTCATATGCCCTGATTCGAAGAAACATCAAGGCCAATTTGCCAAATTTTACAATATTTTCTGGAGTACTCATTTCAAGAGGAGGCCTACAACAATGTAGTATGCATACGATCTCTTAAAAACACTTGACCACTCAATTGCTAACACTTGACGACATCTGTTGCCTTACAAAATTTTACATACATATCTATCCTATAATAACTTTTGTTATAAGTCAAATTGGTAACAGTTGCCTACAGCGGGCAACTTAAACCTCCAGATGGCCAATGATTCTTAGCATTGTTGTTCAAATGACTGTGAATTGTTTGCTACAAACCTGTAATTTCTTTAAAATCTTCCCAATTACTGAGTATACTTTTTTTTATTAAATGTAATTTATGTGTTGGATAATATTATTGAATTCATTTGTGGTTTAAACAATTTTCGTTTTATTTTTTTTATGTTATGACATTATTTCGGCTCTTATCTCTAGTTTTGATTTAAAATTGTTTTGTGTGTGAGATTTTTGTTTTGTTTTTGAATTTCATCTTAACCCACTACTTGAGAAGTCACGTTATTTTGTGTAAATTATTATGAAAATGTTAAAAAAAAAGTTCAAATCTGATAAGATCCAGTTTATGGGTGGGTGTTTATGAGACGTGAAAAGTAACTTTATTGAGTCATTAAAATTATGTGTTGAATTTCATATTTATTTGTTTGTTTTGCGTTTTCTTAATAAATGTGCGCTGTGCATATATTATGTTAAGTCTGTGTTATGAACACACTGCGGATGGTGGTGGGGATGTGTAATTAACATAGAGATGTGGTGCAAATGCTAATTTTTATTACAGTATAAAGTTTATTTAAAGTTTAATTAAGACTAATTAGATAATAGACGCTAATAGTTTATAGAATTAACAAAATAAAATGGGAGCAAACTAATGGGTTGGACAACATATGTCGTCTAGTAGTTTCCACATATTTACCCAATGGTAAACTAAAAAACTGCAGCAAAATCTGCAGGGGAAACTGTAGTATTGTTATAGGAAACATGATATTTTATAATAATGTAGGTTTTCTGCTTCTGAACCAGAGCTCATGATGTAGTGAAAATTTGTCTACAGAAAATGAGTACATGAAACGCACTTTAATAAATTGTGGTTTGCTTTGAATGTTTGTCATAAATCGAGTCTGCATAAATTTGTTACAATGACGTCATTGTGCTGTTCCTCACGAGCGTTGACAATGAACATGACCACAAACATTTCTTAAAATATTTCTCAGGATAGAGTTTGAATTCTCTGAAAGTTATATGGTACAAAGAATCCCACACATTTGTTTGTATTTTGTAGATACTTTTGTATCCAAACAAGTAATCCAAAAATAAGAGCACAACAATCGGATATCACCTCAAAAACTACCACATCCCAAGATAACCTTAGGAAACTTATTAGCTCACTTGTGAAAGTGAACTTTTGTGTGGCTGCCCAGTCGTCAAGCTCACAAGTCGTTCGATTGAATTCAAAGAATTCTTCTCTATAGTTCAGTGGTCTATTGACAACAACAACAAAATGTCACTGCTGCACCCAAGAAATCTTGTGTAGAAAACAGTTTTTTTTGTCTTAGTTTTGTTTGGAGGGAAAAAAGGGCAAAGTGGCTGGCTGGCTGTTATAGAAATAGAAGCTAATCTAATTTAGAGACCACATGCTATGACATTTGAGGGATACTCGTACAACGAAGAGATGGCAAAAACACAAAACGAATAATTAGAACAAATGTGCCAGAGAAATGCCTGGAACGGATACATTAGAGATGAATATAAAGATATTAACGGGATGTGCAATAAATCACAACGTTGAGTGTTAAATGGCTATTAAGTTCTCTCCTCCTTAGATTAACTGCGCGGTTTTAATAATGAATATATTATTAAAAGCTTTATAGTTTTTAAAAACTTCATCAACTTACTGCCAACATATCCGTTAACACTTTTATGGCAAAAATAAACTTTCCAGCAGTCATAGTTAAACAAAGCCCGGTTTCTCCAAACTACCGTGTGTTTCTGGTTCTTTTTGTGCAATTATGTGCCAAAGCCATAATGGTAATTTGACTAATTTCCCTTAATTTTCTTAAACATCACATTTTGCCATATTTAGGGTTTCACACTACAAATTACGACATTTCATCAAATCAGCAAAAAAGGGGGGACTAAGAAACCCAAGAAAATATAATTGAAAACATAAAATGCTGCAGACAATGTGAAACAATGAATGGTAATAAAATGGTAGACGGAGGCAAGAAAGATAGAAAAGAGTAGCTGGCATTAAACCGGTCTTTAACTTAATGTCATTAACCCGCAAAAATGGCTGTCCAGTCCCATCAAAAAGTAATTGGTCATATGTATGTCTTAATTCAGTTGAAAACATTTTGACTATGTCTTCGAGATGGTCCAAAGGTGAAATGTTTGGGTTCATTATTTTTGTTTGTTTTGGCTATAACCTTCAGTTACTTTACAGCGAATTGTTAGTAGAAATGGAAGTTGTTGATTGTTTGTTTTGGTATGAAGGAAATGATGATGCATTATGGAAAGAGTTAAAACATTTCATGAGGACAGAGGAAAAGTATAGCTTAATATCAGTTGATCTCTATGACTGCTTATGTGAGTGGGCCATACTTCCGTTGCGATTTTGCCAATGTAGGAAATGTATCTCTCTATTAAATACCGGAAAAGTAGAGTTTATAAAGGTATTAGAGACACCGGAGATACACTAGATTGTTTACCCCAGAATAAGATTAATAAGAGTACAGCATTTTGGCGATTTCACATCTAAGACTATAGGATACACATGTAGGAGATGTTATTGTTATTTAGCGTTTAGTAATTATAGTTTAAAAGATCTAGAATGTTAAGTCAAGTAATTACCAAATATCCGCGTATAATGTACAAGAGTCTATACCAGTCATAAGCAACCCATAGCATCGCTAGGCCCGACATAATCATTTTATCATAAAGACACGATTGGAAATTCACACTTACTTGAAAGTTCTGATTGGTTCAGTCAGTCTCTACTTCAACGTTATGAAAGTAACAGCACACACGCTTGTTGCGCACTCAGCACAAAAAAGAAATACAAGTACAGACAGAAAAACAATATTCAATGATTGTTGAGCACAACATTTTCACCATATACAATTTGATAGCGCTGAAGTTTCTTGTACCCCATATTGTTTTATACGTGCGTTCGGTCATGCCTATCACTGGTCTATTCTTTCTCTGCAGCACACATTCTATCTCGCCCAACTGCATACCCTTTATGAGTTGTGTGAGAGCATGTTCTTCTCTTTATTCCCGTATAATGCTGCCGCAATTAAAATGTTAAATGGGAATGAATGTCTTTTTGTTACTTATTTTCCAGTTAAGTGACATCTAGTGGGTGTAAAATTATGTAAATTAGGTCAGTTTTTTGAGAAAAGTTATCATCCGGCTTTGTCAAATTGCGTTTATTTTTTCCAAAAACTAAAAAAAAACTCTTACATTACATGTTCTATACATCACGTGACTCATCATCTGATTGAATAAAACACTTAACACACCTCCACAGCTTTCATGCTCAACATGTAATTGACAACACAAAACGCAGAAAAAATTACAACAACAACAACAAAAATAAAAATATGGGGGTGTTGAGAATGATGACGATGATGGTGTTGATGGGGGATCAGCAGCAGCAGCGGCATTTAAATTGTAATTATGATGGCATCAATTGTAATGTTGGCATTATTAGCTAGCTAACACTTTCAGCGATATGACAAATGCATATATTACAACATGAATAATTCGTATGGTTTTACTTTGTAATGGACTGGAATGTTAAACCTATCTCGTTATATCCACTTATACAATATTGTATTGTAGAGTCTATCACAATTTCACATACATAACTACTGCAACTAATTTAGTGCTTATTTACCTTAATGTATCTGATTTACTATTAGTACAATCCATTTCTCTTATAGCCATTCAGTTGTCATAGGAAGGATATTCTTGTTGGTTTTATCGCTTTTTGGCTATTCTATGTAAGATTGTGTACTTTTATCAGGTATCATTTGATTTAGTTCATTACCAACGCAATTTCCATTGAACATGTCATGTCAGCCAATTATAATTCTCACTATCATCATCATAGTATCACCATCGTCATTATTATCATCGTAATCCTCTCATCCATTACTATTACCATCGTTGAGTCCGCCATCAGAAGTCATCATCTCGAAGATTATACATTTGTACACTGCACTACACTACACTTTGGTTGTACTTCACACTCAGTTTTGTTTCTACTCAGTCTAAACATATAAATTTAGTGTAAATCTGTCATTCATGCTGTAATGATAGTAATTATGAGAATAGTTACCCCTGATGGGATGATTTCATATGAGTATAGAATGAAAACGAGCCACACGGTATGTAATAATTCGCTGTTATTATTCACAGCAAAATGTCTCATTTTACATTAGCAATAAAATATAGATATTTATGTTTTTTACGAGGTTTATATCACAGTCTTGATTATGACGACAAATATGAGTTAGGTGTGGGACATGGTACTGACGGCAGAACAGTCTAATAAGTGGATGGTTCTATTTGATAGAATTGATTGATCATGAAAATATAAATATATATATATAAAAATAAAACACTAATTCATAATTATAGATTCTTGGCTTTTGATATTTCCGATCGTTATCATCTCACATGTAGGGGTGTAAGGAAACGAGTTAGACCCTAAGTATCACAAACAGAATTTCGTTACAGGACTTTTTAAAAAGTGATTAAGCGGTCTAGCTAGCTGGACAACAATATATAAGTTTGATCTTAACCAATTCTAATAAATATTTGTCACGTCACGTCCCAAATATATCCCAGCGGCTGCATGAAAGCCCTAGAAGGCCTTATAGAACGCCTTCAAGAACAGCCAGTAGGCTTTCCTCCTGCATTCGCAATTTTTTTTCCAAATAACATAGGGTGTTGATCAAAGGCTAGGCCTTCCACTCTCGCTTTCAAAACATAGCCTTTAAGAAGGCCTCGATATGAATGCCTAATGGTGTATGCAATAATTTCTTCATAGGTTCGAACAAGTAGCGCTATGTTGTGCTCTCCCTACAATCGTGCTCTCATGCTCTGCAACATTGTTTCTCTGCCTGTACTTGTGGTTGTATTTGCGTTGAATGCACATAGCCCTTATTGAATGCGAAACAAGCATGTGTGATGTTGCTTTCATAACACTCAAGCCGAGATTGACTGTTTTGAATTTAACAAAACTTTTGAATTCGTATATGCGTGAAAAAAAACGGTTTAGGTACATCCAAAAACTATGGATTTTTAAACATACCAGTAACGAACTCCGGGACCAGCCGTGGCATAGTGGTTAGAACACGCGACTACCATGCGGGAGATCGCAGGTTCAAACCTGGCTCCAGTCATCTTAAAAGAAAAAAAATAAATACAATTTTCTTTCATTGTCGGCTCCCCTCGAATGTTGTTGACAGCAACTTCGCAGCATTAAGCGTCG
The DNA here is from genome assembly GCA_964034835.1 of Muscina levida. Lineage (NCBI taxonomy): Eukaryota > Metazoa > Arthropoda > Insecta > Diptera > Muscidae > Muscina > Muscina levida. The sequence goes on from OZ035882.1 coordinate 153,056,995, forward strand.
ATTCAATCGACGTGTCTAGTAAGAGCTTCTCAAACCATTGACGTTCGCATTCGTCGATAAACAAGTAGGTGCCGTTAGTTGTGAATCTAAAAAAATAGAAAGCGTGTTAATTCACAACAACGCGAGAAGCTATCCCATACCTCATTCATGGGGTGCAAAGGGAAATTAAGTTTAAGTAACGAACTCCAACTAATCTTCCGTTCCTGACAAATATTTCATAATTACTAACTACTTTATAGTAATTATTTCTCTACCTTATATTTACAACTTCCATGCCGAGCTGCTACACCCCTCGTAAATCCGTTGTTTTTTATCGCACATTCTTTGAAATTGTGATGGGTGCGGGTGCTTTATGCATGCCATCCATCCCATCCCTCTTGGTATGACCATGAATAATCCATATGTAATTGTACTACTACATTGTCATATGCAAGAAGAAGAACAGCGACACCGACAACAATAATTTAAAATTCTACAATGAAATTATACCGAACAAACAACAAACGTACCTCCCTCCACCTATATTATTATCTACTTCGTGTCAATCGTAAATTGTTGGTTATTATTATTTTGTTGTTAACAATTGTGTTAAATTTTAACGGATTTCTCGTTGTTGTGATTGGTATGAAAGCCAATGTGGGTCAAATTACAAAGCAGCCGTCGTCCACTGTGATAATAATACATGAGCGCATGTAATTTGCAAGTACATGTAAAATGATCAAAGAAACAGTGTAATGATTACAGCGAAAGAAGACGAATAGTGTCAACAATTTGTGGGCTGGTTTACTTATTGCGGATGTCGAGTAGACTTACCCCAAATAGACTAACTAACGATGCACTGTAACCCTATTTCCGTATGTGGGTTTTTAACTATCAGTGAGCAACTAGCCCTTACATCTACCTCTACGTTGCTAGAATTATATCAAATAAACCCCATCTGTCTAAGAAGATACTTCAAAGTATTCACTCAAACGACATCAACTGTTCACACTATCGTGACTGGGCTGTGGTATTCTGCACGTAGCTTTTCTTACGCCTCTTCTAGAGCCGACTTTCCCGTTTTTTCTGTTTTCAAACGGAGTTTTAATTTTTTTTCTCGCATCGACTGTAGTAAACGCTAAGTTACGTTTGGTGCCCACTTCTTTGCGTTGTTTTTTCTTCTTTCTTCTACTTCTGGTTAAGTTCAAAAAAATACTACTGTTAGCTTTTCGTGGCAAATGGCAACAACTTAGAGCACGTGATGTGTAAAGAGGGAAGAGAGTTAAAGATGAGGGAAGAAAATAAATAAATTGAATTTCCTGTTATAAGAATTACTTAGTGGAAACGAAAGAAGAATGAACCAAACGACGGCAATGGCAGCGGCAGATTCACAGATGTAGGAAGTGATTCGTCGGATATTGTCTGTGGCTGCAATGGCTGCTAATATGATTTAAGCATAACATTTACATAAATTATGTAATTATACTTAGTAGAAAAGATACAGAAACGGATTTCTGTAACCTTTACGTTATAGACAAGTAACTAATTTATATCTTTGGTGTTTTCTCTTTTCAGGTAAGATTTGTATTTAACTTTGGAATGGATTGCGAGCGGTATGTCGAAATGAAATTAATCTATGATTCAATGTTAAACTTGAAAAAAGGGAGTTTAAGCATTAGATACTGTAGTAGTTAAAAGACGAAAAGTAATACATACATATTTATTAATATATCTGCACTGAAAATTTTGCGAGAGTTCACACCATTTCACACCGATTAAGAAAATATTCAGAAAAAGAAAAAACTTTAATTAAACTCGGGGACATCAACACTTTTATTCAATTAATATATATTTTTACTTTTGAACTAGCCATTTAAAATTTGTTCTGCAAAACACACACCAAAGTAGCAGATACTTTTTACTCTCTCTTGAATTTAGTTTATCCCCCCTATCGCCCTTACATTTGGCCTCAGCATATAAATTTCACCATTAGTACATTTTTGGGGCCAACTCTTTATGTTGTTGTTTACAAGCATTTGACATATATGAAGATACATAATTTATAATGCCACTCACTAAATCCGACATTTTTGGATGGCAATGCAACAAAATTTCTATCATTTCCTGCGTTTCCCCCCGTCTAAAATTTCATTGTAATAAAAATTTATGGTTATATTTGTAGGGAAATATGCTTAACAACAAAGATGAACATTTTCATTATGTTCATAAGTAATGTGGAATGTAGGAGGTATTTTTCTGTTGACACAAGGTTTAGTTATAATAAATTTATAGTTATTGAAATTTCGGGAACTGCATTTAGACAAATGATATCACTGTGGTCTGAGGGAAAAAGGAGTTGACACTACCAATAAATTTTGTAAGGGAAATATTTGTATATGTGTAAATACAAACAGTTCAGAGGGTTTACACAAATTAATAAAAATATCTTACTGGGTATTACAAATAACTTTTGCCCTGTTCCCTTGGATATTACATTTTATTATAAAGAATAGCCAAGCAGATCGTAGCGGAAAAATAAGGACATTGTTGTAAACATGTAAAGTTTTTAGTACATTATTCAATTCATTACCAGGTATTCTTAAGGATATTATATCACAACGGGACCTTTATAAAGACCCATGTGAGCTAGGCTGAATGATAGCAGTCTTTAAGACTGGCAACAATACATAACATAAATATAAACTTTTTCCCTTTGTATTGTATGAAAAATGTACTATGGAAGATCTTCCAGCATATGAGTGAGTTAATACGCTTCTCCTTCTTCTTTAGATTCACAAAGCGAGACCTAGAATTTAACGTTGATTCCGAACGTCAATATATTAGACAGAGGGCTCTATATCAGGTCGTCCACCTGATATTCGCGTGTTCTAACCATCATGGCTCGTTCGGTCCTACACTACCTAACTACATAAGGTTTTAACTTATTTAATTACAAAACAAAGTCTATCTCTGGGAAGAGTATTATCAAACGAGTTTCAAAATCAGCCAGATTAACAAAGAGATTTAAAATACATTTAAAATCTGCAAAGCTCTTTAATATAATCGGATTACTGTCTTAATTCCTGTTTCTGCTTTAAAAGGTCCAATCAACATTTAATTAATCTTTGTACCGTTATCCAATTGGACATTTGCTAACAAATTTTGGCACACATATCCACATACGAACATGTTATGTACTCCGAGTAGATTCACACTACATACCTAATTTGCATTTATGCAATCGTTGATGTTGCAATATCAGACGATGTTGCATGCAATGCATGGATTTTTTTATATAATCTTCAACTAGAAGGGGGGAGTGTGGAGATTTCTATATGAGACACACATAAACCATACAAATTAAACCAAACTTGGCACAGACAAGATTTTTAATACAATTCATTTTGTGTTATTAATGTGCAGCTATGAGAGAGCAAAACCTGTAGCAAGTTCTTCCGCAATTACGTCGTCTCTTGCCTGCTGTGAAGTTGGTTGTACGACATCCCGGTTTTTGTGTAACAGATCTGGTAACAATTAAGTAAGTGGGGTAAGCGATAGCGAATGTTTTTTTTTCTCTCTTTGCGAAATAGTTAGCGACGAAAAGGACCGGTTTTTGTAGGTTTCCGCTACAGTTAAAGTTATAGATTTCAATTGGTTGGAAAATTTAATTGATGTGGATTTCACTGAATGCGATGATGGATGGCGGTTGGACAGTGTGAAGCCGCCAAGAGGCAGCCATAAAAAAAGAAAATTGCCCGCAAAGATTACCATTTAATCCGTGCGGCATAGGAGGGTCGTTGGCAAAGGTATGAACATTGATTTAATTCTAGTGGATCTTGTATAATGTGATATAAACATATGAAACATGATTCATGACTCTTGGATAGCTGAGTTCGTCTAACCAAAGATGAAATGACTATGATGAAGGTACTCAGTTTAAAATCCCAATTTTCAGCTTTTAAAAAATATTAATATAAGTCAGTTGAAGGCTGCAAGATAAGTTACAACTAGAATTGCTGTCTCAATTTGTCTTGTATGATTAAAAAACCAAAACAAAACTCCCTTTACGATTTGTGTAAGATTTTGTTGTATGATTGGTTAGCCTTTAGAAAACCACGAACTTATTGATATTATTATTTAAGACTTAAGAACTTTTTGAAGAAGAGAAGAGACAGTAATTCTAGTTGTTACTTAATCTCTCTCTGTTTGAGAAATATAACACAAACTGTTTTTTTCGTAATTGAAGAAATTGAAAAACAAGTGGCCGAGCTGGGATTCGAACCGGCACCCATCGCCGTACGCGTTTCAGCTTTGGGTTAGAGACTCATCAGCGGCGTCGCCTTAACGAATTTAGCTATCCCGGCTGCTTGCATTCAACAATCCAATTACTTTTTGTTGATACTTTAACTATCTTCCTCTTCAAACACACCAAAACCATAAAGGCAAAGAATTCCCGGCCTTTGACATACGATTAACTCAGTTTTACGGAGCCCATAGCCTCGCGAGGCCGGCAATTATCATTTTTACCCAGACACGATTGGCAATTCACATCGTTTTTTTCATAGTTTTGATTGATACAAAACAGTCAGTCTTTGCTTGAGTGTTATGAAAGCAACACCACACAAGCTTGTTTCGCATTCAACACAAAAACAGACGTAAGTACAGGCAGATTGTTGGGAGAGGACAACACTTTCAGCGCGTACAATTCAACAGCACTGACGCTTCTTGTATGATCGCACACAGGCACACCATATTGTTAAGTGCGTGCGTTCGATTATGCCTACCACTGGATTAATATAATGATTATTAATAGAATTTTCTACGACAACCCCATATTTTCCTCCGTTATAAAGCCCACATTCGAACTTCTTACCCACACCTCGTACATTTCGAAATCTGTCGACTGTCTCACACACATATATGTCAACTCCAAAACAAAACCGGTCATAATTGAAAGCAAAATTTAAAGAAAAAAAGCATAAAAATTTGCAGACTACTTTTTCTGCTGGAGCGCTGCTGAAAACCAGCCACCATCGTCGAGATTTTCCAATTGAAACTTGTCTTGCTGTCTTTCGTGTGATGTTGTTTCTGTTTTCGGGTGGATTGTCATTCATCCATATGACCAGAGCAGAGCCTCTTATGTCTATTATGTCTTGTGTGCAGTGTAACGTATGACACACAGAGATAGACTGACAGACAGACAGACAGACACACGAAAAAAAGAAAGTTGTTTGACTGCAATTTCCTTTTTGGAAAAATCCATTTCGTTTTCGATTTTCTATGCTGGTGCTGATGCTGCTGATGGCTTTTCTTTGGAATGGAAATAATTGAAATGAAATCTCTTGTGTTGTTGTTGTTGGTCTGGTCTTGCAACTCGTTCACTGTGTGATGTAAAATCGATAGTGAAATTATAAAACTAAACATTGAAATGATAATAGAGTTAGTATGAAAACTTTTGAAAGTTCTTAAAAACTCAATAACAAGTTGTTAGTTGTTAAGAACTAAAGAAGTTCAGAACTTTGGTCTTACATACTTTGCGCAAAAAAAGGATTGCAGTGAACTTGACTCCCAACAGCATTAAATTTGTCTTATTAAGTTAAATGTCTCCATTTGTCAGCGTAATACAATTCCATTCCATTCGCTCACTAAATACCATCGTAATCTTCCATATTCATTGGCCGCCGTTTGTGTCATTTTGTTCATGTGAAAAACGAATCGTTTTTCCATTTCGATTTCATTTGCTACGCAACTGCAGTACGGCGAATGTACGAACGTTAAGGTGTTTTTCCTTTTGTTCACTTTCCAATCGATCGAGTGAAAATGATGAATTTGAAATTTTTGTATTTTTAATTGGTTGGATTATTTAACCAATTTGAAGTCGATAAACTGCCACAAGACAAAAAGTTGAATATCATTTTTCTCCAAATATCTGTTGAATTTATTAAGGAATTGAAAAATAATGCGATAACTGGTGGCCGGTACAGTGGGTGGAAATGGAAAATTGTTACAAAGCAAAGAGTTGATGTGATGTCTGAGTACTGTTTACATCACAGCGACTTAAGAAATGCATTATGGCGTTATTCAGCGGAGCACAACATGCGTTCTGTACACAATGATTAACATGATCATAGTGCTCTTTGCTTGTTGATTATTACAAGTTCGATGGCCTTAATATAATTCCTACCACACTGCATAGCAACACCCTCTTACCGTTCATATTTCTCACACTTGATACGCTTCCACAATTACAATTATTCAACTGGGTGTTACGAGAGTCCACATGCTCCACGTTGATTTATATAATTTTTTTTTCCACAAAATTTATGCTGGCCTATTCATGTAATTGTTGAATTGTTCTTTTTGATTTAATAGTAATTTGTGCAAAAAGTATGAAATTATATACAATGAAACTGCCACAACAATAAAAGGGTTCAGTCAAATTCTTGCGACCGACGACTTAATTCATAATACCTCCGTAGTGCTGCGTGAGAACCAGCAGAACTTACTACACTGCAGTTATACAACTTACAACTCGAGAAATAGTACGCGATGCCATTGTTGAACTCACAAATGGGATCACTCACAGCTCAGCCACATGAGTGCTTGGAAACTTCTGCAGAGCCACTTCCAATTCAGCCACCCCATTATCCACCTCCTTAGGTAGCATTCTAGGCGGTAGTTACATATGTATGTACTTAACATGCAACTGCGTTGCACTATTCCACGACCTCATCATTAGTATTCCGTTGGAAACTTGGCGTTGTAACCTTTAGTGTTTCATCCACCAGTGCTGCGGCCAACAGTTCTTTCTGCGCAGCACTTAATTACGACGTCTCTGTGATTAATAATTCCTGCATAATGACACCAACAGAGCGAGAGAGAGAGAGACATCAGATTAATGAAATGGTATCAAATCAAATGAAATTATTCAATCACAGATACAGATATAGCTGTGCACTTGCGTTATACTGCTGGTGTTTGCAATCCAAAGAAGTCTTAAATCTAAAGGCGACGATGGTGAGAATGTCTACATTTGCAGACAATGGAGTCTGAGGATGTGTACTTAGGGGCAATAAAGCAAACGTCGCAACAACATAATCTGTTACGGCTATAAAGACTTCTTCGTAGATTAACTTATAATTTGGCAATGATTTATAAATTATCATCACTACAAAATGCAACGACCCTTTTACTAAAGGTGTCGAGAGTGTTTCTTTTTTTTCACTCTTTATATACATATTTCATTGTTTAATGCAGCTCCAACATGTGTGTCTTTGTTTTATATGGAAGTATGACACAATTTCTACAAAATACCATAAACAATTTATTCATTACAAGACAATGTTTTATTTAAACTATAGTAGAAGCAACAAACAATAAGACAGACAGAAGACAGCGGTATATGAAGAACTACTGCTACGCTGCCTATCCACTGTAGTCATGTACTCTGTCGTCGTACACTTGTCCAGTTATGGGCGAAACAATGACTTTACGTTAAGCTGCGCGTTGTTGGAAATGTAAGTCAGTAAGCCGCAAGGGAACACCCTACAGTGCTTAGTATTCTAAGGCGCAGTAGTAGTAGTGAGGTCATCACAGCTCATGTAAATTTCTAGTTAATTTTGTGGAAAATTCTATCGGTTCCCAAGTGTTGCAGCAAATGCTGTAAGTAATAATAAACTACATTGTTATTAATCAATATTGGAATTATCGGCATCTCCACATATTGTAGGTGATGTTGACTACCAGCAGTGGCATTAAACTTCTTATGGGAATGTCTTATTTGTATATTACAATAGGTTCTGAAATCATTTGCATTTGGAATTTGCACAATTTTGCAAATATAGATCTTCACAAGTGGATTTTATCTTAAAGAAATTGCTGAGTTGTTAAAAATTGCCTTCAGACCCTGCTCTCAGGAAGACATGTTGTCGTCCGTTGTTTTATGTGCTCTATGTTGCATAGAACACATTCTGTGTAATCAAAGTTAAAAATTGATAGGGATGTAAAGCAAAGTAGGCACCAAATAGATCAGCAACTTTTCATGTCATGGAACCACACTCCCTTAAGCTTTTCTTTGCCTTCAATAGTTTTGTGTGACGTAAACAAAATTTTCTGCAAAAAAATAGTTGTGCTTAAACACCGTTTAAATTCCTATTATCCGCTTGACCTAATCACAATCCGTTGTCTTTACACACATCTGTACAAAAGCGTTAATCCACATTACACGACAGACCGATAGACATTTGATTGACAATTTAGACAAACGTTCGATTCACTTTTTAGGTTTGACAAAGAAATTGTCGTCTTTTTCTCTTAACTTATTCTCTCTCTAGGGGGGGAGGGGGGTCAGTGGTAGTTTATAGTATTTTGTTGTAATGCTTAAGTGTGAAATAAAATTGTTGTCACTTAGTCGTAAATAACTTTGAGCGCTGCCACAGAATGCGACAAAAAAATGCAACTTCTAGTTCTGCGGAAAAATGTAAGCAATTTTATTTATTAAAATTTATGCAGTATGTTGTTATTGTTGTTGTTGTTACCAGTTGGTTGTATTCTACAGTTATTAATTTATATTGTTATTCAAGTTGGATTCTTTTTTCTGCAAACACCACCACTGAAACAAATGGAGGAACAAAAACATCAATTAAAACATTAATTGAGGCTAATTAAACTTAGTGTTTTTTTTATTCCTCTTGGTCTGTTCGTGCTGTGGTCTATCTTCAACTACAAACTGTGAAATATAAACTCAACCGCAGCGTAAGCTGTGTGCGGTTAAAGGCAGGGGCGTAGTTGTAGATCGCAGAAGAAGGGGCAGTTAAAATAAAGGGGGACAAAAATAGTAACATTATGACTTTTATTGGGGCATAAAATCCTTAAAGTGGTCAATTTAAAGCAGTGGTAGGCATAACCGAACGCACGCACACAACAATGTGGCGTGCTTGTGTGCGATCGCACAAGAAACGTCATTAGATATATACAGTGTATATTATACACGATGAAAGTGTTATGCTCTCCCAACAATCGTTGAACATTGTTTTTTGTCTGTACTTGTTGCTGTATATGTCTCGATTGCGAAACAAGCGTGTGTGATGTTGCTTTCATAACACTTAAGCAAAAACGGCCAGTTTTGAATGAAAAAAAACTTTCGAGGATCTGCGAAATGACGATCGTGTCTGTGTGAAATAAGATTACTGCATTGGATGCCTGACTGAAAGAAAGCCAGAATTTGTAAGACCAATCGCTGTTGAAAGGATGTGTCATTAGAGGGGGTAAATATGAAAAGTTTATCCTTTCAATTGTATTTAGAATTTGGGGGGTTGGAAAAATTCTTTGGAATTTTGTACAGTTTTTAGTATTTTGATGGTATGTATTTTTGGTTCAAGACGGAGTTTGGGAAGTCTACTACGTTTACTTACTTATTGTAGTAGATCACTGGTAGGCATACCATAGCCACGCAGGGCCTCCAAAAATAGTCTTTTTAACACAGGCACGATCGGCAATTGACACGCGAAACTGTGTTTAATTCAAAGCAGTCAGTCTGTATGCGCGTGTGTCTCTCTCGCCCAGGGGCATTGTTAAGCCTTTGAGTGGTCTATGGTCAGTCTCAGCTTGAGTGCTGTAAAAGCAACACAACGCACGCTTGCCTCACATTCTCATATACAAATACATAATATTCGCTTGACACTATAGTAGATAGATGTTAGTTAATGTTGGTTATTTACAACTCTGAGTTCCTCGAAATACTGAACTCTTCTTAATGATTAAGTCAAATTCTGTTTAACAAACACCTTTGTAGGGATTCGCGGTTCAATTTCTACAAACTTTCTATGTTCAAATAGTTTACTTCCCTATCCCCTTCCTCTGTGCCACGTTCATGATCTTCACCAATTGTAAGTCGTTCCTCATAAGACTCCAACTATGTTTCTACCCATGTATGCGTGTCTATCTCGTATGTGTGTGTGTGTGGAGAAGAGGAAAAGACCAAGTGCTATTGTATAATTTGTGCGGGTGTTGATCTTCAAGAGGTCAATCGTGAAGTTAATTGTACAATAATAAAATAGAGACTGAAAGATACAACAACGGGAATTATTTACACATTTAAGCTCTCCTCCCTCTCTCTCTTTATCTCTCTCTTAGTCTCGGGTTTAAAAGAACATAACCAATATTAAATTAACTGAAATACAAAAAAGATTGATCCCATGTAATGGTAACTAAGTCGGCGCATTGAAATTCCAATAGATAAACATAAAAAGCCAAAAATAAAGATACAATATAAATATGTATAAACGCCCAATTATTTTGATTTTATAAATTTTGGATTGGAAATAAAGGATGAGCTTCTTGGATTTGAGTAAATCAATACGGTTTTTAGCTTCACACAATGAGACTATCCAAATGACAGCTGTTGGAGATTGACTAGGATTGAGTCGACAACTCAGAAGTTGCGGGCGCCCTTCAAAGAAATATATATGGCTGTGGTGTGGTTTGTACACAGGTCACGATCGGCCCCGTTTGTCAAGTGAATCAGAGTGAAAACTATTTTAAAACGTATAAATACTAAGTTCTACTTACCCTCATTACAATCATATCTCCCTTCGTGTTAAATGTGTTAAGAGTTCTCAAGTTTCTTTTAGACAATTAACTGGTTGGCCTCTCCATATCAGACCTCCGTTGAATTACATAGTTTTTCATAAATACCCCCTCATTAATTATTACAGATTCCATAATAATTATTGCAGTGTTTCTACGTAAATTTCGATCCAAACTAAACTTTTTATCCTACGATACCCTAAGAAACTCATTGCACGGACAAACACACATTTACAACAACATTACTTTGAATCCCACGAACACTATTGCGCCCATTCTCCGGACTTTTGCTCCCATACAAATTGTATTCTGTTTACAAACTTAGGCAATACGTTTTCTTTATTAGATCTTAAAACATCACAAGTTTCGTTATAAATTATGATGAATTGCTAGAAGAAAATATCTAAAACAATAAAAAATTTACATTAAATGTGCGTGCAGAACTTAACACAACAACACACAACATGCACTATAGTACATTTTCCATGTTTCCATTTTATGTTGTTGGGTATTTTTTGAATTTTTGCGTAAAGCCCCAACTAAGAAAATTACATAATAAATTGTTACAAACAACAGCAACAACAACTAAAAAACATAGCCGCAAAAAAATGGTTTCTCATGAAGTTTTAATTAGCAAATTAAATCTTACGTTTGATTATAATAATATGCATAGCATATCACATACTAAAATTAAATAATATTAAACTTAAAACTGGAACGAACTCACTTTGATTACAATTTCCGTTCGAAAATTTACATCATGCATGAATGGGTAGACAGACAAACTTTTCTTAATTATCGACACAATTAACTGGCCTTAATTTAGTTTGATTGATTGTAAGTCTTCCCTGTTTATGCGCCTTAACACAGACATTGTAGCAATAAAAAAAAAATATATCGAAAGGTGCATAATTTAAAGGCGAAATCGTTGATTTTCAGAAAATATCGATATACCTTAAAATGTGTATTAAAATTGGGAATAGCTTGAACTACAAGTTTTATATTTATGAGGCAGAGATCATTCTTTTCTCATAGGTTTGATTTCTTTGATCTAGTTACTAAGTTAATTTTTTTATTATTGATTTATGCCAAATGGGTCTACATTAGTTCTACATTTCTATTTGTCTGGTCTATAACATTCGAGTGTTAGCTATGAATCCTCTCAGTTGTAATGCCTGCAGTCCCAGTCTCCTCAGGCACTTAAGTTCTCCCATTGTCGAATACCATTCCATTGGCAGCTGACAGAATCAATGTTAATTTTTATTAACCATGAGGGAAATTCAAACTGTCTCAGAGTTGCCCTCGTAATGTGATTATGATTTAGACCCAGTAGAGAAGTTCCAATACAGACATTTTCAATTATGAATAACTTCTAGAAGATAACAGCAATTGCAATTGCTCTATTAACCTTAAACTTAACCGTAACTCGTGTGTAGTTCGTTGGTTACCCGGTTTAATACCCGCCAATCAACTGTCCTTACGATATGACAGTATTGACATTGAAATTTTTATCAATCCATAAATTACAAAACTGAAAATAATATTATTGTGCATATGTTCGCCTACAGAAATTTAATGAGTGAAAAATCATGAAGAAAAAAATAATACTACATACGAACAATGTGCGTGTCTGGCTTATCTCTTGGAAAAAAAGAACGATCGACTGAAAACACAAAATTGTAGTTCTAGTGAAGTGTAAACATGAGTTATTCCCTGGCGAATGGGTCAATGAATTGTAATGGAATATTGTGGAATAAAAAACAAATTGGTGAAAATAAATAATAAATCAATTTTAACATAAGTAATATCAAAAGCGTCATAGTTTTGACAAGTTTTAATCAAGATGTATTAGAAATTAATTGGGAACATTTTAATGAATTTACACTGATGGCTGTTCGTTGAGGCAACAGTCAGTATTACCCAGGGTCGGCAAAAACGACCTAGAAGGCCTTATAGAACGCCTTCAAGAGCAGTCAGTAGGCATTCCATCTGCATTTCCTCCTTCTTCCCAAATAACTTAGGGTGTCGTTGGTGCCTTATGTTAAGCCTGCACATGAAACACGAAGGACTTGCAAATTAAGAAAAAACTAATGTTTAGTTTTATTGAGAGCGCACCGGTTGTTTTTAGATATTTCTCACTTCTATACATTTCTCTCTATACCAACACTTTTTTTTCAACGATAGTAAACCTAACTGAAGTTTGAACTCACTACCTCGCGATTGTTAGTTAGTCATGTTAGCATTTAGCCTAGAAGGGAGACGCAATACCTTAAATCTCCCTTTTCAAAGAATTTTGGCAGCATAGGTCTTTAAGAATGGAGGGAACATATGCTCAGGATATTTCTGAATGGAAAGAGAAGACCTGTTTGTAAGCATGTGGAAATAAGGCCAATAACGTCGAAATGTCTCAGAAAGCCTTGTGACATGCCTGCTTGTGGAACACTAGCCAATTCCGGCACTGGGTTTATATTTTAACAGCTTTATACCTGAGAACAATTTATGTTTTTTACAAGAAAAAAATTTATGGACCCCAAACACTCATTTTCGAAATTGGGTTAAATTTTAGTTGACCCAGCAAGTTAAGTATCTAGGGATTATCCTCGACAGGAAACTGTCTTGTTGTGGAGAGGGTCAAAAAGGCATCTGTTACTGTTGTAAAGGATCTACAGGCAAGCGCTGTGGACTGTCTACAAAGGTCACTATGTGAATTTATACAGCAATAGTTAGACCAATACTTTTCTATGGCATCGTAGTTTGTCAGAGGTCCCTTCATAAGAAATACGTTTGACAGAAATTTAAAGATCACCATTGATTAGTGTTGGTGGGGCAATGAACACAACCGCTTAGTGTTGTTCTAAATATCTGCACTCCTAACATCATGACTGTATCGGCTGCCGCTGTATCTCTGGTGAGGATCAGAGAATGTGGCGTTATGCTATCGGACATGCTAAACTAATACATCGGATCTACTCAATTCCCGTATATTATATATGCCGTATACCGTACCTATTCTTAGTAACTAAACTACGGACTTTTATTCCGAAAAAGTCACTGAATGGGGGCACCAGTAACATCCGATTTTTCACAGATCAAAGTTGGACGACAGAGTAGGCTAAGGCATCCGTTTATCGAACTTTAATATAAATATCTCAAGCTGTCGAACCATTGCAGCGTCCCTCAGGCAGAAATCACTGTTATACTCGGGGTTGCTAAACTACTAAGAAAAAGAGTCACCACACTCTGCAGAATCTGCATCTACACAGACAGACAGGCTTTTATTAAATCCCTGACGGTAAAAGAATGCCATTCATCCATAAGGGTTACGGCTAGGTATTTTGACATCAGACTAATCTATAAACTAGGGTATTCGGAAATCATATATGTAGTTAGCACCGAAGATCTGCAGGAACGCTTACCAGTGCCATTCAGATCGTGATTATTGAACCTGTGTCCTTCTTAACCCATTTTTTAATCAATTGAATAAATGGAATTCAGATGCCTTTTGTTATAATTAGCGCAATATCTACGTTGCGCTATAGACAACGAATCGTCGTTTCGATAGTACTAGCGTATGCAGACGCTTGATGTGCTCCGCTGACGCCTTGGTAATTGACGCCGATTCCCATTGGCAGCTACCGAATTCAAATGCGAACGAATCCAGCTTGTTTAAAAGTCTTAAAATGATTAAACGAATATTCACTTATTTAACTTATTTTATGGCCTTTGTTGAATTGTTGAAAACATAAGTTTAGTTTTGCTGATATTACTTACATGCTTACTTTCTCGGTAAATCGTATTATATATTACTATTTGTAAATTTGGTTATATGAAAAAAGTTTGTCACGGATAAACTTAATAAATAATAAACCGATTTCAAAAATTAATTTCTAAAAATATCGCTATTTGGCTTTTAAAATGAGTTGGGTACTTTATTTTTTTAATTTTCAAACGTTTAGTTTAATTTCAATATAACGCTTTGCAAGCAACGCAAGGCGGGCCAGCTAGTTAAAAATATAATTTCAGAGTAGTCCTTAAAATAAAAATCATTAAAAAATTTTAACTAATTAATTCAGTAAAGTTTTTCAGTAGTCGTCAGAAAGACGCCAGAAAGGACTGCATGATGATCACATTCGATTTAAAACCTATTTATCTATTATGATATAGATACCCGTAAAGCTTCCTCGTTTTCTTGTAACCACAATTTTATTCGTCTTACTTTTTGTCGGTCTATCACGGTACTTTTGATGGGCCTTTACACTTGTGTGTGTGTGTGTGTGTTTGTGAATCTTATTTACCACTTTTTAGCCTTTACTCTTTATGCCGGCATTTAGCACAAACATGTTCACTTTGCCATTACCTACTAGTTTTCTGTGTGTATGTGTTTCTTATGCTTCTTTTTCTTTCCCTACCATCGTTGAATCGTTTCATCTTTATAGCTTCAGGGGAGAGTATTGGGTCAATTTATGAATATTTATTTAATAATCGAACAAGACAAACGAAAACAACTCCCAAAGTGGTCAAATGCGGAAAAAGGGGTCGATACAAAATTATGAGTGATTTCGTGAGATTTGAGCAAAGTACAAACACCTTTTTTGGAGCTCCACAACAGATAAATGAAATTTAAGTGCAAACAGGTTTTTGTTTAGCTTGGATACCCTAAAGCAAATGTGTAAACATTTTGAACGAATTGTCATTTAAATTTTAGGCAATTCATCACAGGTTAATCGTCAAAGAAACCACAAATATTTAAATAATTTGTATTTTATGACAAGTTGTTAAGGTTTTAAACAGACAAAAAAAAAAAAAAAACAATCACGGGCCTAATCGTTATTGGCCGATTTTTCGTATCTCAATGTCTTCCAGTGGCCTTGAAATTGTTTCGTTTAAATGGCGTGAAATTTAAGAAGGATGCTGCACATAACATAATTTCCCTTTACACCCCATGAATGAGATATGGGATAGCTGCTCGCGTTGATGATGCTACAGCTAATGAATATTTTAGGTTTATTGTCTTATCATTTTAATTAATGTTGGTTTCTTCAGACCTCGTTAGGGTGTTTGTTCTATGTTTGAAACACATAATTATATTTGTTGCCGACAAAAACTAGATTTGCTTTAATATTTTCCATTGGTTATAGCTTCAGGGATAAGTGAACACTAGTACGCACATTATGAAATTCATCTGTCAAAAAATACAGTCGAACTCCTCTATAACGTGGTCACTGGGAATGACCGACTTCTAGAGAAGTCATTTTTACCGCCCCCCAATATATTTTTTCCAAAAATTCTGCCTTAGCTGACATCTACTCGCTAAGAGGAACAACCACTACACATTCCATCATCCTATCCACCGCTTTGTGAGTCAGTCAGTCACCAAGAAATTTTATACTCTATAAAAATAAAAATATGCGTGTTTTGTGATCATGACTTATGAGCACGAACTAACTGTAATGCCAAGAGATTGCAACTAAAATTCAAATTCAAATAAATTATTATAGGGATAAAAAATTCACAATATTGTTTATCCCTTGTTTGTCGTATAAATAGCTCTGATAAGCAATCTAATAAAATAAAATTAACCACAAAGTACCAGTAATCGTTGCTCAGAATCGAAATTGTTTTAGTTGACTCACTACAACTTGACACGTTCTCATAGCTTGACTCAAGATACCTTCATACGCAAAACCATCTGTAGTATTTGTGTCTCTAGAGCTAAAAACACTTGCCACGCCCCTTCTTCTCACATTTCGAATTTATTATTTTGCAAATATATTGTTGTTTTTTTTCGAGTATATACATATCGTTACCTTAATATAGAAAGGCCCCAACTCATAATTTTTTGAAATCGTGTTTTTTGTCGATTCTGACAGAGCACCATCAGATACACCTTCCATAAAATTTACGGAGATGCGTTGAAAAATAGCGAAGTTATAAGCTAATAAAAACTGCATTTTAAATGTTTTTGTATCTGGTGTGTTTCTTGTTTTATTAAGTTTTTTCCTCCTCCTGTAAACTGTGTATCAAATATATATCGTTACCTTAATATACAAAGGCCCTAACTCATGAAAAACGAAGTTTACAGGAGGACAAAAAAACAAAAAACACGATTTCAAAAAATTATGAGTTGGGGCCTTTCTATATTAAGGTAACGATATATATATATTTGTTTTCATAAAATTTTTGCACATAAAACTCGCCCGCTGATCAGAAGAACATTTATATCTGTTCTACTAAATACTATCTGCATACCAAATTTTATGTTTTTAACCCTAAAACTGTTTTGCCACGCCCCCACCGCCCACTGATCTAAATTTGAAATTGGTCGATGTTTTCTCAAGTGATGCCTTTACCAACGCATAGTAATTAATTTTTAATTATATATTTATAGATATGCGGTAATATCCTATTAGCGGTGTTTCATGTTAAGGATATCCACTAAGCCTTCTTCTAAGTACCACAAAAGTACTAACTTATAATAATGATTGCTTCTAAATATATATGCAGCTTTTTTGTGTATTGTGGTCGTTGCTAAAAACCAACATGACTTACACCAATTTTGCTTTAACCCGTCCATGTAATATTATGGTACGAGTTACCTTTATGCCATACAAAAAACGTGTATGACATTAACCATAAGGCCTACAACCTTTTCACTTCATTGAATGTATTAAATCTCTGCGCACAGTCAAGGCTTATTCCGTATCCCCTCAGTGGCCCCTCCGCCACAAACTATAGTCGTTGCTATTTTTAACGCTCTAATCAGGTCATTTGTGTTGTCACCCGTAAATATGGGCGTTTGTCATCGTTAGACTGCACTTAATGGTTAACGCTCCTCTCCCAAATAATACCAAAAAGAAAAAAAATGGTAAACCATTATCAACGAATATGACACATGAGTGCGTTTTATAGTTCTCTTTTTTTTACATATTTAACTGCCACTATAACATACGTGTAGCTTCTTTAAGCATCATGATGTGGCACATTTCCCCCCCTTTCTAAACGACAACCCCAAATCATCCGCTGTTATTAAGGGAACTCATTCCAGACCCCGCCGTTCTGTGTAGTCAACGTATGAAAAATGCGTCCAAAGAATGCGGATTGGATTTGTTTAAAAATAACAAACGAACTGATGTATTGGATACAAATTTGTGAATAAACACATAAAAGTAAATGTGGCAATAGGCGGCGGCATATGCTGGTAATAGGAAGCGGGTGCTTTGGAAAATAATAGGCACAGTATGGCGGCTGTCAAAAGCATCTCGACGGTGTTGAGGCAAATTGGGGAAGCGATAGTTTAAAGAACTAATATGTAATGCAATAAGTTGTTAATAATTTTGATAATTTAAATCCCAAGATACGTACAATCACATTGATGACTATTCATACCACAGCAATTATTTTCTATTTAAACTGTTAAATAATAATTTTTGTTTGTTTGTATGTATGTAAATGTAAAGACGCAACACACAATATATTTAAGCCTTCGTATTGTGTTCATTTAAAATCCCTCTTATAAAAAATCAATATTTTTGCCTTCCTTGTAATCGGCAGAGAAATGACCTAATATGATTAAATATGTTTCCAGCAACGTATATATGTATGAACGTATGTTTACTAACGTATTATTTGTTTACTAACTGAATTGATTTTTTTATTGCATGTGTGGGCGGGTGTGTTTTGTAAACAATAGTATGAAATTAGAATGGTGGAAATAAACTTTAAATTCACATTTTCGATGAGGAGAAAGACAAAAGACACCTGTTGGAATATGGTCATAACTAAACTTAAAAAGACTAAAGTTTCTACTTTATTCTGGCAAAACCCTTAGATTGATTGGTATTCAAATGTATAAAGAAAACTTTCTCTATACTTAGTTTTTTTTTATATGAAATTGTCTAAATATCCGTTTAGAAGCTTTTACTCTAGAGAAGTTTCTTAAAAGAAAATATAACATATAGACCACAATAGTTGAAAGATAAATCATATCAAAAAAGGAATAATATTAGGTGTGCTTATATATGCATAAAATTTTCCTTTTATTTTAATCAGTGTTAGGCATCACATAGCCTCGCGAGGAAATATACACAAACACGATCGGCAATTCATATGTACGCGAAGCTGTGTTTGATTTAAAGCAGTCACCCAGCAGCAAAAAATGTGGTTTTGCATGCCTTCTTGCAGGCCTGTCAAGGCAGTCAGAAGCCCTACCCTTCAAATGCAGTCTTCATTTCAAATTAACATAGGGTGTCATAGGCAGGCAAGGCCTGCACATTCCATTTCTCATTGAAGGCGTTTCAGTAGGCATGCTTATTATGTCCTGCTTGGAGTCCTAATAGCAAATCCCTTCTATGATGCATTGCTACTGCAGACCAGCTTGCAGGCCTGCAAAAGAGCATTTATAGAAGGACTTAAATAAAAAAAAAAACATATGCGAATTATTTCCACATTAAATGATTTCGTTCTTTTTATACATTTTTAATACAATTTTTCTTACAATTTGTAATAACTATTTTTTTTAAACTCCAGCAGTAGGAATCGAACTCGCGACCTCAGTACTCATAGTTGGGCATGCTACCTACTCGGCTATCATGTGATATAGTTGTTGTACGACAAATAGCACACATGTGGTTCTCATAAACAACAGCATCTGTCTTTCCTTCCCTTAAGAGGCCTGACTACAGGGCTAATCGGAGAAGTGACAAATGCATGGCTATGAACGTCAATTCTGCCTTCTACTAATAGGTCTGTCAACAGGCCTGTTTAAGGCAAGAAAGTTTGCATGCCCTTTGTGCACATATATGGTAATTTGTGGGGTACACAGTAGGGCTGCTCACAGCCCAGATTTTAGAAGGGAAAGATGCATGTCTGCGGGTTCTTTTCTCACCCTAGTAAGAGGCCTCATTGCAGGTCTCATTTGAGAAGCGAAATGTGCATGGGTATGGAATTTTTTGTTAGGCTTAGTGAAGGACTTATTATAGCCTGTATACATGCCTGGAAAAAGAAGGCGTATTTGAATGTCAACAAACTGCCTTTGAAGGCATGTTTGCAGGCATATTTTTACAATGCCTCGTCTTTTCCGCTGCTGGGCAGTTTTTGTCATATGTGTTGTGAAAGCAACATCGCTCACCCTTGCTTCACATACACATAAACATAATATTTGCGTGGGCGTGCTTTCGGTTGTGCCTCACACCACTTGTAATATTTCTGACAATAAATTCCATTTAAGAACAGGATTGTTCAATCTTCAATAGGGGGTTCAATTGGTATAGGTGGAAAAAACAACAACAATGCTTATAGCAATAACTAAATCTATGGAAAGTTCTAAGAACATTACTCAAAGAAACCAGGTCGCATTAAACGACCCCAAATATTAGTCACTTTTACCAGAACCGTTTCGGTATTGAAAATTTGCTGAATAGATTTATGAAAACCACTGGTATTGAAAGTTATCTATATCTTTAAAACTCCCTAATATTAACGAAATTAACAAAAGAATACTTACTTAAAAAAAATATTTTTTAAACAAATAAAATAATACGTCTCCTTAGAATCTATAAGAAAGTTAATCCAAAACCTCCTGATTTTTAGTAAGGTATAAAAACAATAAACAGCTCTCCTAAAAAAATTTAAAACACTTAGGCTGTTATGGTTTGCGAATGAAGCGACATCTGTAAAGTACTACGGTGAGGTGAATAAGTAGTTTTTTATTCGTGTGGTAAAACCTGTTGTGGTTTGTGACTTCGCTAAGATAATATTGTTGTTAATATGGAAACAGATGGCGTTCTCGCCCACAAAGCACAGGGTAACTCAAACCGGATTTTAAATACATATTTGTATTTTCTCTATTAACCCGTTGTTTTTTGATTTTCAATTCAAAATTAGAATTTTTTTGATATGAAAAATTACAGGATGGACCAAAAGTCTTTTTATTTTACAAACAATGATAAAAAACTAAATAATAAAAACTGTTTATTTATTGTGAAAGTACACAAATAGACATTTTTTTATTAAAACATTCATCATCCGTATGTGATTGATTATTTTGACACTGCTGTAACTTGTAGCAAAAATTTTTAGTGACGTCTGGACAGGTGTTTCGTGAAATGTTTTGCATTTCCTCGCGTATGCGTCCCTCTAATTCTTTAAGAGACACTTTTCTTAGGATAAAAGTCCATTGGCGACGCAGCTTGTCATAAAAATCGACCCCGAAGTTATTCCATCTGATTCGTATGTATGATGACCTCCTTAAGTCGTATATCACCTCCATTTTGCCCCAACACGAACTGTTTGTCCGGGGACCCTGCATCAGTCTGACTTTACAATCTTTCATCCCAAAGCCTTTAATGCCCTTTGACTGTCCACATGGGTTGGGACGAAATTCATTGCCAAAAGTATTTCAGCATGTTTCACTGCAATAGTCATCTAATCAGAAGAATTGGTTCCAATTGAGATTCTCGCTGAAGACACCTGATCCTGTTTCCATGTTAAACCATCAGTGAATATCTACATATCAGTTGTTATATACTCAAAATTTCTTAGCGCCATAGTCGAACACTTATTGTTTTGATAGTAATGATTGATGCCATGGCGCGGATTTCCCATGCTTGGCCTGCTCTTTTATTCCGCCCTGTAGTAATGTTTTATAACGATTTTTTAAGATTATGGTTTTGTTCCGTAAATGATATATAAATTTTCAATTTAGTTACTTCTAAAAGGAACTAGTACCTAAGACCATCGCCACTTACTTTCTTTATGTTAAGGTAAAACAAACAATTGTTTTCTAAAGATTTCCGCAACTCTTCCACTCAAATAACGCCTGTTGTTTTAATTGCTTTCATTTCAGAAACCGAAGGTGAATTGACACGCAAACAGAAAATCACATTGCCCTGGGGTCCACTGTACTGTGTGCTGCAGCAGGATGAACAGGCATTCACCGCATATTGCAGTGAGGAGATATCGGTAAGTTTTGCTGCCATAGCTAAGATATTACAAAATAGATAAAGCCTTTTGCTTACAGCTAACCGAACGTATACTAATGTTAAAATCATTATATCTTTCTTCTTCTTCTTGTCTATTATTCACATATTTGTATTACCATTTCCTCCCACACACACACACACAAACACCAACACATCTCACTTGCAAATGTATCTTCATATTTATCATCAATCACCAAAAAAAAAAATATCACTCATTGCACTCATTTCTTACAATGTCTCATTAAATGTGTAAACTGCTACAATTTGGCTAAACTAATATGATTGAACTGTAAATGTAGATATTATCGGCCACGCCCAGAAAGGAGGTGGGTAGCAAAGAACAGTTGTTAACAAAACAAACTGTTCAAATATTTATTAGAATTACATTTTGTTTAATTGCCTTATTATTTTTTGCTTTAATTAAGTTGTTAGATGTTTTAATCTGTTTGGAAATTTTACATGAAAAATATAACATATTTAAATTTTTTTTTAATTTTATATTAAATTTGGTATTAAGTTTTGGTTCGTCATAGACGGAAACTTTTTGTTATGTCTTTTATTATATCAACTCCGACTCGGAGAGCTTTTTCTTTTCCTTTACGTAATATTCTCATTTAATGAAATGCTCTAACTTTATTCCCTCAGTTAACCGATATTATGTGCAATGAATATCCCCGCGTACGTTTACATCGACTTCGTCGCCCTACAAAAATAACGTGGGATGGCCCACCTACGTTACAGGAGGAACCCGAGGATTCAGAAGATTCATGCCACATGGATATAGCATTAAATACACAGTTATATAATGAATTAGGTAAGTTCTGATTTCAGTTATTATTTTATACGAACAAATGCAACGATTGTGTACTGTAGACAAAGCCTTAACAGGTGTGTGCAATAGAAATAAAACACTCCAAATTTGCAACTTTAGTGCCGTATACTAACGTTGCATTATATAAATACAGTTTTGCCACGCCCCTTTGGCCAGTGATTAAAAATACTAAATTCGTCTGCTAATTTTAACCAAAGGTGCAAATTACTAACTGTGCTTCAATTTTTATTTATTTTGGCCTAAAATACGGATGTGACACGTCCCCTCCCCTCCGTCCATTGATTAAAAAATAAAATTTCGTCCGCATATTCATAAATGTGTATATTAAATTTTATCTGTGTACCAAATTGTATTTCTGTAGCATTAAAATACAATTCTGACACGCCCCCTCCGCCCTCTGATTAAACATTAAAATTTTACCTGCAGATTCACATTTATGTGGCCGAGTACTATTTGTGTATCAATTTTTATCTCTCTAGCTCAAAAAAAAAGTGTTTCCACGCCCACCGCCTACTGATAGAAAATTTAAATTTTATTCTTATTTGTGTTGCCGAGTACTATCTGGGTATGAATTGTAATCTCTCTAGCTTTAAAAAAAGTTTTGCCACGCTCACACACACACTCTGTCTACCAAATTTCATTGGGTCAGCCGTTTAGGCGTGATTGGGGTACAAACAAACCTTCATTTGATGCAAAGGGAAAATAAGTTCAAGTTTGTGGTATGTGCTTGGATATGAACAATTGAAAATTTTGAAAGCTGTGTATATAACACTTTGAAAACTACGCAACTTGTACGGAGAAAGAAGACGTTAGACATCATCCTACTTAACTTAATACTCTACTGAAGGGCATTGTATTACTTTGGTCAGAGTAGGAAATATCTTAAATTAAGGCCACTCACTAATTGGGCAGTGTGTTATATATACATTTCATTCCACTTCATTCCCCTAGATTTTAACTATTCAAATTTTCCCATTCCAATCGTTCCCCATAAGTTTTTGATTGTTGATAACACACACACCCACAAACCCCCTCAAATGAGTTTATTGTAATTCTGGATTTAAATTTCACTAAAATTGTGCTGAGTCTGCATTTGTGATTTCGATTGGCCATAGATAAGAAAAACCCCTAGCAAATTTCTTAGGCACGTTCGAATCTACAACGTACAATTTAGCTCTTCGGCACTCACAACACTCCCTCTTGCCATAGACATCACTATACGCCAAACTGGATGGAGGCCAACCACCATGATGGCTGGCGGTGGTGGTGGAATCGGTGTTGGTGGTGGTGGAATGCACATTCATTTCTTGGCTATTATCTGTGTCTAGAAGCCAGTAGACCGAATGGCGTTTACCATTAATACCTCCTGCATGTAATACATACAAATGAGCCCCTGTTCGTATGTAGGTAGATAGATAGATGGATCTCCTGTAGACAATTCGTACCGTGTGTGTTTGCGCGTTACAAAAAGAAACATGCAAAGTGGGCATTCAGCGTACGGCGGGAGTACTATCTAACTATGTGTAGTGGCTATAACATTCAGCGGGTTTCCTCCTCTTCTAATCACGCTTTGTTTTTGTTGTTGTTGGCTTGTCGTTTACAACTGCACATCACTGCACTGCACATACATATTTGGATGTTACGAAGGAGAGAAACCATGATTGTGCGGTTAATTAGTTTTGTAAGATGTTTTAATAACACCCATGTCTGCGGTGACAATGGTGGCATTTGGCGTGATGGGATTTTGAAGCAACGAAAGCATACAAAGAACATGATGAAATTGAACTTTACTACTTACAAAACTCATTTTCTCTTAGCATTCCAAGTTTGAGATATGGTTTGTATCTCAGCCATGTTGTATCTATCTTTCACTCCCTGCGGTTACCCTTTGTTTTCAGATTCACGAGATATTTCGCCTATAGATAACAAGTGACGACTACTACCTTTTTTGCTGAAATTATGTACATATGTATGAATGTGTGTGTTTGTCAGAGTTGTGTGTTGAATGAGTTACGGGTACGGCTGGGGGTATCCAACCATCCCTCCATCCGGAGGAGTTAAGTGTTTTTGCCTGTATGTGCGCGTATGTCTGTGGAGTTCTACCTTATCGGAGTGTAACGTCACGCACGCAAGCGTAACGGGGTAATGTTAACGACAATATGAACTAGCACATGTGTGTTTGTATGTAATCGGCAATTGTTGTTGTAAACGAAACGCCGTTGTCACTCGCAACGCTCGAATAGTGGCGATATGCCCGACGTTGTTCGTTGTTAGGCTTAAAGTAGTGGTTGGTTATTAAACAAAAAGTTAGCTTGATATTTCCACCTATAGACCCAGAGATAGGCGTAGAGAGCAATCAGGCACTATTATGGTTAACGAGCAAAAGTGTCAGACTCGCTGCTGCTGCACAAAAGGAAAGTGTTCATTGTGACAAAGACACGAACGGCCCAACTGTGGGGAGGGACATATTTTGTATAGTTTTGTGTTTCAAAATATGTTGTATACAAATTTGTTTCATGTAAATTCATGAGGAATTACGAAAACAAAGCAAAAAAAAAACAACCGCCGTTCATAATGAACTTATACTCTCGTATACGCAACATTAACAATCCAATTTACCAATTTCATTATACAAACACAAACACACACTTACACATGGGTATTGAAACACTCAATTGCTCTGTCTGAACGTTAAAAAATGCCAACGTTCAAGCTCAGCTTTTGCTTGCGATATTCTGTTTTTTTCGTTTTTGCTTTTTTTTGGCTCTTTGCTGTTCATTTGCGATCTTCGTACGCTTTATTGTCTTCATTATGTACCGTGTTAAAATCAAATTCATAAAACCCCAAAACCAGTTGGCGGTGCCCAGCGATGCATTACGGATTCATTGCACCAACAGTCAGCCAGCCAGTCGACAACAGCAACAACATTGAGTACTGCAACAAATCGGCCACAACTACATGGCTTACAACGCTTACGAAGCCGATGAGCTTACCGCTCAACTATGGTAGTGTTTGTGTTTGTAGAACAATAATGTAAACACAATATTTGTATTTGGTATTAGCGAAAAAAAAACATTATTTAAGAATGAATTTCGTTTTCATAACATTCCCCCTTATGGTGTGATAAAGAGAGTTGCGTAGAGAGAGAGAGAGAATGGGAGCGTATAAATGAGGGAACAGGTGGGAACAGTTATGAACAGTGTTTCATTCTATTTGTTGCTAAAATCATAGTTTGGTTTTCTTTTCAACCTAGGAAAGTGCTAGTTGGACATTTTTTATACAATACTGTCCTTGACCAGTTTAGGCCCCATCTTTCATTCGATATCAACCTGATAGGTAGAAGTAGGGAACAAAGAGGAATTAAAATTGAATCAGTAACTACGTCCAGCAGCTACGACGGGGTGGAGAGAAAGGGTTACAAAATACAAGAGCAGGAAAATAGCGTATGCCGAACGCACGTTGTGTAACAACGATTCTTCATCTATATCTAACGAAAATGTGTTCGCTAATTACAAATTACAATATAGAAATGAAGCTCCATCGACTTAATTGATTATTGTGTGTAGAAGTTCGAAGACAAAGGTTCAACAATCAACCACGATTCGTCCGACCTAGGGCTTTAAGGGATCCCGAAAAAGTAGAGTGTGTAAGAACGTCTGTTCGTGAACAATATAGAATCTTTACAATGAATGCACCACAATCCGGCCGACTTAGAGCTTCAAGGGATCCTGAAATCGAGTAAGAGCGTTTGTTCCGCTGTTCTTAAAAGCGGTTAAGCGTCCTTAACGTGCCCAGGAGATCTTTAGACCACATATGGGGCGACATGTCACACTTCCAACGACTTACTGAAGACAGCTCGCGAAATCTTAGTAAAAATGGTATCCAAAAGAGGTGGTGGTCACCTCGTAACCCAGACACTTTGGGTATACTTTGAGAGCAAATTTTGCAACAGCAACCCAGTGTTTCTTGAGGAAACACTCGACTATCTTGGGGGAGACCAGGTTTTGATTCCTCTCTCAGTCATCCACATTTATTTCGGTACTGTCAAGTCAATCGCCATGTCTGGTTAAAGCTTCACAAATAGATGACGTTAGGATTTGTCGTTGTACTGTATGCCCCGTAGTAGGGGTCTAAAAATATTAGCGTGGAAATTCACAATAACAGAACATTGTCTATGTCACTGATTTTAATTGGTATCAAGGGACCGTTATAAGATGTCAGTTAATCAATGCTGAAGGCGGTTGTCAAATTAATCTGATCTAACCTAATTCAAAATAAAGCGAGAAGTCCCCTTATCTCATTGATGCGATGTAAAGGAACAATTAGTTCTGAGTTTTTATTCGCGAGGACATGTTACTAAAAAAGTCCGCTTCAGGTGGCAGCAGTGTCAAAATATTCAAGTATCACATATTATTGATGTCATTTTTAAAAAATAAATCCCTATTTGTTTTGTTTTATAGTAAATTAACAGTATTCATCTCATTTATCTATGTTTTTGTTTATCATCATTTGAATCAATCTGTACTTCTTCACGGATTCACCAGACGAAGCTTTCTCTCGTATCAAAATATTTTTTCCTTTTTTTTTACTGCTTATAAAACAATTCGTCGTATTAAATGTAAGCTACCGTTGGCAACCCTATCCGACTCTCTCACTGTGAGAGTCTCACCCACTCCCAATGTGAGAACAGTTGGTATTGTTTGTGATGAGAGTGTCTCGTGTGTGTTTTGTGTTGTTTCTTTGCCACATGATTCTGTTTGTTATTCACACAAAATGACCAGAAAGCATCACACAATAGCACAAACACACTCTCGCACTTTGTACCGACTACTGGATACTCATTCGGCTTTGCGCTTTAAAGTTTCGTGCTCCAACAACGCGTTAGTGTTAATTTAGCTGCCGGCCCAAACGGTGGAAACGGTTGGAATTGCAAAGTGACGTAAAGTAAGAAATTGAACGTAAGCAAACGACCGTCGTCGTGATTTTTATGAGGACGGAATCAAGAAACCGCGAACGGAAAAAGACGCGTGTTTTGCAAAGCGTACAACGCTTTGCGAGGAAACAACAACAAAGTGAAGTATGCGAGTGATTTTTTGTTGTTTTTTTTTGGGAAAATTGTGTTTCTCCTTTTTGTGAATTTGTTCCGCCAGACCGAAAATAGATCACTGATCTAATGCGAATATAAAATAAATAATGAAAATTATGACGAAGCAAAGAAAATCTATAATGTTTGTGTTGAGTGAAATAAACAAAGAATGTTAATTAAAATGTTTTCGTTAGTTATACAAATCAAATCCAAAAAAAAAGAAAGAAAAAAGCAAGCTAATAAGAAAATTTGTTGGAATTTGAACGCAATTGTTTGAAATATACATACACAAATAAAACGAAAAGTTCATCAAAGTAAACAGAGATCATCACAGAATGAGAGAGTGGGGGTGAATTATTCATTGTTTAAACAAAACACAATACAAAAAATGTTCTTATGAATATGCCACAAACGTCATTTCAAGAATATGACAAAAGAAAAACAAAACCAACGTTTGGAATAGTTTTTTGTATATCTATCTATGACGAACTACCCAGAAAACGCGATAGAAAACGGTATTTGTGACGCCAACACAAAAAGTCGAAACTACAACAAACAACATGAAACACCAAGCGTCAAACTGCAACAAGAACAAGCTCGCTGCAATGTGACAGCTAATGCATTCGAAATTTAAATGCTACAAGAACATAACACAATTATTCAAAACAGAAAAAAATTTATGTTGTTTTTATAAACCTCACCCAAACGCATTTCCGGGAGCTTAAATGGAGGCAGCGTAACTGTCTATGACAAGTGTGTCATTTCTCGCCACACTAACGGAAACTTGTCACTTTCTTTGGCCATCGGCCATAAGAACTTTAGAGAAATTATGCCAAATTTAAAGTGGCTCTACAAACAAAACCCTGGGTTTTTGGCATTCTCGTCTATTTTAACTTAGTAGTTAATTTATTTGTTTACCTTTTTCATTTCTTCTTTCACTTAAATTTTCTTATGACTCTTTTCTCTCTTTTAAATCAACAAACAAAACCTTCGTTAGTCGGTCATTTAACGGTATCGGTTTTAAATTGTTTCTCCAGTTTTGTATGTAGACTGACTGTCTGACTGGCAGTCACTTAAGTAGTTTTGTTATTGTTGGTCTTTGCTTGTCTTCCATTAAAAATTATCTCAATTTACCAAACTGTAAACTTCATATGTTAGACAAACAACAACCAAAAAAACGAAGCCTAAACCTTTTCCCTTTTCCGCTCTCCGTCTTTGCTCTGACGTTATGTGTACCTAATTTATAACGATAAATTACTCTCAAAAATTGATTGTGTGCTGTTTATTTTTGCCTTATTTGTTATTGCGGATTATCTTTTATACATCGTTTCTTTGGATTACCCGTCGCCGCATTTTATTGTGTTTTCTAGGTAAGTGTGCGCTACTAATTGTGAGAAATTTCAATCAATATTCGGTGGTTGTACAAAACTCGTCGTTCTATGACTGAAAGCCGGGGCTTTTTAAGAAGCTCTAGATGTTACATCACAAGTCGAGCGAGAATAAAAAAATATTGATTAAATTTCTGACAATTTAATTAAATTTATACACAGTATTTAGATGTACCAAGTTGACCTTTGTTGCAAACTTTGTAAATGTTGTAAGTAAAGTTAGCTATAACGTTATAGATATCGATTCATTGTGATGATAGAATCAATTTAAGGGATTTCTGTATACCATCAGGATAAGATATTTCCACGGCTAAATCGGTGGTTAGTAGATGTGACCATAGGTGCAATTGTTGTTCGGGGGTCACCCCTAGATATTGACAACATTAGGAGTTTTAACGCCTAGTAAATACGCCTTGTCAGGCGTTTCTTGAAATTTTATGCATTTCCTCGCGAATACATATCTTCTTTCGTTGTTTGAAATTCCTCAAGTGACACTAGGTGGCTGTTGAAAACTTTACTTTCAAGTTCATTGAGAATAAGTCTAGACTACGAGGTGGCCAGTTAATGTCACCCCATTTGAATATTACTTTTTGTCAAAAATATTCGCTAGCAGCCTCCAATAAGTCGTTGGAGGTGTGACGAGTTGCCATCCCATCATACTGAAACCACGATCTGTAGCACTAGAGCAAAAAAGTAGTATATTATGGATATATAACGCTATGTATTCACTGTTAAAGCAAGTCCTCTTGTAACTTCATAAAATAATAGACCAATAATGTCTCCTACGGACTATGCACAAGGTTTTGATGCTTCAATTTAGGTTAAGTGTTTGATTTTTTCGGGAGACATGGAACACAACGCATGAAACCTATTAAATTGCCTATTCTGACTGAGGAGAGAGACTCTCTCTGGGGTCACTTAGAATTCCACATGCCAGTCTCAAATCAAAGCATGTACTTTGGGATCTGCGATATGCGGGCCACAGCAATCTAGCAGGTAAACAGTCGGTTCTGGAGATCTAACGTCTACAGGATGTGTTCCACGTCCAATTCTTTACTAAGCCAAAAAGTAGCAAATGGGCGGGTGAACATCTCCTAGAGAGTCATGAACAGCCATAGTACAACCTGGCCAATTATGCGTACCATGCCTTGAAGTTCTAGGTCGGTCGGATAGTAGCTGATTTATTGTTAAAATTATGTCCTCGAACTTTTATATACATTTTCTAATCACTTGAGTCGATGGAGCGTCATTTATATTTGTTGTAATGAGCGCCAAATGTTCTTTATGCTGTAAAAAAATCATTGTTTCAAAAGCACTCGCGCAAGCTGAACGCACGTTGTGCTCCGCTTTACGATGTTATACTAAATTCCCATTGCATGCTCTTGCATTTTGTAACCCTTTCAACCCAACCTACCGTTGATGCTCGACTTAGCTTTCAATTCAAGTGTAAACGGACTTTTGGTCCAGCATGTATAAAGTTCATACAAATTAACCATTTCGTAAGAGTAAATTTAACTGATACAACTTATGCTGTGGTTAAAAAAGTTAAATTTATATACTTATTAATATAACTGCATTATAAAATCAGTAATTTCGTGATAAATTTGAACTAAATTGGTCCTTCACATCTCGTCAGTCAGTGGTAATTGATACTAGCGTCCAAGCCTATTCGAAAACGTATCGGTTCTGTACATACTAAAGTTCTGAAACAAAAACCTGTACATGGATCCAGTAAAGCGGTTCCGTAACATGTGTTTCATCGGTTTATTTCATCGCAGGGGTATAGTTTGGTGTGTTTCCTCAGGGGAAGATGTTATCTTGTACATCTTTGTCCGATAACCAGTTGTCTGTCTAAGACAGAACAAAATAAATCTATTTAAATTTAAGAACGTATCAAAAATCTCATACAAATACTGTTGTATTATTTCTTCTATTTACAATCCTAATTGAATGATCTCACACGTATGTCATATACATATGTATGTATGTGTGTTTGTGCCTATTTAAACCTAATTCCCACTAAAGTCCACAAATCCGGTTTATTTTTAGCCATGACTTCTACTGCTATGGTTTTGTGTTAATTTAATTAACTTTATTTTACATAGAATATAAACGAACCACTTTCAGTCCTAACCTAACTGGGCTAATGACACCACCACTAAACGTTTTATAACAATGACTGAGCATTCATTGCTGTTTTTGGTGGCTCTAGTTATGTCAACAGCACAAGAACCGCTTTGAGAGATTTCGACATGTAAATAAATGTTCATGCCGCATTGCGTGATACTTAAAAATCAAAATGGGGATTTGGCTTTGCAAACGACAGAATGGAAGGGGACTCGAGTGCTAATAGTTTGCTAAATTTTGGATGGTGATTAAAAAAGTAAATGTTAAGGCAATATATTAATACTAAAAATTTAGATATTTAAAACACTGCATCTGCACATAAGTCAGTCTAGTTTATAGGCACTTTTTCAATATATTTGATTTTGAATTTTTTCCTTTATATGAATTTTTGCTTTGATGGTCCACATAGTAATTATGGCGTAGCATTGCTTACTTTACATAGTGTTTTAGCTATAAAAACAAAATCTGTTTCGATTAATTTTTCCACTTGGCAACACTTATATATTTAGTGTTACCACCTCTAAACTTTCATACCATTAAATTACTGACTTTCTTCCGATTTGCTTGGCTGAGCGAGTGAGCGAGCGATCATTGATGGGAGTTTCGTTCACCAACATATTTTAATTATGAAACACATTCGCATTCGCATTATTTTCTATGTTATGCTTAATTAATAACTCAATTCAGTGTGAATTTAAAAAGTTTTCGCAGTTTTCGTATATTATACTTTCATTTATAAGTCGACAAAAATTATATGTAAATTTCCTTATGAGATTTTGTGTGAAATTCACCCTGAATTGTTGTCAAGGAAAAGGAAATTATTTGAATTATAACACTGATAAGGTTTAAGATAATTGTGAACAATTAATTAATGGCATCTTTGAAATTTTTAATAGGCAGTCATTAACATATCGAATATCTGAAATGTTAATCTCTTATGACGATAACTTTTATCGTTCGTTGGGGTTTTTTTTACATCTACTTTGCATTTTAAATATAATTATTAATGCTTTCAATGCAAATTCTATTTTCGCTGTAAAGCTAAAGCAAAAAAACAAAATAGTTTTCAACAAATAAAATTAACATACGACGAATATAAACAAGTTTTTGTTGTACTTAGTTTTTTCTTCTGTTCGTTGAACACTTATCACGTTCAGATATGAGTGAGTACGAGTATAATGTGCATTGTATAAGCGTTAGTTTAAATATCGTTATACTAGACAGACTATCATCTATGCGATTGTGAACCTGCACTTATTGTGTGTGTGTGTGTGTGTGAACATCGTGTGAATTGTATCTATTATGCCCAAGTGCTGCTGCCGCTGCCGATTTGATGAACTCGTTTCTCTTATTAATTCATACGAGTCATATAAAATTGTAATGGGTTTCTTTGTTGTTGTATCATCTTGAAAAACAAAATAAATTAATAATTAAAAAAAATTTCAACAATTTTATAGTAGTAGTATAAATAAAACTGCGAGACATTTAGTTGGGTGGTGGTGTTGTTCGTACACACGAATACACATTGAGTTTACAACGAAATCACTCGAATAGGTATATTTTTAGAAATATTTGAATGTAATTTAATAAAAGAATAACATGTTTCTAATTTAGAATGATATTTAAGGTCAAATACAGCAAATCATATGCACAATATAAGCATTTAGACTGTTAGGCTGGCTGTGAATACGAATGGGGTGAATAATCTTACTTATTATATTGCATGAGTTGGCAATGCCGTGGGCATTTTTAATAAGGGGAACGCGGTTGTCGTGTCTATTGTGATAAGAAAGGAATTATATATTTGGATCTTATCTGATCTGAAAGAAGTCCCAGAAATATATCTAAACGGTCGATCGTGATATGATGGTTTGTGGGTGCGACTTTTATGTTTTATTATATATTATAAGGGAATAGCATTTATGCAATGTTTTAAATTGCAATACCAAAGTCTTAAAGTTAAGTCCTAGTTCAATTTATATAAATTTTTAAATTTAATGTTAGTGAGAGTATTTTATATTTTCTTTTCATTATTTTGACTAATTTAGGTCACTGATTTTCAACGTTCATACAACCATCATAATTTATTGTACAGTTTGTCTACGAATTATTTTTCCAAAACTTGCTCACTTCCTTTTAATGAATCTCCCGCTTGAACGCTTAACAACCAACCAACACTCTCAAATTCCTTTTCGGCTCATATAACACCGTACGTAGCTCAATTAGTTTACGCTAAGAGATATGAGACAGACAGAAAACAAAACTGAAGCCGACTATAAATTTCATAAAAAAAATACCAACGTCAAAATTATAACAGATCATGAAATCCTATACAACAGCCACTACTAGTCAAGTGTAATATTATAATTATGTTAATTATCATTACGATAATGGTGTTGCTTATCATTATGATGTTCAGAGATAATCATGCTCATCATCACTGCCATCAACGGCTGTAACCGCAGCTCATCATTATCATCATCAGCAGCAACTCTTCATAATAATTATTAACACTTGAGTGCCTCAAGAAGTGCGGATGACTCTGCTTTGCTGAGAGTTTTGAAACCAATCCACAGAGAATGCTATAAAATGTGAATTGTGTGTTTGGTGAAAATAGACAAACGAGGGATGGCAGAGTGATATAATTATTATAAATCATGACTATAATTAGTTGCAGTGAAAAAAATAACACTCAGCTTATATGAATTATAGAGTATGATGATCAGTGGGACGAGACCCAGTTTAGATTATTGGGAAAGAAAACTATCGCTTAATATGTATTAAGTTTCGAGAGGGTAATATTTAAAATGGTAAAATTGTGTTCTAAGCAAAAATGTGATAATTAGATGGCTGTGTGATAAGTTATAGACAAGCAATAATATGTTAGGCTGCCTAATTGTTAAACTATTAGTTATATGTAGATCACCTGGATAGCTGTACTAAACGTGAAGACAGGCTTTGCTATAGTAATCATGTTGACAGTTTACGGATTGTGTGGCAGTATATCTCGTGGTGTTAGAAACTAAACCATATTTGATGCTAAACTAGACCTACAACTTAAGTTGTTCACCGTTAAATGTTCCACAATTTTTTCTGAACATTTTTAGGGCCCATTCGAAAAGAGTCGACTAAGCGGGGACATCTGTCTGTCCACCGAATGCTGAATTGGTAGTGTTAAAAAATTCCTCGTTGAGTGCAGATGCAGCGGTCGGCACCCATAGCTACCGCTAGCTAATAGTAACTGGCATGATAACATGGCAACAAAACTCAATAATGCAAAAACTTTATTTAAAATAATTTTTATTTCACAAACATATAAATTAAAAATTTTGAACGTATTTGTCACATTGTAACAAAAGGCTCTATATTTTCGGCATCTTTGAAAGTTCTAGGTCGGCTGCATTTGTGATAGGTTCATTGTTAAACCTAGTCCTATAACTTTTGCAACTCTCTGTTTTGCCAATCACTGACTCTAACCTCATATGCATACTTCCCGTTCTTCTTCCTCATATAAATTAAAAATTATGAACTTATTTGTCACAAAAGTATGTACGTTTTTGGGATTCTTGTAAGTTCTAGGTCGGCTGCATTGTGATAGGTTCAATGTTAAACCTAGTCCTATAACTTTTGCAACTCTCTGTGTTTTGCTGACCACTGACTCTAAATTCCCGTTCTTCTCCCTGTTTCGGAATACTGTCATTATCATCACCCTTCAATTGCTTCGTTGCTATGTTGTCTCTCCTCACTGTGCTGACGCTTTGCTCGCTCTGTCACAGTTAATGTGTCACAATTCATTATTTAAACAACAATGTTTTGCCGTTGTTTTGTTGTTTTTGCTCTTGTTATATGTATATTATTACTAAGTGTCGCGAGTGCATTGTATCATGGTGTTGGTTGTTAGTCTCCTCATTTTAGAGCAGCTACGTCCAAGCCATATGCACAATGTGTACAATTTGTACAACCAACTTGAAAAAAAAACTGAAATACTTGTAGACAAATACATAAAACACAATAAGTAGCAATTATAAATAAATTGCCATTCTCAATTGTTGTGTAGGATTGATGGGTTTTTTTTGAGGAGTTTTAAGTTGCCACATTGACACCTTTGTGCAAATGATTAATGAATGTGATTATCTTAGGATTATGTGATTCCCTTTTTTTTATATATTCCAAGGACTTTCTAAGATATACGAATTTTTAAGTTTTTTAAGCTTCAAGTCCGACAGGTGGGACATTATAGGTGTGCAGTATTGTGTTTCATGTCAGGATTACGTAATATTTGAAGGATTTCGCTGTTTCTGCTCTCTGGCGCCTCTTTTTATAACTTTGTTTACAGTGAGATTTGGACAGGGTTGATCTTCGATTTCAAAGTTAAATATAAAAAATGACTGTACATAATTTGGGAAAAGTATCCTTGTATGCTTTACATTTGGTATCACCATGTAATTCCGACGAGATGCTGGTCTCCACCCCACTTGAAAATATTTCGATACGATACGGTTACGACACAATCCCCCGAATATTATACCCACCAGCGTCATTAACTTCCTGAAACGTCTTAGTAACATTTTCCTCTGAACATTAAAACCAGTGGAAGGCATAAACAAATGCACGCACACAATATTGTACTTTGTGTGGTCGCACAAGAAACGTCAGCGCTGTCAAATCCCAGTGTGCCATACGGATCAGTTTCGGATCCGATACTGATCCGTTTCTTCCGACATTTTTTCCGAATCGGACTCGATTCGGATCCGATTTCGTTTGAAATTCCTTTTGAAAAACGGACCGTTTTTTATCCGCATTGGAATCCGTAACGGAAATCAGGAAAATATATCGTTTCTGGTTACCCTTTAGAAGCGCGTAGGTTTACTAATGACAGTAACATTAATATCATGACAAATAGTTCTATACGGATTGCCCCTAATTCACTTAACTAAACTAATATTATATATGTTTATATTATACCCTTATATTTATATTATACTTTCTACAATAAAAAAATTATATGAATGCATTTTCAACCAGTTCTGAAACGGGTCAGTTTCGGATCTGATTCCACGGATTCCGTTTTGTCGGAACCGAAACGGGTCAGTTTCGGATTCGATTTCACGGATTCCGTTTTTGTGCACATTGGGATTGTACAACAATCGTTGAACACTGTTTCCCTCTGTAACTGTATCTGTTTCTGTGTTGAAGCGTGTGTGGTGTTGTTTCCATAACACTTAAGCAAAGACTGACTTAATCAAACAATAGCACATGTTAAATTCCAATCGTGTCTGTGTGAAAAAAAAAGATTATTGACGGCCTCGCGAGGCTACGAAATGCGTATAGCTGATTTAAACGTATGTTATTATCATACCAGAACCGATGACCTTTCCTCAGTAGCAGCATCAACGTTTTCCCGTTTCACTAACAATACCAAGTCTAGGCTACAATTAAGAGTTACCACCATCAAGCTACGAACATAGTTTACCATCAGGTTAGGAGTGCACTTCTTACAACAGTTAGCTCTACAATAATCGTTTAATTTCGTATTCGTCGTACTACCTTTGAATTGTCTCTCTTAGTGTAGTTCTGCTCATACTAGTCGATTCGAACCGTCAATATGTATCACATGTGATAAACAGTTCTTATTATAGCATGTCAGAAACCAACGTGTCCAAAGTACCTAGTTTTCCGCAGTATTAATTACACCCTCGTTAAAGTTTCGGAGCTACCTAGTATCCCTAAGTACATTGAGAATGCAATGCAATATTTACTCAAAGGATTTTGTTGAACAATAAGTATTGCGAGCCCAATACAGTGTTACTGCGCACACGACTCCATTACTCGGTCAATTACTTTGAATTTACAGTGTCTTTTGGTCCTTCCAAAACCAGCACTTGGTTCTACAAAAACATTACCTAAACGGCCAGGTATGCGTCAAGCTGCACCTGCTCTCCCGGCCTAAAGCGGTTCACCGTTGGTTCACTCGAGTACCCGGCAACGTACTCCCCGAAGCCTCAACGGAAATGTCCACCCTGCGGGGAAACGGATATTACACTGTTCGACAAAAAGAAAAAAGTGTGAATCCAGACACAATTCCTGCTGATTCTTATGTAAAAATACCTCCTAAATCCGCACATGGCCCCCATTTTCCTCCATTATTCACCGATTTTTCCATGGACGCCCCCTTTTTTGTCACTGTTTGATAATAATTCTCGGCACATAGAAAAAACGTATGAACCCCGACCTAATTCCTGCTGATTGCGAGGAACTGGTGTTAATATTTTAGTTTTACTAACATTTTTTTCTTTTTTTTTTGTATACATTGACTTAAGTTCGGTTCATGTGAACGAACTTAGTACAAGGCTATAAGCACTTAATAGACAAATCAGCAATTGATTAAGTACTAATCAAGTGCAAAAAGTAAAACTAGTAAAATTCTTTTTACGTTTTTTTTTGCCCAAGAGAAATTCTTTCTCATGCTTCAACTTCTATTAGATTTAATGCTTGCCTAGGGCATTTTTCGCTTATGCTCTTCAAGCTACTTACTCAAGCATACTTAATCTACATTTTTGTGTTGCCAACTTCTTAGAGGCCCTTTAATGCAGTCTTCCTCTTCTTCTTCTTCTGCATCTTGGCTGGCCTCTTAGCACTTTTGCTGGTTTACTTTGGATGGCTGCTTCTTAACTTGTGTTTCTTCAGTTCATTCGCTCATTTGCATATGCATTGCATCATAATCATCTGTTAGTACCGTTCGACGTTAATACGTTCGTACCAGAAAGGGCGAAAAAAGTGCGTTGCTGTTGGTAACATTTTCAGTTGCCATACTGGTAACAGCAGAAATCCGAGTCTTCACTCCACATACA
Organism: Muscina levida; assembly: GCA_964034835.1. NCBI lineage: Eukaryota > Metazoa > Arthropoda > Insecta > Diptera > Muscidae > Muscina > Muscina levida. The sequence continues at coordinate 153,094,824 of OZ035882.1, forward strand.
CTTACGAGTATGTAGATACAGAACGATGTACTTACTAGTTTATACATTGTACACGTACATATTAAAACATCGTGTGCACACTCATTACAGGGACATACACATACAACATATTTGCAGTTGTGCGTCAAATGAAACACAGTAACAGTATTGCCCACTTGTCTCGTATGCTTCAATGCTTTTTTCAGTTCTGTCAGTTTAAAGGCAAACAACCATAGGTTGGTTGGTACATACATAGCACCTCTCTACACATTGCCCCTGTTTTATGTATGTTATGTGTTTCCTAAAGAGTTCATTAGCATGATGGGATGTTTGCCTCCCCTCTTTTAAATTGTCTCTCTGTACAGTTTAACATATGTATGTAGACTACAAGGAAGGGCAATTACGATTAATCATAATGGGTGTATAAATATTAATTTATTATCAAATATTATTGATGATGTGTCAATGCCATCAGCTTAGAGTCAGAATGGGATATATTGGGTGGCAATGGGTTGTCTGTTCTTAAAGACATTTTAAATTTTGTCCAGTAGGTACATTTCTCTCGTTTTCCTTAATGTTCTACCTCTACTAATTTTGACAATTCATATGCTGACATTTCAAATTACTTTTGTCTCTTGGGTTTTTACCTTTTCGTACAACGTTTGTGTTTATTTGTTTTGTCAGTTTTTTAGAAAATCTTTAGCTTGGCCCATATCTTAACCGCTACACGTTGGGAAACACCTGTTCAATTTGAGGAAATTCCCTAGACACAACATCCAAGAATTTCATAAGATTATGTGCTTTTGCGGTTGTATTAATATTATTGTTTTTATGATTGGTCTCATAATTTATAAACAAGGTTGTCTGAATCATTAAACAGGCAGACATTTTAGGCGTCTTGAATGTTTACGAAAAAGAAATTAAAATTTGTTACTTTTCAATGGGATCCCTGAAGATTCTACTAGTAAATAAATCAAGTGCTTTATAGCCATCGATAGTTTTCACCATTGTCCTTGGATTCCTTTTACAATGCGCCTCTCTAATTAGTTTCATTGCCGGCACAATTGTGTAAAACTATTTCAGGGCAAAGTTCAAAATACTGTAGTGTATTTATTCGTATGTTTTTTTCTTAGCTTTAACTTCCAACAACAACAAAAAAATGCTGGAAATAGCGTTTAATTGTTTACATTTAAATTATATATTTTTAGACGTTTTTAAATGGAATTTTCAGTGGTTTAACAAGGCAATTTATTAGCTAAAGTGTTGAAAACCAAAAACACAAACAAGAAAACGCTTGAAACGCAGCGAAATCAGGCGTCACTGGCAGCCAAAATGTTAGTATAGTATGTACTTGACTGGTTGGGCAAAGAAAATGTGGCAACAGTAGTAATTGCTTTAATGTTAACATAATGTACAACATTTTCGACAGAGTACAGTAGTGGAGTGAGTTGAGTTACTTAGGAAACTCTGTTCTTTAGTAATGGGTTGGATACTCGTAATAAAACATTTGAATAAAGCATAGAATAGATATGAAATGTTAGGATTATGACAGTACAACAAATGCATTTAGTAGTGGTAGGCATCCCATAGCCTCACGAGGAAAGCAATAATCTTTTCGGATTCAACACAAATACATACAGAGAAACAATGTTCAACAATTGTTAGGAGATTACAACATTTTCACTGTGTAAAATTCGATAGCGCTGACGGTTCGACCGCAACCAATCACACTATATTGTTGTGTTCGTGCGTTCGGTTATGCCTACCACTGATCAAGATGGAGATTTTGTCAAAGCATAAAGTCTTATACATAGTCGCATTAAAAAAAAGTTCTTTCATTGTTAGGTCAAAGACTTTTCAGCGGGGAATGGCGGAACAAATTCACAAAACAACGGTCAAGGTGTCATTGAAAATTTCCGTTTCGGGTTGCAGCAGTGTCAAAATAATCAAGGATCGCACATGGACGTTGAAATTTTTTTATATTTCCATAAAAATAATCGTTTTTTTTTTCAATTATCAATTCTAAACCACAATTTCCGCTTCAAGTCGTTGTAATTGGTACGCACGCTCACAGTATGGCATTGCCATTTATGGTACGACATTGCCAACTCTATGTATTGCCAGATTTTTCAACTGCAATCGAAAAAAGATCCTGATATCCCATTTAAAAGTGTGCTATGTTATCGGGGTCCAAAACATGACATAACATTATTCCTTTCTTCTGTGTGAACCACAAGTACCAAAGTTTAATGTCCTTATGTCTGTATCACAGCTTTCTTTCGTTTTTGTTTTTTCTCTGGTCACCTCTTTATTATTTCACATGGAATTTTCAATCATTCTATAATTGACCACTACATTCTTGTATTCATTCATTCCGGCCGACATTTATTCATTCATGTTTTATTCGTTTACGCCATTCCATTCAGTCACCATTCATTACATTCTCTCCATTTAGCCTTTTCTCAACCACAAACTTCCGCCGGCTTCTTCTGCTTCGTTTTTGTTTTTGGTCTGTTGGCCAACAATCATTTAGCTGGTCTTTATGAGGTTTCCTTTTTTGGTGTAGTAGCCGATGTTCTGATTGTTGATTTTGCTCATTTTGTTGCGTGTGATTCACTTTATGATGGAATATTTTACACAAAAGCGTATGAACGTTTTGCTGTAATTTTACTTTGATCATAATGTGATTTTTGTTTTTTTTGTGCGAGAAGAGCCAACATGGCGAATTCTTAAAGAAGTTTTTCGCGATTGTGTAAAAGGAATTGTTTAAGATAATGTGAAGCATTAATGTTTATTAAGGGTAATGTAAAAAGAAATGCTTTATGAAGACGATTTTATAAAAATCTAAAATGAAAAAATTGGGCAATTCCACGTAAGGTCACACCCGTTACAGTCTTCTAATGGTCGTTTTGAGCAGAAATTATGTATTTCTGTTTATACATGTTATTAAAGTTAATATCCTTGGGAATCACAGACCAGTTTTGAATAATACATTTGATATTTTGAATAACACGGTCACACCCGTCACAATGGAATTACCCTATTGCAAATAGACAAAAGCTGTGTTTATTAGCAACTACAATTCAATTACAAATGTTGCTGCATCTCATCTTAAGCGAACGCTTTAATTTTATTTTGGCTCTCTGTGCCTAAGCCTACATTTATAAAATACTAATACAATTATTTAATCAATACTTGTAATTAAATGCATTGTCAACCATTACTAGTTCGTTGGCAAAGTTTTCGTTTGAAAGTAACAAAAAATGCGAAGCTTATTGCATTTCGTATGCCTTGCAGCATTTTAAACGCATCTTACGTTGCTTTTTTGCTATGTGAATATGTACTTTGCTCTTGGTAATTGGTTTGTTTTAATAAATTATGCGTGAAAGTGTTGAAAACTCGCTCCTAAGAGGCAAATACCGCTAAGAAAAGAAAAATACTATAGCAAAACCACACAAAAATCACTGATAGGACGTTAAACACACGTTACACACTTCCATTAGTTGCACAGCTAAGAGGTGGCATTGGGAAAATATTCCACGTAGATTGTTTAAAAAAATATGAAAACTATTTTCATAATGGATGTGAAAGTTTTGATGGATATTGCAGCAGATTAAAAATTGTGTACACGCAATTTTATGTTAAGATTTGTATGTTATTAAATTGAAAGGTATGTTAGCAATATTTTCTAGTGAAATATAAAAGTTGCAATGCAGCTGTCACATAGTTTTGAAAATATTTTAAAGTGTTTATGCTTTGCCATACAAAAAAAAAAAAACAGAAAGGCGGAGGTTGAATATAATATAAATTTAACAGCAAGTGGGCTTACTACTTTGGCATAGAATCTACCGCCCTTCGAGTATACAAACAATCGATTAGTGGAGTAAAAGTTTCTTAAACTGACGTTCGGAATCATCGTTAAAATGAGTCTAAAAAGCTCGGAAACTCACTGCACGCGTCACTGGAAGGAAACTGTGCATGCATTATTATATACACTAATACATGCTAGCTTAGGATCACTTTAGCTTTTATTACGTGTTACTACAAATATGCCAATGAGGACGCGGCAACATTTTCCTCTCATAACATAGAACAACTTACCACCACTTTTATGTGATAGACATGAGCTTTCAACTACAAATATTTCAAATATTTAATAATGCATCTGCATCTACAGCCAAATCAAATCAACATTTTTACACTTTTCCCAATTTGTTTAGATTTTTGTTTTTACAATAACAATAAAACGTTTCCATTGCTTTCTTGTTGTTCCATCATTATCTCAATACTTTATTTACTTTAGCTATCATTTCTGTAGCCACAGTCGAATTCAATAAAAGATATTTGTGAATGATTGAAAACAGATCTGCCGGAATTTTTCCATAGCCCTGAGTGTGTGTTCTTAATTTTATATTCGACGGCTTTGTGCTTTGGGGCACACAAAGTTTACTATAAAGAATTATTTCACATCAATTTCGATATGCTTTATCACAAAAGAAAAGTCATTACATTTAATTGTATAGTATCACACAATTGTCGTTATGTCTCTAGAACAGTGTAGGGCAAAACTGAACGTACGCACACGCAACTATAATGTGTTTAAGAATTGAATCAAGTGTGTGTGTTTTGTTGCTTCACTTCACTCAAGCAGAGACTGACCATAGTCTGATTGCTTGTAACCTAGTTCAGTTTTCGTTCGTATCAGTGTAAAAATGACTAATATTGCCGACCTTACGAGGCTATGGGATGCCTAACAGGAATTTAGACTTCTTTTCAAACAAAAGTATTTCTTATCACTTTATTTACTGCGGAAATATTCACTAAATGATGTAAAAGCCGTAAAAAGTAAAAAATTTGATGCAGATTGAGTTTTTTTTTTGAATTTACAATCAATTTGACTAAGCGACCAGCAAATTTTTAGACTAATCCACTATATTCAATGCTATCTTTCCCGGATGAGTAGTTAAAAGATTATCCTCTACATACAAACGAAAAAAGTCACAAATATTCCCTCTTTATAATACACATAAAATTACGTTTGGTTTTATATTTTGATTTTATTAATTACAAATTACATCATCCATATGATACTTCTAAATTTTGACACTGCCGCAACTAGAAGCGCAAATTTTCAATGATGTATGATCCTTTAACTACCCAAAAGAGACATAATATAAAGATATCCCCTAAGTGGGTGACGAGTTGGCCAGTTAATGTTCCCTCTGCAGATATCACTTTTTGCCCAAATAATATCCAAACTGCAGTCAATGACTAGTTGAAGGAGAGGCATGTTGCCCCATCTCGTTTAAAACACGAACGTTGATTAATACCATTGAAATTCTCTAGCAAAAATGCAGCTTAAACAATACATTTTTAATACGGGGTTTGTTCGTTGTCATCCAAACCTAAAAATTGGGTTATTTCCACTTGATGGGTCCATAAATCCATTGGGCTAAGTGAAGTAGGGTGGTCGGGCATATGCTAGAGAAGCCTGTTGCTCCATTCCTATCTTAGTTGTGCCAGAGAAACTGTTGTCTTCGGTGGCAGGTTGGGGTGGTGGGCGGTCTCCAAGTACGACGTTCATGCCATAGCTTGAAACCGCGGTATTGATGGCTTCTCTATGAATGTCGTCTGATCTCCTCGTATACACGAAGATCCTTCCTAACATGCCTCGGTGGATCATCCAACTGTGTGATGTTAAAGTTGGGATGACTTCTTCAATAATAAACCAGAGCAACTATTTGACGAGAATGACATTATGTCCTCTAAATAGTAAGACCTTTGTTTCCCCATGTAGATGGTGTTCAGAGATTATTTGCATGCAACCCGCTACAGTTCGTAGGGCAACTTGAATATTTCTCCACTGGGTAGTACTCTGCGAAGGAGACCACACTGTAGCATGACAGTTGACCACTGACCGGCCAATTGTTTTGTTGTTTGTTTGTTGTTGTTGTTGTTTTGGGTGAATGTAGAGGAATTTGGAAGCGTGCCCGTCTGAGAATAAACCGTCGGAACCCCTGTAGTATTTCGTTGGCGAACTGAAGCCTGTGATCGTGATCTTGAGCCTTTGTTGGTACAGGACACAAAGATACAGGAAATGTTGTAAGGACGTAGATTTAAATCTTTGGGAAGAATGCGGGTTTAAGATGTTCTGGGCACATTGAAGACTCTTAACCGCTTTGGAGAAGAGAGTCTAGATTGTTCAATCTTACACACTCGCGTTTTCAGGCTCCCTTAAAGCTTTAAGTCGTCCGGATCGAGGTTAATTCGTTGTTGTTCTGTACTCATTATACCCTTTACCACGCTCAAGCATTTACCGATTTATATTCAGTTTTTTCTTTCCATAAGGAGGTGGGGATGGTATGGCAGGTACTTTTATATCTTAACTAAGATGTCCACCTTTCTTTACGATTACAGCCGTAGTTTGGGAGCTATCGAGGTAAAAAATCTAACCACCGCGCAGTTAGCTTTTCCATGTCCAAGTATTTTTGTAAAATGTGAGTACTAGTTTAGTTAAGGTGCCTAGAGCTGCAGCAGTCACCACATACTCCTTCGTTTTCCAATATAATTCTATGGATTTTGTACCTACGTCTCTAGAGCTACCTGAAAGTAAGCCGTCACATGAACGACCCCTACAGAACTCAGTAAACCACCATCTAATGAGTTAGTAACATAGAGCCATTATGCAGTGTATCAAATTTTGCTTGGTTCCTGTGCTAGTTTATTTACCCACAAATGTTACGTTTCCTATAATTCCATGGATTTTGTACCTACTCACTTGAGCAACCGCAAATCCGCGGACTTCAGTAAAACACATCGTGACTTTGGAAGTTGGTAGCATAGAGTCCTTAATCAGTTTATCATTCATTTTTGGTTCCTGCGGTAGATTATAAGCATTAGATACCTTATCCAATCCTTACACTTTGTGACAAATTTACTTATGTAACTACACTTCCTGCAATAAAGAGCTAACAAAATCAATTTGCTTTCGATAACGTTAACATTTCTTTGATGATAGGTACTTCTTGTATCAGTTTATCTATAACGTCATCATGCCATTTTCCGCTATATACACAAAGTTTTCTGTTTAAAGCTTTTAATGTTATTTTTTTCTGCTTCCACCCTTTTCTCAGCGCTCAGTTGCTTACACATTGTTTAATCTAGAAATCAGCATCATTTCAATAAAACCGTAAATGACAAGAATTCTGTAGGCGTTTTCAGCCATTTCATCATCACACGCGGACTGTGTCGTACATGTCGCATGATTTAAGATGAAATCACGACAGATCTGACTGTATGGCGGTCTGTCTTCTGTACTTCGTCCGGGCGGCTTGTTTTGTCAAACCTTTGTGTCATTCTATAAAGAGTGACAACTTGACGTCCCGGATGAACGGACTGCATGGACGTACTTATGTCCGCATACATATATATGTACATATTCCAGCACAAAAAGTGAACTCATTCCTCTTAATGTTGACTGCGAACTATTTTAGAAACGCAACATCATCATTATTCGTTGGGTTAAAAAAAAAAATCTTAGAAATACTTAAAGAAGCGAAAAGCTGGAGCATAAAAATCTCTGAAGCAGCATACACACATATGACACTTTGTCTATGCGGCTGTCTGTCCGTCTAGTTCATCATCGCCACAGTACATCATCAAAAGAAACCATATTAAATGGCACGTAACTTAAGAGAACTACTTGGGCTAGCCTCAAGTTCAATAGCCTACCCTAAAAAAGTAGTACTGCCATCAGTTGGAGAATAAACGATGACTATGAGATGGTTGTATGGTGTTTTGCAGAAAACCGGCATTGGGGAAATCTTTTCGTAAAATTCAAGTTCATGACACTTTTCATAATGAAACAACATAAATTTTGTTTGCCGGTCCCCCCTCTCTCTCCCTCGCTCTCTGTAGTTTCTATTTTGGCACTGTTACAAAACTCAAGAAGTTATGAAATCGTCAAGAGGCTTTCCTCATTTTTAAAATGTGTACCATTTATATGTTGGCTGGCGTCTTGTTTAGAGTTTTGCTTCAGTGCCGCTTCAACTTCAAATTGTAAGAAGCCGAAGGAAAATGTATTTGGGGTGTTAAAATTAAACAAGTGTAAAATTAGCTGATGGATGAATGTGAGCAAAGATAAACTGGCAGGCACAAGCAAATAAGCGCAGAAAACTATTGTAGTATTTTTTAATTGACACATTTCGGAATGGAATGAACACGATTACGGTAAAACGTCGCTACATGGAACCTGTTCCGCAGCGTCGTAGATTTTTGTTGTGTAATGGACTCGCCTCGACGATTCTTCATTAGACCACATCGCACACACGGGAAGTTCTACTGTATAACAAAGTTGAAATAAGCAATCATATTTAAATTTAAATTAGCCTCACAGTCCAGCGTACAGTACAGTCAGAAAAGTGTTAAAGAAACTACACTCTAGAGTTGTGTTCTACACCATTGACCATAAATGAGACAAAGAAGTATTAAATAATCCGTAAGAGTCGGTAAACATTAGTCATTACATTTGCACATTATTTTGTAACATTGTAATAGATTAATATAGCAACATCCCGAAGGAAACATTACTCTCCCATATCTTTTTTAAAGTGTATGTGATGTGGCCATATCTCCACAATTCTTTTTACAAAGATCAACCATCGAAAATCTTTTTTAAAAATCCAATAGTCAATCAATTATTGACTCAACAACTTTGCAACTAAAAGTCAACTTGGTAATCTACATAATGAGAAGTTTATCTTCATAGGCCATAACTTTATTACATCATCCTTTTACAGCATTTTCTACGCAAATAAAATTGAAATTGAAAATTTCAACAACTCGCCGTCTCTACGAAACTATGGTGCAGTTTAAATAGCAACAAACGTCTCAAGCTACAAAGAAACGGAAACATCTCCAAATACGACAAACAACACTGCCTCCAAATGTTTACATTACAAACAAACTAAATAGTATTTAAATCAATTAATGAACACCAACTACCTTATTTTGAAACCAAATATTCGTATCGAACCAAATAATCTCAGCGCAAACACACCACCGCAACACCCCTAGACGCCGCCCAGAATGAATTGTGTTGCTATACCCCCTTCGGAAGACAAACGCCATGTCGCCACCTCATCAGCCCCCTCATCCGTCACACCGCCTCTGCACGTCATACACAGCGAGGTGATACTGACATCACCCTACATGGACAACAATACATCGTATGGCTCTATGTCATCGTCGTCGGCATTAGCGGCGGCGGGCTCCTCCAATAAATCACAATCATTGCAGCGTACAACGACGACGCATCTTTATTGTCGATCGCTGGAGAAAGATGCGACAGCCTTGGCGGTACCGCAGAGGCGTACCTCGAACTCTCGCGGATTCGCCTCTTGCTTGAGGGGGGAACGGGACGATGCGTTCTTGGATTACCAGCAGAGGGCGATACAATATGATATGGCAATGGCGGCACAATGTAGGCAGGCAGGAGTGCACCAGCAGCAGCAACATGTGCAGATGCAGGATGGGCACCAATATGCCATGGACGAAAATCATCCAGTACAGGTGCTGCAGACGAGCATGAACAGTACGGGCAGTGGCAGTCTGTGTGAAACGACAACGGGCAGGAGTAAGTAGAACTATTGTGATGCAAAATTAATAGAAAACAAGAAAATATTCGATATCATATAGCTCCAGCGATAACATTGCAGAGTCAAAAAAGTGATAAAGCTTAAAGATTAAGCCAAAATACAAGATCGCTTGAAAATAGTGTTAGCCAACGCATTTGTGAAAGGTAAACGATCACTAAGTTCGCAAATGTTAAAAAAAATGTTGAAAAAAATATTTAGAAATCATAGTTGAACAATAAAAGCTTTACATATAAGTATAGTTTAAGATGTGTGATTTATTTAATTCATTCACTTCATTTGGTGTAAAAAACATTTAGGGATTTTTATGTAAAATTTAGCAGTTAAAATGTTAATTATACTAGTTTAAAAACTAACCACACAGTCATTTCCCAATATGCCGAGGCTGTGTGACGTCAATATATTGTAATGATGCCAATAAGCTGATAAATTGTGCAACGCCGCCTATATATGTACCATATTTCGAAATTTTAAGTAGAAATATTTGCAAAACAATAATGCGAATTTTACGGCCTATAGCCCCTTTATATGGCAAATTGGGTCAGGAGTGTGTACAACGTAACCCATCTGCGGAATTCGTTGTTGACATTTGAAACACATCGATGGTAAAAATGTAAAGCTGTTAACATCGCCCATTGCTTGCAGATAACTTTCGAAATTTAAAGGCCAATAAGGTGACATAGAGCCCAATTTATTTATAATGTCCACGTTTATGTACAAATTTGTAGAAAAATATATAACAAACTATATATCTTTCTACTTTTTAAACGATAAATAGATATATTGATAAATTGTATGAACAATATCTATTTAATATAAAAACATACTGTTGAAAGGGAAATTTTAATACGACTTGATAAAAAATTCCTTTAAAAGTCTTCGAAGTGATGTTGAAATCTTTTAAGAAAATAATTCATTTGTAACAAGTCTGGATTACAAAATTGCCAGTATATGTCACCTCTTGCGAATATACGTTTTTGCCCAATAAGTCGTTGAAGGTGTGACATGTTACTCCAACTTTCTGAAACTATGATCGTAGATTAAAATCATTGAAATTCTGTAGAGCAGCAACAACAACAACAGTAACAGCGTAATAATGTCTCTTATTGACAAAGTTACCCATACAGTTTGTTCATTGTTGAACCTGTCGCCTCGAACTTCTGCACCCAGTTTCTAATCATACGAATCAACTAGCTTTCCCGGCTCGCGTTGCTTCACCCGAACATGCAATGAATTTTCTTAACAATAAAAGCAATACAAGTAAAACACAAACGCTTCATAAGACGAACGAATTCCTTATTTATGTGATTATAGCTTTATCCTATTGGTCTGAGTGATGGTACCGCTTTAGTCCCTTTTTATCCCTAAAAGTGTATTACCAGTTTTATCCCTTGTCGGTCTTTTTTACCCCTACAAGGAAAGCCCGAAAACCCTCCTTCGTCTGCAGTTTACCCCTTAAAGTACGAAATTCCAAAAATCCATTCTTAGATGCATTTACTCGAAAAGGGGAACAACCACCCCATTTCTACAGCCATTAAGCAATTTTAAGAATATATATTATGAAAATTTTATCGCAATCGGTCCATTTATTTCGCCGTGATAACGATTTTTTTTCCAAAGGGGCGTGGCACCACTCATTTCCCAGCGAGACGCAATCCTCCTTGTCCCAGTAACATATGTAGAGATTTGACCTATTGAAATTTCGGTTTTTATTGTCTGACTATGTTTTCATGTAGCCTATAATAGAGCCCTATGGACAGTATCAAACAAAGAAAATATAGTTGCAATCTATCCTTTATTTAGCCGAAATAATGATTTTCATAAAACGCACTTTCCATAAAAAAAAGTATTTTTCATGTACGACCAACATACCTATCAAATCTCGACTTCGTAACCATAATGGTATATAAAATACAGTCATTTCAAATTTTGAGCTGTATGGCGCCACTTCCATTTTACGCCTTTGCAGTGCGAATTTCCAAAAATCCCTTCTAAGTGCGCGCCTACGTCATAGAAAGAACCTGGGGAATGATCAGTCAGCCAACCAAGCCTTTTATATATATAGAAGCTTCATTTATTTGCCGAATGATGTAATGAGCGCAAAATTTGCGTTGCGCTATAGTCGAAAAATCGTTGTTTCAATAGTACACGCGTACGCAGAACGCATGTTGTGATTCGCTGAATCCGAACGTGAGGACGGATAAAAGTTGTTGTGGTGTCAGTCTGTTTTTCAAATCGGATATGTTTTCTGCTACCGAGTTCGGTTTAGTTATTATCGTGTTTTAAGTGAATTACTGCTTCATCGTCATGACCTTGCCTGCAAAAGAACGGTCTGCATTTTCTTTGCACACGATTCTCATTTCAGTCCACTGCTTTGACTGTTCCTTTGTGTCAGGTGTGAAGTGATGTCTCCATATTCCATTCATCTTTACGAAATACGGCAAAATCTAGGCTTTATTGCAGTGAAACAGCTCTAAACATTATTTAAACATCTTGACAACACTGTTTTTGTTCTATTGCGCGGCAAACGCGGCACCCATTTTTCGAACAGCTTTCTCATATCAATTTTCGAATAATATCACTTATTGAGATGAAAATTATTTCAGCTAGATCACGTACCTTCAGACAATGATCAATGATTTGCTGTGGGCATTTCAATATTGGCAGGCCTGTGTCATGTTGCCAAATTTCATGCAACGTCTTGACATATTGTGTATGAAATTTTTACGATTTTAGTTTTAGTTTTTGGTATAAATTTGACGATGGATTGATAATCTGCACATCTTTATTATCAGAAGGACATTCACATTTCTCCTCTCTTCTCACAGCAACAGATGATGCTTCATTCCTTCACTTGTTATCTTTTCCCAATTTACTGCAGTGGATGTTATCAAGTTTTTTTTGTAGTTCTTGTTTTATAACATGATTTTTTTAATTTATTTTTTTCTTTCTACTGTAATACAATACACTTGTTGGTTTTTTGCTCTAGAGTTTACCATCAGACCATATGAAGTGAAACCGAAACTCTTGTAACTTCCCCAACCCCCACATATTATCGAACAACATATGGTGGTTGTTGTTGTTGTTAGTGTTTTCGTTGTCATTTATTGAAAACAATTAAATGAAATTAATTTGACAACCATAAACACAATCTAAAATAAAACGAAAAGTCAACCAACACCACACGCTCGCTCACCCATCAATTGCTTTGCCAAGAAAACACTCGTAAATATTTTGGTTTTATGATATCTCATTGTGGTATTGTGGCCCTCTTCCCTTTAGCATTCTAAGTACACACGACTGATTGGTCTTGGTGAGAGTGATAGAGGAAGGGAGCAAGTGAGCTTTTAAATTGGCTTGTGAGGGTGGCACTAACAACCGACCAGTGCTATCTATCACTGTATTGAGTTTCAAATGACTCGCAGCAGTTTGTACAATTAAATTGTCATTTCTCTTTTTCGAATTCTATAGATCTATGGTTTGTTTTGTTTTGTTGATGGATTAAACTTTCAGGACTTGGGAGTTTTAAAAATAACCCCGCTGTGATATCAATGGGCTACCGTTTGTTGGATGGAGAGTGATGTCTGCATGTTTCCAAATGTCCGTCCGTTATGTTTTAACTTATTCCCAGCTGATGCTCTTTTGTTCTATAGCATTTTGTGGAAATTCATTGTATTTAATTAAAAATGAAAATAAATTGTTACTGCATACATGGTCCGTCCGTCCTCTGGAGTTCTTGTTGATACATAGGGTGTTGTACGAAAGGGATGATAAATTACTTACAAGCTATATTAAAATGTTTTTGTTCTAACAATGCGACTGATGAATCAATATAGAAACACTTTTGCAATAACATATTTTTATTTGAATGACAATACGTTGGGCAAAAACTAAGTGTTGGCGGTCTGTATTATGAAACAATTGCTTTGGCAACATCACAAATATTATATCATTCTTTCCTTGGACCCCTTTACAGACGGCGCTATATTTCTGTCACCATTTGCTCGTTTTGTTCCTGCATTGCTCTGTCAGTGAAATTTATTGGTGGCGTATTTGTTTTATTTAATTTCGAGGCATACTGCATATAAAAACATGCACAAAAAGTACGCAAATTTCATGACCAAAACCATTTTTTTTTCTCAATTCAAAATGATTCATTTGCAAATGGAGTTTGAATGGTGATGAAGCTTGAACTTTTGTTTATCTGAGGTTGTTGGCTTTATTTATTATTGCAAATCTGGTGATGTAGTAGATTGATCATAGTTTTAAATTGTTTGTTTTGAGAGTCATCAAACAATAACGGTCAAATGACTATGCAGCGATTTTCGTACCCAATCTTTGATTATTCAGATTTTCTGCATTGGATGAGTTACTTTAAATCATTGAGCTGTTTTATTTTTGTATTTAATACATATCGAATTTTCATTTGTTTCTTTTATCACTATATGCAAAGAGCCGATCGTAGCATATGGTGATCCAGCCAAGTGCGACATTTTCATCGACTAATGAACCGCAAAAGATTTTCGTGGTATTTTTTCCCATGCCCATTTATGACCACTATAAAAAGTTTTCATTTTGCAAAATCATAGCCAATTAAGCAATATCTCCCGCCTTGCCTCACTGTGAAGGCAATTCACTCCAAAATGCAATAATTCATTTATTAAATTGATGATCTTGCACGAATGAAAAATTGTGGATATTTTCACATTAATTCGTTTGTACGAAATATTTATGTAAATTTTATCATAATAGCTCAACACTTTTCACTGCATTATTAAATACAAATACATAAAGCAAAACAAACAACAATTGCAAAAAATAAAATTAATAAATGTGCGAAATTTTCCCATCATTGTTCAACGCAACTGTCAGACAACAATAAGAGGGACGGGATGGGATGAATCCTATGCATGGTGGCGAATTCGAGCTGAGTAATTTTTTGTGTTTTTTTTGTTATGTGCAGACAGACAAAAGGCTGTGTTGGTTGCATGTAAAAATATCATTTACAAACATAATACCGAAGGCAGGCAAAAAAGCATCACAAAACTACGAGAGTTGTCTTAAAAGTAGTTGACCAGATATACATATATAAAGAGGGCGGCTGTGAAGTAACCAATTTCTATATCATAGAAAGAAAAGTGGAAAAGGAGACTACATAGAGCAGTGATAGGCATTTCATAGCCTCGCGAGGCCGGCAATAATGGAATTTTTCAAATAGACACGATCGCCAATTCACACGTACTCGAAAGTTTTGTTTGATTCAAATCAGTCAGTCTCTGCTTAAGTTTTATGAAAGCTTGTTTAGCATTTGACACAAAAAAAGAAACAAGTGCAGAGTGAGAAACAATGTTCAACGATTGTTTGAAAAACATGAGAGCATGATTGTTGGTAGACCACAACGATTTTTACTGTATACAATTCGACATCGCTAACGCTTCTTAAGCGACCACTCGCAAGCACACCATTTTGTTGCGTACGTATGTTAAGTTATGCCTATCACTGGTGTTGGATACTACAATTTTTGTTCTGTCTTGTACTTTTGACACTACCTTCGCAAAGTAACCTGTAAATTGTGGGCTGTCATAGCATATATTTTAAATTTTAAATTTTTGTAATAGAAATCAAAACGTTATGCATTATAACATAGCTGAGAACAATAGTGGCTAAGGCTCTCACAGGCGTTTGTTAAACGGAGGCGTTGAGAGGGATACGAAAAACATAACATTTGTCTTGTTAATCGCAAACACAAATGAATATATTCAGTTGTTGTTTATATGAGTGATCAGCTGTTATTTCAAAGCCATCACGGGTGGACTATTTTGTGGCGTTACGTCGCACGGTGGGATGGCTTGATACATTTTTGTGCAAAAGCTATAAGGAGTGGTCCTAGAGCATTGAAAGTTAGCATTGAGCATTACATAGACTACTTAGCATTACATAGGCTAAATTAAGATATCTAATGAAATTTTTCCAGGATTTTTTTGTGGAAAATTTAAACAGTATATTTTGGCTAAATAGTCTTATGCTCCTTTATTGTTTATTGTAACAAAAAGTACAATTATCATACCAAAAAGTTATTTTTAAACTACTTTAATTGTACCAGAAAAAATTTGTATTTGGCCAAACAGTACTTTTATTGTATCAAAAAGTACTTTTATTCTGCCAAAAAATACCTTTATTTGACCAAAAAGGTATTTTATTGTACTGCACAGTACTGTTGTTGTACCAAAAGTACTTTGATTGTACTAGAAAAAAACTTTTATTGTACCAAAAAGTACCTTTATTGTACTAAAATTACGTTTATTGTACTTCAAAGTAAATTTGTGGTTCTAAAAAGTACTTTATTGCACCACAAAGTACTTTTATTGTACCGCAAAGTACTTCTGTTGTACGAAAAAGTACTTTTTATCGTACCAGAAAAAACTTTTATTGTGCAGAAATGTACACTTTATTGAGCTTAAAAATACTTTTAATGCACCACAAAGTACTTTTATTGTACAGCAAAGTACTTTTGTTGCACCAAAAAGTACATTTATTGTTTCAAAAAGTATTTTTATTGTAACAGAAGGTAATTTTATTGCACTACAAAGTAATTTTTTTGTTTCAAAAAGTACTTTTATTGTTCCAGAAATTACTTTTATCGTAATAAATAGTACTTTTGGGTATTATTAAACCACAAAGTACATTTATTATCTATAAAAAGTAGTCTTATTGTTCCAAAAATTACTTTTATTGTAACAAAAAGTACTTTGAGTATTATTGTACTGCAAAGTAATTTTGTTGTACCCAAAAGTGCTTTTCTTGTTCCAAAATGTAGTTTTGTTGTACCAAAAATAAAATTTATTGTACCAAAAGGTACTTTAATTGTACCTTAAAGTACTCGAATTGTGTCAAAAAGTACTTTTGATGTACCAAAAAGTACTTCTATTGTTCCGAAAATTACTTTTATTGTATTAAAAAGTACTTTGAGTATTATTGGATCACAATGTACATTTATTTGTTCCAAAAAGTATTTTTATTGTTCCAAAAATTACTTTTATTGTACCAAAAAGTACTGTTGAGCATTATTGTAATGCAAAGTAATTTTGTTGTACCCAAAAGTGCTTGTCCAAAATATATACCAGAAAGATTTTTTATTGTACCAAGAAGTACTTTTGTTGTTACCAAAAGTAATTTTGTTGTACCTAGAACTACATTTATTGTACCAAAAAGTACTTTTACTGCACCACAAAGCACTTTTATGGTACCCAAAAGTGCTTTTCTTGATGTTTTATTGTATAAAAAATAACATTTATTGTACCAAAAGGTACTTTTATTGAACCTTAAAGTAATTTTGTTTTACCAATAGGTACTTTAATAATACCAGAAAGATTTTTTATTGTGCCAAAAAGTACTTTTATTGTTACCAAAAGTAATTTTATTTTATTGTTCCAAAAAGAACTAACAGTGTACCACAAAGTATCTTTATTGTACCAAAAGGTTCTTCTATTGTTCCAAAAAGTTCTTTAATTAATACTTAATGTACCAAAAAAAGATTTTATTTTTCAAAAAGGTACTTGTGCATTTGAACATTTATAGTACCGAAAAGTACTTTTTGTACCACAAATAACATTTATTGTACCAAAAAGTTCTTTTATTGTACAAAATAGTACTTTTAATGTAACAAAAAGTACATTTACTGTACCAAAAATTACTTTTGTTGTGCCAAAAGGCATGAACTAAAACAATAAACGTCAGGGGTTGCCGCTACAGGCAACTTTAAAAAATATCCAATAAGTTTAAAAGACAAAAGTTGCCGTGCAAGGACTGATACTATATGACATTTATAAATGTCCATAATCTATGTTCTGTTAGATATTCACTACAGTGGTATTTACCAACCTAATTTGTCAGGTATTATCATTTGAATAGCCATTACCTACAAACAATTTGTTTCACCGCTGTATCTAGGTGATGTGGAAAATTTGTCTCTTGATATCTTTTCATATGCAAATTACACTCAATGGCCAGAATACGCCAGATAAAAGCCAAAGCGAAAAGTGCCGGATGTGAAAATTGTTTATGCGGATGTTTCATTTCGACATCGACGCTGCGGTTTGCTGTAATTGTTATTAATGTGATTTTTTTGTTAATACGTTTACATTTGCATGACAAAAAGTATTTTACTTAAAAAATATTCAATGATGAACATCATTAAAATCATTGTTTGACAATCAGCAACAAAAAATTTACCGGAAATACAAAATACGTGTTCTTTTGTAGTATAGTGTACCAGTGCAGTACTTAGTAATCTGTATGCTCTTGTATATATATATATAGCTTTTATTTTATTTTAAAATTACTAAAAAAAAACTCGAACTTATCATAATTACCCTTAATTTAGATCAGATTTCACTAAAAACGAAAACAACATTACCTACTCAATTATCATGTCATTCAATCTTTAAACCCTTTTCATGTTCACTTGTTCATCTTTTTTGTTGTCTTTGTTGCTGCTCCACAAAATTGGATTTGGCATATGAATAACCCACATGAAGTTCATCCACAAGCGTATCGAATCCACTGGCACTCATGAGGATAGGCTCTTCCCCTCTCGCTCTGTCTGAAAAAACCAGAAGCCACTCAAACGAAACGTTATGAATTATGTCAGCGACAAGTGATGTGTTGAAGATAATTATAATACATTCCATCTTTTAGCGTCAAAGTGTTTTACTATTTTCCTAAAAAAACAAACAACTAGAAGTATTCGTCTTTAGCTTGAGGCTTTTTCAAGTGGCAACATTATGTAATACTTACATCAAGATTTATTGTACCATTCACAGATGGGGCAGGGCACAGGGGGGCAACCGATGGATTCTAGGGGATTAGAATTGGAATGCAGTGTTGAATGTGGATGACACTTCTTTTTTAATATGACGTATGATATTAATACGCATAAGAGTCGTACAAGAGAGTACGATAGTAATTCATCAGCTGCGGCAATCTAAAGTGGTAGTTCATATATACAAAATATTAAAGACTCTACTATTGGCCATACAAATGGTTGCCATTGATCACCATATAAAACTACACTGAAACAAAATCTTTACAAAAAATTGATTAAACCATCATTTAATTGATGAAATATTTTGTTAATTCAATGTAAAAGTTTTTCAATTTAAAGATTGTGCGTTTTTTTTTATATTCTTCTACTTTATTGAATTAGTGGTTTTTTACATCAATGGAATTCGGATATGATTAAAAAGTATTATTGAAAATGTAAAAAAAAAGTATTGCAATGAATGAATATATCAAAAAATTGATGGAAGTTTGATGAAATATTCTTCATAAATTTAAATCTATAGGCGGTAGGTTGGAAAATGAGGAAATTTCGCATCATATTAATGGATTTATTTTCCAGTGTATACCTTGATATTTCAATTTAGTCTTTTAGCAGTTACATTTGAATGAATGAATTTCAATGTATCGCATTTAGAATATTTCAGTCCATTTAGAATAATTTTGTCCACACACCTACAAACTAATGGCTCTCAAATGCGTTGGCTTAAGGAAACTTACTAATTTACATTCAAATCATTTGTGATTTTTTTATTGCCATAATTTCCTAAATCAAGCAAATCATACACTCAAGATAAATACAGATACTGTCGCTGACTTGATGATGACTTGGCCCGGCAAGTGTTTATTATACATACGCTGTGAGTCAAGCTGTTATTGTATAGTTAAATTAAGACACTCACTCGTAACTCAAATTTTATTTGACCGCATTCCATTTGTGCACAAAATGTTGGATTTTTTCATACTTTACGACTACGACTAAAGCTAAATTCAATCAGATAAATTTATATTATTTGAGTAGCATTTTTAGTAGTTTACGCTTATTTGCAGAACATACTCGAATACAATTGAAAAACTACATAGAAGATACAAATAATATTTGTAAAGAAGATAAGGAGGGCCGGAAAGGAATTGTCGTAATATTAGTTATTATGATTTGTTGAATTATCAAATACAAATTAAGGGAATTTTTTAAGATTTTTTTAAAACAAAAAAACTGAATATGGTGTTACATTAAGACATCAATGTGGGTGTTGGAGTTGCCTAAAACTAGTTTTAGACCTCCTCGCCTTTAGGTAATTCTTAAGAACGTATTCGTCAACTTAAAGAGCAAACGTATGTGTTTCGAGACAAAGAAGTAACAACAGCAAAAACAATAAAGCTCAAACGCATGCAAAGCCTTCAATGTTACTTATACTTATTAAGCTATTAAACTATTGAAATTTAAAAAATAAAGTACCCCATTCATTTCGTTTGCCTAATTGTTATATTTTAAAAAAATACTGATCAAAATCGTTTCATTATTTATGAAGTTCACCCGTTACAAACATATTCGTACAACCAAATTTAAAAATAGTAATAGCACAGTGCAACACATAAATTGGTGCCACCTTCGTACCCAGCTATTTTTGAAGTATATACTAAAACTAAAAAAATCCCCAAAGGATTTGGCCCCATTACATCGAAACATTTTTTTATGGATACTCCAATATTTTCACCCCAATACGATTTTTTACCATTTTTACGGAGTCCATATTTCATAAACTGTTTGGAATTTTTTCTTTTTGTCTTCGGCAAAGTTGTAGATCTAAACCAGAGCAAAAAAAGTCTCAAATAGACCGACCCAAAAAAATTGCATCTAGGGCATGAAAATTGTAAAAATATGGGGAAAAAGGCTATTTTTTCATGACATTTTCTCCATAAAATTCTGTTATAATAAGTAATATTCCACATAAATCATACGCCACGGAGTATAACGAAATAAATTTTATGTGGAAAACATCATGAAAAAATATAATTTTTTCCCATATTTTCATGCACTGGATGCAATTTTTTTGGGTCGGTCAATTTGACACTTTTTTTGCTCTGGCTTAGATCTACAACTTTGCCGAAGACAAAAAGAAAAGTTTTCGAACGGTTAATGAAATATGGACTCCGTAAAAATGATAAAAAAATCGTGTTGGGGTGAAAATATTGGAGTATCCATAAAAAAATGTTTCGATGTAATGGGGCCAAATGCTTTGGGGATTTTTTTAGTTTCGGGATATACTTTGAAAATAGCTTGGTACGAAGGTGGCACCAGACGATGACCTTAGAAATGTTGCACTGTGTAGATAATTGTGAATATCTCTCGATCTGCAAAAGATTTGTAAACTAAATTAATATAACTTTTAGAAAACATAGAATATAAATCTATATATAACCTTGTAATACATAACATATTGGATCAAAATATAACGAGGGTTGTCTGTTTTAATATGTTATGAATTCAGACACTTTTTCGCAGAACGTTTGAGGTCAAATAACAGGCTTTGTGCAAAGGATTTGGACTGGTGTTCAATAATAGCTGTTTGCCAAAAAAATTTCCGGAATACAAGGTGTACCTAAGTCAATTATCCTGACCCAGTTAACCATGAAAATTTACCGCTTGGAACCTATTAAGTTACTTACTTCGACTGAGTAGATAGAATCTAGGTCCTCTATATATAGAGAATAACATTGTCCTTAGTATGGAAACCTCCCTCAAGACATAATGGTAGAGATACCAAGACTCCACCTCTTCCCCACAAACACGGCAGCAGGCCGGTATGGACCTATCCCATTTTCCTGTTAGGTTCCTGATATTGCAGTGCCTGGTAAAAATGCCTTAGGTCAGTTTCAAGTCACTTCTACATAGGCCAACCATGTATTCCGATCGGAATCTAAAATATTCAGCGATCTAGCAGTTATATAGTCGGTTCTGGGTATTCAACGTCTACAGGCAGTTTACCAAATTTAGTCCTCCACTTAGCCAAAATCTTCTAAATTATTCATCCGATTTTAAAAATTCTTTCACCAGTATTATACTACATTATCACTGAGTGATATAGGATATATAAAAATTGCTATAGATAATCGGAACCAATTCGAAACTATGGTGCCATGTGCACTTGATCACGTCAGCAAATTTTATTTCTTTCACTACTTTGCACATTTTATTTTTGATAGGATGATTGGTTTAACGTCCAAATACTGATATCCATAAATTGTTTAAGTTCACAGACAATTAGTTTAACTGTCTCACACAGTAAAATAATGTTCCACATCTTTCTTTTAGTCGATTTTTATGAGATTATTTTTTCAACATCTCATAAGTTTCTGTTCGTTTTATGTTCACTTACAATGTTTACATTAACCAAAAAAATAAAACCAAAGAAGAATACAAAATTTTCAAAAAATTAACAAAGCGTACAAAATAATTTATTTATCTTTAATGCCCTACTGACCGTTCGTGCATTTACTCTTCGTACATGCACATGTGTTTCTTCACCACATGTGTCTTTATTTTTTGGGAGAAACAAAAAACAACTAAAAGTCTTTTTTAACACATGGTTGCATAGTTTCAAACTGTGGCTGGACGGGGTTTATGACATCAACTTGATTTCGACATCAGCCACAATGTGCGCCACCACGTTCATCATTTGCCCCCAAGACTTGTCAGTCAGTCAGTGTGTCCATATTGCTATAATCGCATACTGTTCTATATTGTATTACTCGTGCATGGTTTGAATGTCGATGAATGTTGTGGAAATTCGTTTTGCGTTTTACCGTACAACCTTTAACCTTTAGGCTGAAGTCTAATTGTTTTAAGGTTGGCATGTTCTTAATTTATATCGCATAAGTGTGTAAGCCATGGATGGAACTTGGTAAGAAAGATGGTGTCATAGGGAGTGCAAAACTAAGGACAGCTACTTAATCTTTAGCCCCAGTTGTCGTACAGAGTACACAGTTGCATTTTTGTATATTTTTTAAGTATTTTAAAGTAAAATATTTAAAATTATATTTCTCTTTTGACTAACTTTCATATTTTTGTGTCTTTTTTTTCTTTTTTAGGTGAGTACAAATCGAAAACCCTGCCACGCATACATTTCGACAATTCGATAAATGATACGTCGCTAAATGAAGGTAAATCTATTAACCATCTTTTTAAATACAAAAAAAATGTTGGTAAACTGCCCTTTTATTATCTTCTTGCTGTGCTCTTAGTGTGGTGAAATATCTAAAGTTTTGCAAATATCATGTTTCCTGTGCGATTTTCCTTGAACCCATAACATTTCCTGTGTCTTTACTACAAAAAATCGATTGTCTGGTTTGATATGGATTTCAATTTCGTGTACCACTAACACAATTAAATTGTAATTAAAAACTACAATTTGAAATGTAAAACAAATAAACCAATAGTGTAGTAGAGAACTAAATGTGTGCCAGACAGACAGACGGACAGAGAGTACAACATGCGGCCGCTTGTTCAAACATTTTGCACAATCCATTTCAAACCATTGATATGGCACAGAAATCCGTTAAGTCAGTAAACCATATATGTGAAGTACATACAAAGTAAAATTAAGCTTACGAAATGAGTAACAAGACTCCCTCACCCCTCCTCACCAAATGGCAAATGAGCATGCGAGCAGGCAGACATTGATTGGTCGGCGCAGTAATGAAAGTCATGATTTCAACAAACGAAGAAGGAAAAACAATCAACGGCAAAAATACAATGTTTACTTATCCATGAAATTGTAGGCAAATAAACAACAAAAGAAAGAAAGAAAGAAACAATTTGCATGTACACCGGTTGCTTAGGAAATTTTCGCAAATATGCCAAGGCTTTAAAGTACTACAACTTTTAACGTGCTGCCTTCAGATGATCAGAGGGGAATGGTGAAATCTGTGATGGGACAATTGTTAGGAACAATTTAAGATCGTGGGGGATAATGTGGCAATCACTTCGTTTTTTGGGGGAAAAACTACAAAATGAACGTCATTGCAATAGTTCAATCCCTCCCCAAATAAACATTGGGTACTCTTTAAAAAAGACGCGTTTCTCAAATCTTATTAGTTTTTCCGCGGACTTAAGCATTGCTCGAAATTCAAGATTAAATGAATTCAATATGAAAGATTCAAAATCCATTTCAGTTTGGTTTATTTAATAAAAATTTATTTGTGCACAACTTTAAGGCAAAAGCTATCTAATGATATATTACTTTTATTAAATGAATGAAGTTCAACACACTAAAATACTATACAAAAGTTATTTCCTTTCCATATTTTAAAGATTCTTTAAACCACTTGAGTTTTGGTTATATTTGGTTCTTCTTGAACCACCATCATTGTTAGATGAGTTTCGATGAATATTGAGTATTGATCAAAGACGAGCTTCTTCTTTTAATTAATGGCCTTACATATCTTGAGGTCTACTTTTCACCAGCATTAGTTTTGATTTCCCCATATATGCAGTAAAGAGCTTTTATATTTTACATATTCCTAGGATCCACCCGCAAAGACAGGAAAACAATCACCTTGGGAAATCCCAACGTCAGTTCATTCCATACTTTTTAGGATTGCAATGTCCACTTTAAGGAAATCCTCACGTTTCGTCCAAAATCCGCTAAGTGGCTGCAGATAGCAAAGACGTCTCTAACCAAATGCTGGAGAAAGTTTGTCTGACGATGTGTAGACTTGAGGCCGTGCGTATCAGGATGGTTAGACAAGTGACCACATTCATGGGGTGTAAAGGGAAATATTTTTTTTTTTTTTTTGCCGCGAATTAATGCCAATCGGCAGTTTCCCTCAGTCTGGTAGTCGGACAGCAGTAGCCTTGACGTATAAGTCCGGGGGAAGAAGGCCAGAAACACATATAAATTCGTTTAAGATGTGCTACTTTTAGGCTCAGTGATTCCTTTGATCCTTGCGGAGCTTTTGCTGAAGATTATTATTATTAAAGCCCTCCCACCAAACCCGACATCCATACCTACAAAGTTCCGGTACGCATGAAGGGCTCTGACACACCTCTTTAACCTTTCCTCAATGTTCCTTAACCAATTCAGCTTGTGATAGATTGCAACATCTAGGTACTTGGCCTGCGACCTGAAGTTGTTGCTCTTATATCTATGGGTATAGGAGACCAATTCTGTTTTTTGGGGGGGTTCACCACCAATCCACAGTGTTTGGCCCAGCATAGGAGCTTGCCAATATACAAACATATTGTCACACATTGTAGGTAGAAATTACCCACCTATTTTGATGACGAAGTTGTCCGCACATGCCACAATTTTCTTTATTGAAGGGTTTAAGTTCTTGATTTAATCCAAGGAGCCATGGAAGTGGGAATAGAATTTTTCGCATGTGGCGTTCCTCTGAAATACAATCCACCCACATCACACTCAGGACATTAAGCCTTCTTTATGTAGGTTGGCATAAATTTATTGATATAAATAGGATAAATTGATATATGGAATGGTGTAAATTTTGTTTTTGTTGATCAAGATTTATTATGCATTTTCTTCTGCTTAAACTTTAACAATGACCCGTACTCACATTCATACGTTCACTTTGTTGCCATTGTTAGCTTAACTTCCTCGCTTTATTGTTTTTCAATATTACCATTATTATTATTATTACACATTATTGTTGTTTATTTCTCTGTTATTGTACAAAAAAAACTTAACATTCAATCATTAACTCGTCCGTCTGTCCATATGTCCACAACGCCAAAGGAATGATTAGTAATCCAAACAGTAATGGGGGGGGGACAACTCGATAGATCTTTTGTTTTACCACCATATTCATTCATTTGTTTCCTTCACCTTCTCCTCCTCCTCATCATCATCACTATCTTGTTGGGCTTTCATGTTTCAAGTTTGACGCAGTGTGAGAATACCCCATAATGGCGCCATATTGGGTTAGGTGTTTATTTCGTTTTTGTCTGGCAACTCTTTTTATGGCTACTTTGACAAAAGGCGCAAACATTGAAGTGTTCGTTTGGCCATCGTTTTGTTTTTGTGTCATTTGCGGGTGTCGTCTCCGTTGTTTCTTGGTTTGGGTTTCCTGTTTTAGTTAAATGAATTTCCTTTTCTTATTCATTTACGCGATTCGTGGACACATGAAGGTGGTGGCGGCGGAGGCAAAGTACACAATTTTATATGCTGTAGCGACATGTCTATTAAAAACGTATAAACTGCAAGAAAAGAACGCTTAAATGGATAATTGCAACGGGAAACTGTTAACTTCGTGAATGTCTGAGCGACAGAAGTGGCATACAAGGAAACTGTAGAACTTCAAGGTGGCGAGTAGTAAAACATGTCAATTATTTGGGAAAAACTCGTTGGGAAGGTCGATAACTGTACTATGCGATGTGCGAATGGAAATTTGAATGGCTACAGAATAGGATATGTAAATGTAAACAAATGGGGATATTCTGGGTATGTTTTTACATGCAGTTTTTTTTGGGCGTAAAGCAAACGAAATTAACCACAGTAATTGCATAACACATACATAGTGTAATGGCGTTAGATCGGTGTCTGCATTCCTTGTCGATTTAGACATTCCCCCCTTTTTTAATATTTTCGAATTTAAGCAAATCTTTCATATTCCTTAAAGGATATTATGGTACCACAACTTTAGCTTTAGAATGTTTAAAATCATGTTAAATTTTTACATGACTATTTCTGAAGTGTTGCCAATCAGAAATGCAATCAAATATCCCTCTCTGAGTCAAATGTGAGAATCTTTCCCAGATGGGGTATAAGGAAAAATTGCTTGTTCTGGCTTTCTGTTGATTATTTACTCTTACATGGAATATAAAGGAAAATTGATTGTTCTGACTTTTTGCTTACTACTATGCCACAAATCATATGCACGCTTTGCTATGCAAATTATTGAACTAATAATTACGGTAATTCCAACTCTCATTACCGTCTCCTATATGTGAGAGCTGAAATTTCAGATTTAAATTAAAACCTCTCGACGACTACAAAGACTACAGTGAAATGTTAGCACTTTTTTTTAATCCGTTGCTCTTAATTGTGTGAAGGTTTTTTCTACTTTGCCGGCTTTGTTTGTCATTGCAAATGAAAGGCGTGACTAATGTACTGAAGGTCAATTGATATAAACAAACACACAAAAAAGTTCATAACAAAATTGTTTATTCATGTATTTTAATATTGAAGTATAGTTTCTGTTTTGTATTGCAGTGTTTCCTCACGAACACGCTCGTGTTCACTTAAAACGATGAGTAACTTGCAATTAAGTTAACATTAAAATTGCAGTGACATCTGCAAATAATTAAGTGCAATTAAAATCAATTTAAATGAACACACAAAGGCAACAAAGGCTATCTGACCAGCGGTGAATACAAATTGTATACAGATAATATAGAGAATTTGAAGTAGGATTATCTTACATTTACAACTTCACATTTAAGCTTGTGTTATGCGTCGTAAAATGTGATAAGTACAGATTGTGATATGATGTAGTACCGGTATCTGTTAAGTATTATATAACAGTTTTCACAAATAAAGTTCATATTAACATTTCGAAAATAGTCACAAACACCCGAACATTTAGAACAGTGATAGGCATTCAATAGGCATCTGATTGAGTGTTATGAAAGCAACACCCACACGTTTGTTTCGCATTCAATACAAAAACTGACACAAGAAAAGTTAGAAAAAACAATGTTCAACGAATGTAAGAGAGTGGACGCTTCTTATGTGACCGCACACTGCGTGAGGTTGGTTATGCCTATCACTGAGCTGCAGTTGGAAGTATGTATGTATGTTGTCTCTATGCTTGAACATCGGACCATCTTTATTTATGCACATAACAGTGGTAAATCTTTATTGTTTTACCATAGCTGTTAATGTTGAAAAGTAATAAAAATGTTCATACACTTTTAAATATACACATTTATATACATGTGTGCACATTTGTATACAAATGCCATTGTTGTTGTTATTGTTGTTCCTTGGCAGCGTTCAATCAACCAGAAGCTGTTCGTTGTGTATAAAATGCCGGGGGAATACATAATGCAAAAAGAAAATAAAATTCACAGACGAAAGCAAAATAAATTATTAAAAAATAAATCATAAATTGGTGTTTATAAAGCTATGTCATCCCTGACAAACCGGAAGAGTTCGCACAATTTTTTTGTGACGAAATAAAAATGACTGAAACAACTGGAAGCGGTTGCCCATTTTCTTTGGAGATTTTTATTGGGCGTAGGGCATGACCATAGTATAAAATATTGCCTTAGCCAAGGGAGATCGATCGCCAGACACCCTGGGTTCGATTCTCGCCTAAAGTCATCTAGATTTGTCTTTATTGCCGGTTCCCTCGATGTTGTCGACAGCAACTTTGCAGTAAAAGTGTCGAGTCAATCGGCATGTCTGCTTGAAGCTTCTCAAACAGTGACGTTCGACTTCGTCAATAAACAAGTAGGTGCCGTTTGTTGTGAATCTAAAATAGAAAGCGTGTTAATTTGAGATGCCATCCCGTACCTCATTTATGGGGTGTAAAGGGTAATTAAGATTTTTTATGTAAATGATTGAAATATACAAAAAAAATAACAATATTCAAAAACTAGTAAAACAATTATCTTCGGCTATGCCAAAGTGTCGAACAAATTATAGCTCGATAGCTCTTAAACTATGGCTGTATTCGCGGGAACACACAGACGGACACCGTCAAAAAGGGACAGTTTGTGTGGAAGGTTTTGTCCGTGTTTCTCAAGAATAGGTATACTGATCTGCGACGAATTCATACCAAACTGCAAGACAAATGGTATTATATTCCTTCATTTATTGAATTTTCTACGCCTACTTTTCCAACCCCACCCATTTTTGTCCCGATATTACCTTTAAATTTATGTATGTTTATAGGGTTGTATGGGCGGGGCACACCCTATGATGCGATGGCGCCTATTTTTTTTATACTCAAATCTCAAATGAATATTTACAATATTTCAAGACGGATAGTGCGATAGCCCTTTAGATATAGCGTTCTAAAAGATAAAGTGCTACAGGTAGGGTCACGCTTACTTAAATAATCTCTCCCAGTTTGGTTTGAAGACGCATACTGCTGCTTAATACATCTAAACCTAATTTCTTGTCGCTCAGGGTAATAGTACGTCAGATATTGATTGCATTTATGTTCATGGAGTCGTATGGGCGGGGCCAAATCCTATGATCCTTTTTTTACGGACAATCATCTCAGATAAAAACATACCAAATTGCAGGACATATGGAGCAATAATTCCTCAGATATAGCGTTTTAAAGATATAGTGCTATGGGCGGGATCACGCCTATTTATCTAATATCATCCATTTTTTTTATCACGATCACTGATAGTGCGGTTAAGTGCATCTACATCAAGTTTCTAGTAGCTCAGTACGTAATAGTACGCCAGATATTGCAGATGGGCGGGGCCACACCCTATGATCCTATGGCGTCCATAGTACTTTATACGTACACTCATCCCAAATGAATACATACAAAATTTGAATACAGATGGTGCTAAGTCGTTCAGACATTGCGTTTAAATAGATATAGTGCCACGCCTACTTCATTAATCTAGCCCATTTTTTTTTGTCCCAATTACGATTATTGCTACAAAATGCATTAACACCTAATTTGTAGTTGCTCAGGGTAATAGTATGCCAGGTATTGCATTTTGTTAATGGGGTCGTATGGGCGGGTCTACAAACCTTGAACCGAAGACATTTTTTTAAATATGTATACTCATCTCAAATCAATACATACAAAATTCCAAGACGGATGGTGCTATAGTCATCCATTTTAACAGACATTGTGCTATGGGTGGGGTCACGCCTACTCAACTCAACCCGAATATTGTTGATTAATGCGATCATTGTTGTTTTGAGTCGCTCAGGAAAATAGAGCTCCAGATATTGCAAATTTCTTTTGTTCGGCAATAATAGTGAAGTAATTTTTATACCGGATTTGCAATCTTTTTGTTTTTTTTTCTCATGTGATCGATAAGGTATGATTCCAGGTCCTAACCTTACTACTTTGGAACCTTACTTAGGTTCAATGTGATCCATATGCAAGTTCTTACACTTTCTATGTGTTCACAAATAATTTTGCTGTTTATTTTCTCAACGACTAAGGTCACCATCTCTTTGCATTTAACACAAATCTCTTTCAGTTGTCATGTTTCTCTTCCTCGATTATCATTTTTGACGCGTGCCTCAGCTGTTCGTATTAGATGTTGAGGTCATTTGTATCAAAAAACTCTAGTGAAATTCACTTTATATGTTTTCATTTCAAAAGTTTCTATGGCAGATAATGAAATAATTTTGTGAAATCGCCGTTTACGATTTCATCTCCCATTCGAATGCAAGAATCATATTTATGCACGACGAGAGCACAATTTTTCGTTTTTGACCCAGCACGCCTTAATGGTGCTGATGCTCCCAATACCAGTCAGCGAGTGAGCCATAGCAGCCAGCACAAAACTATGTTGCATCTTTGTTTTTGTAATGAGAACAAGCGCGCGCGAAATTGTACGTGAAGAAAACAAACAAAAAGGCAAAAAAAAATGAGAAAAAATAAACAGCGCGGCTAGAACAATAATAAAATCTAGTGCATCTAAACATAAAATAAGAAACTTATTTGTGTACACGACGCCATTGGGAGTAATTAAAAATAGCAAATTGCTACAGGAAGGGTAAGGAGAGGGGATGGAGGGTATTTTTTAAAAGCCTACGACATTTTGTAAAAGGAAAGTTTCATGTGAAATAATTTTACTAAACCCTATTTTTAATGCAAATCACCTACAAGGGAAAACAATAAACTGCAACTTCATATCTCATATGGTCCATTGTATATGGTAAACAGTTGCAAAACAACAAATGCTAAGTTTTACTGTGAAATAACGTATAACTGATGCATTAAATAAAATTCTTAGTTTTCCACTTCCAATTCTTTAGATTTCATCGAAAGTCATGTAAAACGAAGACATAAAACTAAAACATTTTACTAAAGACATTTTCTTTTGTAATAAATCAAAACATCATCATCATCATCATGGTCTCTTCACAATTTCTTAATTTTTTTCATGTTTTTCGTGTTTTTGCTTAATTAAAGACTCACCTGTGCTGTTTTGCATGGTTAACCTAGTTTTTTTTCGTTTTAAATTTAATTAATTTTCTTTTATATATTATTTTATGTATTATGTTGTTACTATTGTTGTTGTTTCTTGTGAGTGTGTGTGTATTTGTTAACTCTTATTAGTGCTGGCGCGTTGAACAAATGTAGATCACGACCTTTGACGGCGACATCTTGTAAATGCTGTCTTACTAAAAAATATGAGGTGAGAATTAGGTAGATAGGGTGATGTTTTTCTCATAAGGAAAATGGGTCATATTCGAAATAGATTTAGTTCTGATGGAAATATAAAGAACGCAAAACAATATACATAGTTTCGTATTCAGTAATAAAGACTATGGTAGCGGTAGACAGGGAGAAATATATTTAGACAGAATGTGGTGGAATAGTGTAATGTTGTAAATTTACTATTACAGCAGTAAAGTCTTGGAAAACAGGACAAGATTAAAAAACGAACTTAGACGGCTTAATAGATGACCTTTTGAGCAATGAATTCCATGTATTTCGATCCCTTGCGCTCCGTAGATAGTTCTTCACACCAAGCTTAGATAACAACTCTTTCACCTGGTCCATCCAACGAAGTATTGGTCGTCCCCTGCTGCGTCGCCCATCGTGTTTGTTGCCGGACTTTTTGAGCTAGAGAATTTTTATCTATTCGTACAACATGTCTCAGTCAGCGCATTGGGTCTATTTGAACCCGCTTGACTACGTCGATGTCGTTACACAGCTCATTTAGCTCATCGTTCATACGACTACAGTACTTACCCCCTTAAATTTGATGTCTCCATATAATTTGCGTAGAGATTTTCTCTCTCTTTGATTGCATCGTCATTTTAAATTTTAGGTGACCGATGATAGTCGTTTTGTCTCCTTAAGGTAATGGAAGTGAATGACCGCATGCATCACCCAAAAAAAAAAAAACAAAAATAAAAAACAGCAGACCCACCTTAAGTACAAAATTTGTGTATATTGCCCCCGGTTATAACGGAGAATTTTGATTAAACTTATGTCAACGTTTATTCAACTAACGCAGCAGGAAACCCTAACCACCACCACTGCCTCTCCTTCACCCTCTACCTCTGACGTTTAAAAACAACAACAACAGAAACACAACGAGGCTTGCAATTTCGCTCAAATGAAAACAAAAACAGACGTTGCAACGCTAAAAGAGAAAGTTAGTTACGTCTAGGAAATATGGTTAGAATGAAAGTTTAATTGAAAAGCGATAGGAAATTGTTTATGTGTTTACCAGTCAGCCAGCCAGCCAGCCAGCCAGCCAACCAACCAACCCAGGCGGCGAATGGAGATGATGGTGATTTTTGCATGCAATGCCAGGGAAAACATTTCTTCATATGATTAAATATGATCAAAATTATTTCAATTTTCAAAGATAAACAAATGAAACACATAAAAAAGAGCAACCAACACATACGAATACGAACGATTAAAATGATTTCCCACAAACCGCAGAAAATAACAAAAGCCCCAGAGGAAAGCAATAACAAAGCCCATCAGCGCACCATCATCATCGTCGTCGTCGTTTTCGTCGTCATCATCACCATCATCGGAGTCAGTATCTCATCTGTTGGAAAAACGTGCCAAAGTTATTGTTATTTTATCTAAAGCAAAACAAAAGCGTTGGAGATGCAGGTGCACAGTGTACAGTGATTGCAGATGCGCGTAATCGTACCATGTTGCCACATTCGTTTACCGCCTAGTGAGCGGTGTGGGAACAGTGATTTTTCGTTATGCTTTGCTGCCATATTCTGTCATTCTTTGTTTGTTTTAATATTATTGTTATTATTTAACAATGATAATAACCATACAAACTTTCATTATTCTTTGTTGAGATAGTTTTTGTTCTGTTTCATTTCTCAGTTTCATATTCTAAAACTCATTTCCTTTTTCCGGTTCATGTTTTGTGTTCTGTTGCTGTCTCTGTTGTTGCATTCTGTATAATTTACAATTTGCCCACCATCATAGACATACCCGGTTTACTGCTCTGTTTTTTACTCTTTTTTTAATTTTCTTGTTGTTGTTTCAAGCTTTAGCTCTATGATGATTTCATTCGATGATAGCCCCAGCTAATATCGAATGTGCTTCGTTGTGGTGTGTCTATGTTTCAACATTTTTTTACGTTAAAGCGAAATTCAACGAACCCTAACCGAAAATTGTTGGTTTGTAGTAAAAAAAAACAAATCTTGTCTCTGCCATCCCAAATGAAAAAAAAAACTTTTTTCCTTGTTTCAATTTTCATGCAGCTATTTGGAAAGTTTATTCAACTCAAGTCGTGTAGTATTTTGTTATTGTAAACGAGAACAAAAACGTTGTTAATAGAAGTTTCTTTATCACTTTTGTTCGTAAATGAAAACTCATTAAAGCGAAGTAAAACAGTACCAGATAAAATCGCGCAAAATTGCTATAGATTTGGCAACGTCTTCAACATAAAATAAAGGCTGGGGAAAGAGTACGGGGAATGGACGATATATTAAAATTTTGTTAGTAAATCCAGACCAAATAAGGTCTAGTCTGGTATTAGTAAATCATGTAATGAAGTAAGTTTGCAAAGAGATATTATCTTGATCATAGATAAATATCGTAACAGAATCACTGGTTTTAGTAGTATTAATAGAATGTTTTTAGTTATTAGTCTTGATATTAATACTCCCCATAGTCTAGTGCTCAATTTTTACATAATATTTATTTACTTTATATCAGTGTTAGGCATCCCATAGCCTCGCGAGGCTGCCAAGAATCATCTTTATCACACAGGCATACGTTAAAATACAATTCCAAATATGAAATATGTTATAATTTTTATATGCTTCCACTAAACGATCTTTATTATTTAACAAATATTTTTCCTGCCACTTACAAGAGTTGGAAATTAACTGCCTCCAAAGGGTGACAATAAATAAAACTAAAACCTCTTGAAGGTCGGACTAAGCCTAAATATTTGTGCTCAAATTTGTGGCTTTAAGAGCACTAAATACACCAAGACCACTATAATATCTTAAATGTGTTAACATCCCGTGAAGGTCAGTCGCGCTATATCAAAACGGTTGGATTACAATGTTTCGTCTGCTCATTACCTTAGGAGTTTATTTTCATATTATTTCAGCTAAGCAATACTTGAGACATTGCTAATTTTTCAACATAAATGTTCTCTCATTGCTGGTACGTATCTTCTGTAATTACTTCGAATTATTAAGTTTTTGCCGGAAAATCAAGCCACGTTTATTATAGTACGACATTAGTTTTGTTGTCGTCATTAACGCTGCTGTTATGTTTTGTATCCAATTTGTTTACCGGTTTGCTGGGTAATCATTCCCATTTAACTTTTTCTTGTCATTCTCGTTATATTGTGTTTTATTTTTTGTCTTAATGTTATCAAAGGTGAACTTTTTATAATTAACACTAAACAAAATTCAAGTATAGAGGGGGGAAATAATGCTGATACTCTATATGAAGGTGTTTTGATACCAACTGACAAGTGTGAGAATATATTTCGCCTAGAGTTTAATGATAACATTGAATCTACAAAACAAAAAACAGGAAAGCAACTAGATTGTAGCTAACTAACGCTAGGAATCGTTATGAACACTTTATTTATTGAAACTTGAATGTATGAAAAATTTCGATTTAACTTGGATAGCTTAGAGACAAACTACAGATACCATAGTCAACTTATTAACTACATAATCTATGGTGGGTTTGAACTCATCCATTTCAGTCCTCTTAACAAGCAGAACAATTCTTCTAACTTCTTATTAGCCTCATGGCTGCTTTTGTCTCCGCTCAAGTGTAGGTTGTTCGTGTAGTAGATAATCTCTTGCAGCTTACTAGGTGGCATTAGGTCAATTATCTCTTTTAGTTCTTTTCACCAGACTATGCAGCCGTAGGTGTTTATAGGCCTAATTTTTTTGGGGCGACAGTCCTCCTAAGTGTTTCTATTCTAGTTTAGTCTGCTGTCAAGAATTACACCCAGATATTCCGTCTCAGAGAACAAACCTAGTTCAATGCCGTATAGTCTCGGTGATATATAGTCCGTTATTTTGTACCCCATTTTCCTGGGGTTAATACCAAGTCTACAGCCATTGGTTCAATTTGAAAGCAAGGACAGTGCGGACTGCATTAAAACTCTAATTGTAGGTAGAAATTTCTCTGTGGCCAGAATGATGATGTCGTCCGCTTATGCCGCACTGTCCTTATTATTTCCTTGTCAAAGTCCAGAAAGGGAGAGCCATAGTAAAGGGCGGTACTCTTCCTAAAACGGTATTTCTGTAACGGTCCACTGCATGAAGGAATGTTTTTTCAGATTTGCGGTCAACATGTTGCTTTACAGTCGATCTTATCCCTTTTATAACAATCATATAGTCTCTTTAAAATTTTCATCAAGAAGAACGAGAGACTTATTAGTCTATGAATCTTTTTCGACTAAATTAGCATAAATTTCAAATTTGGAAAGAAATTTAATATAACCAAACAAAAAAAAATCACATTATGTTCTACTATCTCAAGTCATTATCTATACGGTCTTCCGACTTTACATTCTGAAAAATTGTACAATTCATTCGTATTTGAATTTAAGATAAAATTTTCTATCCACCTAAGTTTAAAGTTTAATCAATTTTATTTATGTCCTATTGGTTTTTGTGCAAATTTTCCCTACCCTATTATTAAATATGTATCTAATATGTATTTAGTTTGTATAACTCTCTGTGACTTTTGAGGATTTTCATACATATAATTTAACACGTTAATAACCCCAGCACACGCAACATTGCGTTTGTCATTTTCATAAATAACAAATGTACAAAATGTTGCCATATAATTAAATTTAAAAGCATTAGATCGAAATGACACATACAATGTCATTATTGCATTGATAAATAAATGATAACAGAAATATTTTATGAGATAATTATTATATTAATAAACTTTAGTATATCCTATATAAAAGAAGCAGACACAAAATGCAGTTTATGTTTATATTTATTTATATATATCTTATCTTTAACTGTTTGTTTGTTAGTTTTAGTCGATCGTGTTTTATATATTAAATTTACGTAAAGGTGTATCAAAGTGTATACATCAAATTCGGCTTACGATCAGAAAAGGGTTTTTTATGGAAAGGTTTGTCACGGGTAAACTCAATAAATTATTAACAAATTTTATATCTATTTTATTCATATTCATAATATATATATATATATCTATTCAGTGTTAGAAAGAAGACAAAGACGAGTATCTACATTTACACTCATTTCAATTTAATTTTCATTTATTTTTCATTCCTTGAAAAATAATTGAAAAATAAATAAATTATACAAAAAATACTTGACCTCGAGCTTGATATAAAAATAAGGAAAATAAAGATAACTAGGAGAGGTCAAATTTAAAGAACAAAACTAAATCTAGATTGCTTATATACAATACAATACATTTTGAACCGATTTTAATATTTGTTTTTCTAACAGCTAACAATTCGACTATTGATATGAATAGATTATTTTGTGTTTTTTTTTAAACGTATAATAGATTATTTTCGATCTCACGTTTTCAAAATCTTAAGTATGAGCAACTAAAATATGTGTATATATCAATAATTACTTACTGACCTAACGACACTCTCTAAGTGTATCCAAATTTATTAGAATTCGAACAATTCTCTCCAACTTTTCATAAATCGAAATACATATATTCTTATATGTAGTGCAATCGTATGAATCGTATGTAAGTAAGAGAGTTTAAGGTACAACAACTAGTAATTAAGAATGTACTAATAGTTATTCTTAGGAAATGTAATCCCCTGAACAGTTCCTGTTAACACAAATTAGGTCAGCGACATCAGCAGATAGTTAGAGCTTTAAGTAAATATATTACATCCCAGTTGATCCCATTTAGTGACAACATCAATGGCCAATAATAACACATTTCAGAACAAAGTCCACTGAATAAATTTTTAAATTATTTCTTTATATACCACAAAACAAATTGAATATTGCACAAAATGTCTCATAAACTGAACTCAATTAAATGCAACTTGCATAAATATTTAATTAGTACATACTTGCAACAAGTTTCGTTGTTTGGCTACAACTATGCATTTGTATATATGTGTATGTGTAAATTAATGCATCAATTAATAAATGTTTCAAATGTCGTTAATCAATATCATGGACATAGCTTGCCGTTCCGTTTTTGTTTTGTGTGACTTTGTAACCGTTTCTTTACAGTGTACAATAAGATTACAAACTTTTTGACCATAAAGCATATATAGCAAAGCACTACAAATACTTATAGTTTTGCATATTTGTCATATATTTAATTGACTTTTTAAGTCGACCCTATATGGCTGAGCTTAATTCCACATCGTCTGCCTGACGCTTGCATATATAGATGCTAGTGTTTGTCTAAATAAAGCCTTAATTTTTATTTTATTTTTCTTGTCGACCAAAAGATGGAAGGCAGACAGAGAGTTCTTGTATCATGCAGATGATTGTGTCATTTCATCTGTCACCCCGTTGATTCGTCTGCCAGTGAAGATCTCTTACGCAGATGTTCATCATATGTCAATATTAATAAACGTCAATATTATGTCAGATGTGTTAAGATATCTGAGTCGTATGGTGTAAGGCTATGTGTTGCAACAAAAGTCGATAGAAATTGTTCTGTGGCTACACAACTTAATTTAGTAGGAAGGGGTTAAGCTCTAGAGAGGTAAGCACTAAGACTTGATTCGGTCTTAAAATGGTGTAAAACACAAATGTTATTCTAGAATTTGAAATAGGTTAACAGTGTCCTTTGTTACTTCGGCATATATTAAAATATGTTTGTTATGACAAATTTTACATTTTATTGACACCATGTAGATTTGTGCCAAGCCTTTCCCTACTGTCTTTAAAAGTTAAGGGTCTACCCTTATTCCAACGAGACCTACATATATTAGGACCCAAGTGAGCAATGCTGAAGGCGGCTGCCAAATTAACCTAAGGGTCTATCACTAAAGTTTTTAAGTTTGTTTGCAAAAGTTAGGCCCTCTATTTTTAGACTTTTCTCTCTAAGTATGCCTTACAATTGCTGTTGTTAACATTCCAAGCATTTTTATTGTTACGTTCTCCATATTATTACATTTGTCAGTCTTCTCTAACGTTGAGCTGTTAGGTCTTCGTAATGGGATCTAGTTGGTCAGGGACAAATTGCATTCTCAATGATTGGATATTGTTCACAGCGAAAATATATGTGAAGAACTTTGAACAAAGTATAAGTGGTGTGAACAAAAAACTGTTAAGCAGTTGATTCGAATATGTAGACAAGTTTCATCAAGCAGCAGGCAAAATATATTGCAAATCATAAATAATTTTGAAAGCAACAAAAACTTTGGTTAAAATTTATTGTAGCTATAGTGTGAAATGCGTTAATACTCCCACGATACCGACCCGCAAATTGCCGCAAATGTCCTTTTAATGTTTTAAAACAAGCCTTATGCTAAATATGGGTAATACTCTAGGCCAGTGATAGACATCCCCTAACCTCTCTCGAGGTCGGCTATAATGTTTTTTTTTTCACACAGACACCTTTTAATGACTGCCTCTAGATTGGTTGAAACAGTCGATTTTTTTGAAGTAGTTTTCGATCCCTATTTCGCATATTTCAGGCGGTGTGTCGGCGTTGATTTGACGAATGTTGGTTTTCCAAAGTTCCAAAGTTAGGGGATTATCCGCGTAATCACTCAAAAAGAGGCTACGTTTTAACCACCATATTAGTAAATGGCTAAACTTTCTCCAAATAAATGTCACTTCAGATGACAGATATGTAACAGCTGACAGCCTAACCAGACTGGCGGTTTTGAAACCACTAAATGGATAACTCTGTACTTATATAACATTTCTAGTTGTTGGCGCTTGAAACTACATTCATTGTGGCATTACTTACTTAAGTTTCTACGCCACTGCCGTCAATTGTTTAACGTTTACACACAAAGCGCTTAATTGTTGTTGATTCTTAATTCTTTATTCAAAATTGAACTCGTCGTCGTCGTATGTAAATGTGTCCCACAAACATGGGTGGACTGAAGTAAATTATCAAGGGGCAAAAAAAAAGCACAACACATAAGTTTGTCTGGGCTCAATAATAAATTGTGCGTTTTTTTTTCAAGTTTTAAAATACACAAATGATCGTTGTTTTCTGTTGGATGAAGAATAAGAATGAAAAATTATAATTACAATAATTTAGTTGGAAAATTACACTTACACCATCAACTTGAGCGTTTAGCAATGACATTAAAATGGGCCATAAAACTTTGACGAAGTTAAATGATAAATTTTAATTATTAAAAATATATATTATATGTATAAATAAGTTGGTAGAGGTGTTTAATGACCTATGGACTATTTTTTTTTTGATATAAATCAACAACTACGTGTGGACTTTCTTATGATTTTATGGTAACACAGCTCGGTATAAAAATCGTCCCCGAAACAATATCTGCTAATTTGTATGTAAAATAACCTCCTGAATCCGAATATCACCCACATTTTATGCTTACCACCCGCAGTTTTCTTCGAACGCCCCCTTTGTTTGCTTTACTTGAATGATAACAAAAAGTAAAGTAAGGGGCATCCCGAAAATACGGTGGGTGATGGAGGAGAAATGAAGTTGATATTCGGATATTCGGAATGTTGTTGGGGTTAATACGTTTTTCTTTTTGCCTAGCAGTTTTATCGAAGACATTTTTAAAATAGAGACAGATTTGAGTTGTGAGTTTTGATTGATTTGCATCTTATTTGTTTCATAAGATATAACTGTCACATATCGTTGAAATAAGTTAATTATTTTTGTGTGCACTTTGAAATACAGTAAAGTAGTATAGTATCAAAAATTAATTTTAACCTTTGACCAGGTACTCATGATTACTTGTGTAATTTTCCATTTTGAGTCAGCCTCTGATCTTTAGACATGAGTCAGCTATTCTCCAAAAGTATGCTTTACTTTTTAACACTACAGCTATTACGAATTCGTGCAACTACTCCCTGAACTATGCTACAGTTTTCACTTAAAATAACTGATTTTCCAACTTAATGCCCTAGCGGTGATGTACTAAACTACATACGATAAGTATCTTGTGGATATTTCCACAGGGTGTCAGCATGTTCGTTGAAATATTCATTGAGATACTACAACAGGGTGCCCGTTTTGTTTTGAATTTTAAATGGACTTCATAGCAGGTAGGCAAGGGTAGCATTGATTAGCTGCAGTTGATAAGCAGCCGATGTAAATTTTCCCAACATTTTATGTGTAAATTTTCCAGTTATTTAGGTAAATGAATCTAACGATGCTTGTTTAATTCATATGTTTTTATTACTGGGGTTTCTGTGAATGAGTTTTAGGAAATTTTCCAATATTTGCTCACTAGTAAACAACATTGGTAAAGTTTGTTCAGCAGTAAATAGGAAATGTTAATATTTCTAAATTGTGGTCTGCTCTGAACCCATTTTCGCAACGCTAAGAATAACATGTGACGATTGTGGAGAAGTCACAACAAAGTACACTGATGATAATATTGTGGCCAATATCGAAATAACTATCCGTCCTGACGGATGTGACATAATCAATAAAGTTCCCTTAATGATATAAAATAAGGAAGCAAATACATTTTTCCGCGTCTATGTTACGCCATATACTAATTTATTGAGCGTTTGCATGTATTCACCACCAGTTCTAAATTAAACCTATTATGAAACACTTTCGATCCTTTGCATTTATCCAGCACGATTTCTAAATTAAGTTCTAAATCTTCATATTTAACGTGGACAAAATACGTTAATTTACTTACTGTCCTAAATTATATTTCCAATATACATTCATAAGGATCTTCAAAACTTCCGATGACCATAGTCACAATAGCAAAGGTCACAAGCTGTCAAAATCGTCTTAAATGAATGAATGCAATTTTGAGAATTCCGCACAAAAACAACAACTTAAGCAGCTCAGATAACAATTCTCGTCTTTTGTTTTATACCAAAATATTTGTGACAAATATTTTGCACATGGCAAACATTTTGTAAACCATCATTGCTATTCTTCGCTCATACGTATAAGAAACGAAAGCAGCGTCTGTCTGCAACTATCTACCATTTCAAAGGAGAAACACCAGCATGGACGGACTAACCGTCAACATATGGTCTCCTTATTGAAAACAGTAACAATAAGAAACTGAAGGAGTATTGAACGAATGGACGAACTAAAGAAAGGAAATGAACAATTTTAGAAGAGTGCGTGGACGGCTAATCCTATTTTAAGTGGCGTATGAAACAGACGATGCAGAGAAACCCCAAATTAGTAAGTGTTTGAAAGTAAATGCCCATAAAATGTCATAGCAATAGAAATATGTCAAAAACTCAACTCACTGATAAATTGTATACCAACAATTAAGACTGGGGCCCAGAATTGCTGGCGGCGACAAAGAATGCTCTTGAGAAAAGAGAGAGAGTGCGAGTTTGGGAGAAAGTGCAATTTATTATTATATGTAAATATTCTATGATGACATTGAAAATAAAGTTGTGTGTGTGATGATGAGACATGTACGTTTATCTGTTAAACATTTAGATTCTGCCAGAGTAAGAGGAGCTGCCGGCAGATATATACAGACATTACATAGGTAATATAATGGTGACATAGCGATAAGACTCCATTGCATTGCTGTATTGATGGAACAAGGGTATGACTAAGATTATCTACTAATGATAATATAATGAAAAGAAAAAACAAAGTGTTGGTGGTCCGGCAAAAACTATGCCCATGTGTATTTTTATGAGAACTAACAGTGTTTTTTTTCGTGGTACATTCATACTTAGGGTAACATTTATCAATCCGTGATAGCTGCGGGACAATAATATTACATCTAAATCGTTTTGAAGGACGATAGGTATACAAGCCCAAAAAGAAACCAAAATCAATTGGATAGCGTATATTTTACCCCCAAACCGAAATACAGGCCCAGTACCATAGTACGAAAAGCAACCTCATATCAGTACGTTCCCACCAATCCATATAAAAAGGATGAACTATGGGCAATTATTGAAGCTACGTGGGAGAATATTCCAATACAGACGTGTCAAAAGTTTGTGGAGTGAATACCAAATCGTTCCACAACAAAAATTAAAAATTATGGCTATTCTACAAAGTACTGAGGTAAATTAAGATATAACTAAATCATTTGTTTAGTTTAATTCACTTATTTATTAACTTTCAGGTCGAAAAATTATTTGACTCTAATCTGGAAATTTGAAATATTTTAATATATTTGTGCCATTTTAAGTTTGAAACTACAACACTGATGTTCGATTTTGTTAGATAAATATTGAAATTGAATAAATCTGTAAAAGATCCAAAAAAAAATAATTTTTTGTGAATTTTTCATGCTTTGAAAATCTTTGTTATGCGCGACTCTATTTCATCGCACACCACTGTATTAACATCAATCATAGTTATAACTGGTATACTTTTCATTTACATATTGCTTTTTAAAGTTGGATCACAGTAAACACAACGATTGACTAAGGGGAGAAAAATTCCCAAATTACATTCTACAATTTGTTTCTTGTTTAATATATAGAAAATTGATATTAAGGCACTTTTTAGCAAATATAGGGAACCTCTGCGTTGTACATATGTAGTTACTCCTTAAAATATCCTAGGTCTGATGCTAAATACTTATGGCATCAAATTCCATTTGCCCTCAGATATACGACCCTATATCCTCACTAAAAAGATTTATATGCAATTCGCCATAGAAATCGTACGGATAGCAAACCATAAAACTGTCACATTGTCATTAGACAACCAATCGAATCCCCCCAAATGTCTTGTGTTGCCTCACTTCAGAAAGAAACACTTACACACACAGACTCTTTAATGTTCTTTTAATACCCGCACATTGTCATGCCCGTGCAAGCACCTTTCGCATGATCTTGCAAATGCGAACTGCAACCGTATCGCAACTGCATATGCGCTCAACAATAGGTGGAGCGACGACTATAGCAATAGTCCAAAGAAATGTGCTGATTTATGAGTTTTCTTCTTTCTCCGGCAACTCCTGCCACATCTTGCTCTCCGTCCCTCAGTCGTGTTGGTGATGAGACAATAAAACACGGCGTTTTAACGCTTCCCATTGCCACTCATCGCTGAGCGAATGCAATACTTTTTCTACGTGCACTTTTTGTGCAGCGGAGCCAACGAAGAAGAAGAGCACTGCAACTGCATTCACACACAATTGACAATGAATGCAGTTTTAATTGTGTTTTTATTGTCATCAGATTACATTCACAACTTTGAAAAAGAAACCAACAAGAACAAAATCTCCCCGAAAGAAGACACGGACGGAACTGTAGAATCTCTAAATCGTATCAGCAAAAGTGCACACGCAGATATTAAACAAAGTGATGATGATGACGATGACGCTGATACCTTTATACTAAAAATTCTACAGTGTGAAAATGTATGTCTGTCTCTCGGTTCAATTGCTGAAAAGATTGTGTCGTTACGTTATGGAAAAGTTTTATAGCGTTGTTCTGTGTGTCGCTGATCACTTATGATTAGGAACTATTGCGACACTATAAACGAAATTTTATAGTCATATCAAAGCGTAAAAAAATAAGCAGACTATAAAATAGCTCAAGCAAAGGTATAGTTTTTACGATCAGTAGAAAGAAATTTTAACTGATATTCAGCTGCATAAATAATTATGAGAGTTGATTTCCAAGCTCAAGTGGCACATAATCTTGTACGCAAGCAAACAATTGTTGAACGGTTTCTCCCCTAGTCCGGGTTATTCATTAATCCGGACAGTTCAAAGTTTATTACAGTTCATACGATTTTTCTATGTGATCTGAGAGTTGTGTTCTGTCTGAATTTTTAGCTAAATTTTACCCGTAATACCTACATAATCTTTGCCTTTGGCTTTAAAGTTTCCACCCATTCCCCGCTGCCACCTTAGTTTTTATTTACCGCTGACATGAAATGTCCACATTTGCGTGACATTGTCATCTGTTTCAACTTGGCACTCCTTTGCCCCCTACTCGCCTGGCCATCTTAAGTAGAATGAATGTTTCTTACACAGACGGCTTTCAAATTGTTGTCATTACGACTAATTAAAGGTTTCACAAACTGTAGCAGCGCTTGTTAAATATGTTCGCATTTACCAAAAAGTGCAACACGCAAATCCGTTGTCGTCGTTGTTATTGCTGTTATCGCTTTAATTGGCTCAAGTAAGCGTGGAATATTTCCAACCAATCGTTACTTTTATTTTCAACATTTGACAATTTTAAATTTTCAGCACATTAGTGTAGGTCAAGCATGAGAATACGTTAGTTGTTGTAGTTAACGCCATGTGAAAGTGAGAAAAGGAAAAAAAGAAAAGCAAAAATAAAAGATTGTCATAAAATCTAAGCAAAGAAATGGTTACGGTGCTAATCAGGAAATAAGGAAAATCTTCACTAAAAAATGTGTCAATGTCTTAAAGATTTAGAGATGTCGTGGCCAGGTAACAACCAATTTTGATCCTTACCCTTATTAGTCAATAAATCATATGATGTTTCCATTTTTTAATGCCGGATAACCGGATAATGTGGTCAAAACTATGTCTAGGCGAATAGACACAGTTTTGAAATTATGTTAATCATTAAGCACTAACACACACCACCCAGAAGGTTTTCATTACCTTCTACACTTTTTTTTCTAATAGTTTAGTGTGTTAAATTTCTACATTTATGGTATTCTTCATTTCTCCACCACATTCCCTGATGCCCCGTCCCCGTTGCCACAACTTTCGGCCGTTTGAGAAATGTCAACATG
Organism: Muscina levida; assembly: GCA_964034835.1. Taxonomy (NCBI): domain Eukaryota; kingdom Metazoa; phylum Arthropoda; class Insecta; order Diptera; family Muscidae; genus Muscina; species Muscina levida. Next base: position 153,139,316 of record OZ035882.1, read on the forward strand.
TTCACGACGTTGCTTTGGAGTCAAACCCCAACACCACCGCCTAGTACAAGTACGACGACATCAGTTAACTTTACGGGTTTCGTCGCTGGATGGCATCCAGCAAGTGTCTGTGTGGAACTGTGCGCGCGCTGGTTACAGTTGGTCACAAATGCCAGTCACGAGTTTCCGGTGTCTTTGCTATGGGGTTTTGTGGCTTATAAATATGGATAAATGTTCAATTTAATACAATAATAACCAGTGATCGTGGTGTCTATAATGATGACGATCATCCCGATGACGATGATTGAATAGCACAAGCCACAAAATAGTAAAGAAAATCACAATCACTGAGTATTTCTTTATTTTCACTACGAGTACGTATATTTCCTTGGTATTTCATTACTGTTTCCATATACCTACTATTGGACATGTGTTATGGTGGATAACAAAAAAAAAATAAAAAAACAACAAAAACCAAACGAAATTCGTGTCGCTAGACAAACCTATTGTACACATATAGGGTGTTGCCTATATACTTTGCTGATATGGCGTTTTAGGCTCTTATATTCATTTATTCTCTGATCGCAACAAACAAATATTTATTTTGCAAATTTGCCAATCCTATGGGATTTATCAAGCTTTAGATTGTAGGGAATTGAATTCGAGTGTACGTGGCATAACCTGGCTATTTTAGACAGTTCGGAAGGAGCATATAGCTTATGGATCTACACTGAGTCAAAATAAATAAATTAGAAATTTTCTATAATATACCAACGGGATTATCCAGTACTTAGAAGGACAGGCATTACAGGCCTAAAAAGTAGGCAAGCATTGTCGCTTCTTTTCAAAATAACACAGACTGATATTACGAACCAAGACCTTCCATACTCCCTTCCCGTAGCAAGCCCTATATCTGGCCTACTTATCTTTAGGTGCATTGCTACTAGTTTGGGCGTATCAAATATTTCTTAGTTGTCGGTTCGTGGCACTTCAGAAGGAGGACTACTCTATCCACTACTATGGAATCTCAACATCAATACTCTTCTTAGTTCGATGGGAAAAACGTGCTGCATAACTGTCGTAAATGTTCATGACGTACCACTAATAGTTACCGGCAAGGATGTTAAATGACTATGAGATTTTGTAATATGCGATGAAACTTCTTATAATGGGTAACTGTGGACTAGGTGTAAACCCGGATTCGTACTTACACTTCCCGATACCTTGGACTTATATTGGATAGTAAACTAAATTAAAATCTGAACACTTATGTCAGGACCAGCAAAGCGACAACGGCTCTATATTGTCGTCCTCAACTGGGAAATCTGTCCCAAAAACATAAATTGGGTTTGCGACATTGTTAATTAACCAATCCTATTTTACGGTTCCGCAGTTTGGTGGAAGGCGCGGGTAACCAACAACTGAAATTCGATGACATTATGAGACTGATGACAATCATGATAACAGTGGCACTGTCAACGTCTTCAGCCAAGGCACTTTGACTACCCTTAACTGGTTACTCCTAGGTATTGAGGCTAAACAGGTAGCAGCCATGAAATATGGAAGCACAAGCAATGCCAAAATTATGGGTATAATCAATGTAAGCTGTCATTTAGATTGCTAAGTACCAGAACCTGTCTTCAATCTGAATTTATAAGAAATATCCCGGACATAACCTACTATGTATGGTTATAATGATAACACTCTACACTATGGAGTATATGTAATATCCAAATCCTTCTGTGTAGGATCACCTACCAGATCACAGTAGCATAATTCAAGCGGGAATAATGGCCATTACAATAGCCGCGGACCAAATTGAGTATCATATAATGTTGGGCGGCTATATAAATTTACTTACGGGTGGTAAAGCGGCTATCAAATCCTTGGAAAACGTGTACACCACTACGATAACTGTTCAAGAATGACGATCGTCTCTGGAGGAGATAGCGGTTATCCTCACATATGTTCCAGGACATAGATTCATATATGGTAACCCAAGGCCGTTAGCTGTGTGTTATGCGAAAGACTGAAGCCCATCCAAGCGGACATGATTGGAACTTATCAGTGTGGCATAGGTATATACACTACCGTCCATATATGTATTTACATTACAACAAATACTGGAGAAGACCCAAGAAATGCAGACCGACACCTACCATTTGTTTATCGACTACAAAGCTGCATTCGACAGCCTGATACGATAGAAACTATTAGATGCTATGCTATAGCTGATGCTATAGGCAATCCCCGCTAAGCTGACACTGATTGACTTGAAATATTTAGTGAGAAGAGAGGTTTTCTACAAGGACATAGTCTGTCATGCAATATATTTAACATCCTAATAGAGATGATCATGCGGAAGGATACAGTAAACACTACTGGTACCATCTTTAATAGAAGTCACAAGCTGATCGCGTATGCCGTTGATATAGATATCATTGTCGAGGACTGCGTGATGTTAATGCAGCCTTTTCCTGTATTGAGAAGCAGTCAGCAGAAGTGGGTCTGGTAATAAATGAGGACAAAACCATGTACTTAGTTCCAACGAGCAAAGAGTTAACTCAAAGAGTTAACTTTGAAGTGGTAGATGCTTTTGTCTACCTTGATTTCGCGGTAAACAAACAAAAAAAGTCAGCAGGAAAACAAGAGACGGCTGTTGATCGCAAATCACTGCTATTATGTGCTGTCTTGGACACGTTGTACGAATGATTGCGTTGTCCGCGGCAATCAACTTGATGGCCGGCTCAGGAAGGGGCGATAAAAACTTTTTTGAAGAAACAGTTGAAAATGCTGTTATCTAAACTTGCTGTGATGAACTATCTATCCGGCTGAAACTTATGATTCTCTATATACTCATGAACGCCCTCGTCGTTGCCTTCTTTTAACATTCCTTCTGTAAGCCTGACAAAAGTGAGGGAACATGAATTAACCTTAGAATATGCCTTCCGCTGACACGACAAAAGGAAGGGAGCGTTAATGACATTCACCGTGGTATAATGGTTAGAACACGCAACTATTCTACATTTGATTGTTGTTCGAACACCGCCACAGCCATATACATTTGAATTTTGTAACAATTTTTATTATTTTAAAAGCATTTAAATATATTTTTAATAATTTATTTTATTTTATATTATTATATTTATCTTAAAATATTTATTTATCTATAAACTAAATATTATTCTTTAGAACTATTCAAACAACGCCTCACCTCATCCGAATTGTCCTCTCGATGAGGTAAATGCGATTAAATTATCAGACCTCCTTACTTTTTTCCTAATCACATAAATTTCCTACTGAAAATCTCTCACAAACAATCGAAATCCTTTTATGAAATCCCTTCGCCCTACAGCTGTGTGTTCGTATCCATATCCTGGTCCTTACAACAGTTGTGCAGTTACCATCGCTCTATTCTCCAATTCGTGGCCGATCGTAAATATGTTTAGTACTTTTTGTTGTTGTTTCAAATTAATGCTTATATTATGCAAACGTCACACGAAATAAAAAATTTGCATTTGCTTAAGACGCCCGTGTGTCGCCTGGAAGGGTTCACTATTACGCCGCATTCATGTATAAATTTCATGTGTCGGGGTAAAAAAGGCAAAATGAAATTATATGCAGGCAGGGTTTGTTTTTTACTTAAAAAAACTTGTTAACACAAATGGGATGTTTTTACAAAAGATTGACTGCATTGAGGTGATTGAGAACGAGTGAAGCGAATTGCGGCCCCTTGTAATGGATTGGTTACTTTTGTTGCTGATTTGGGTTCTTTTGCGTAGTTGCTGAATCAATTGACGAGGTTTTTTTCTTCTCATTCTTTGTCAAATATATACCTTTATTAGGTGTTGAGTAATTGTGGGAAACTTAAGACTCTGATGTCGTAGTTATATTTGTAGTTTAATTGTTGAAAACAATTGAAAATGTCGAAGAAGGCTTTCGTAATTGCATAATCGAGTCATATTTCATAATTATTCATGTTAGGACGGTAAATTCAGGTTAGGTGACAAAATCGTCCTAGAGGCATTAGGGCGTTTATAAAATGCAGCTCACCTGGGAATCTTACAACTCATAAACGATGTAGAAGCAAAATTTTGTATTTTAAAGTACAAGTCCTGTTGTAATCCTGCAACATCCAAAAATGTATTTATTTTAGAACCAGACGTTTTTCATCTCCTAGGCTACTCCAGCTGATTGTTAAGTTGTTGTATAATAATTATAGTTTCTTTCATTCTGAATTGCCTTAATCCATCTCGTTATAAAACTACAACATTTAAGCGATTATCCTTATTATGCTAAAATCATTTATTAATTATTGTTTTCTTTGCAAGGGCTAATTGTGTTTGGCGAATTTCTTTAATTTCTAAACAGGATTATCTGCATATTACATTAATTGTCATATCCTTTGTCCCTCAGCCTGGTCTATTGAAATTCCGTTGTACCAGATATTTGGAAAACATGTGGTCAATTGCTGTAACAATATTGAATTTCCTTTACTGGGACCAGCAACTAAAAAGAATTGTGTGTTTTGTTGTTGTGATCGTAATCGGACTCGTACAGCGGCGATACCATACGGCAAATGTCACTCAATACGGGCATGGACAAAGGATCCCTCCGAAATGTAACATTGCAGTTGGCGTCTGCAACATATAGCAGTTAATGTGCACAGCGGGTCAGAAACCCGTTTCAACATCATCAGCCAACCAATACTATAATGAAATAAGAGAATTGTTTAAAGCATAAGAAAAGAATAAAGAAATTATAAAGATCCTTAAAGACATTCTTGTCTAACTGCAGAAGGAAGATATATAAACAGAGAGTGAGAGGGAGAGGCATCATTTGTGTTTATGTCACATTTCTCTGCTTGTGTGTGCTGTTGTAGAGGTCAGAGGTCAGCCATGACATAAAAATGTTTTTACTTACACACAACCATATCAATGTTGTACTTCTCTTTATCTGTTTCTCGTGATTTTCTGTTGTTGGTTCGTCTTTTACTGACCGCTCGCCTATAAGCAAAATGTAACGTCATGTAACGAGAAGAGATAAAAAGAAAGGTGTCGCATTAAAACACGTTTGGCTTGGACAATCTTTTTTTCGATTTTCATTTTATCATCTTTGTTACTTAATGTTTAATCTGGTGTTATGTTTTCATTGTTGCTGGTTGTAAGAAATGTTTCATTTCTGTTAGACTTGTATAATTTTATATTATGTACTACAAGTTTAATTACATGTTTACACACATGTAATTCTCTCTCAGTTAGTCTTTTGAGAGTGATACGTTTTTATGATTAATGGTTAGGAAAGTTTTAAGGGTTGTCGGGAAAATACTAATGTCGAGAGTACAATTTCTAGAAGTAAGAAGTGAATTTGATCCCGTAAACATAACTTAAACAGGTTTAAACAGGCTTAGTGGGTATACAACAATTTACTTTACTGAAAGTATACACCAAAAACCTAACCAGTAAACTCGTGGTAATCACCATGTAATTACAAACTACGCCAGGAACTGATATCCCATCCATCATAAATCTATGACATTAAGGCAAAAGTAGATATGTCCAATTTTCATAATTTTACAGGAAGAAGATTCTATGTTTTGAATCCTCATAAGTACATACGGGCATGGGGCTGCTATATGGATGGAGGTCCTTAGATTTGGATACGGCTCACATCCTAATTTAGTGAGTTTGAGAAAAAAACATCTTAAGTCAAAGGGGTACCACCCCTCTAGGAGGTATCACGGGAGCGTCAAGAGCTGATTTCATAAACAACATTATAAAAAAATAAAATTAATGTATGAGGACCACCTAAAGGGTTGAAGATTGAGGGTAGATATGTTCTGAGAAATTGTTGGGGCTACAAACATATTGGGGGTCGGTAATACATTTGTCTTCTCTAAGGGCACTTTTGGGCAGTTAGAGCGGTGGCAGCAATTTTTATAACATTTAGATTTTTGTATGGTAATTTTTTGTGATTCATTTCTTCTGATGTTGAAACAGATCCAGTATGAAAGCTACTGGGAGTTTGAACTCCTTATTTCTGTAACATTGACTGATATTGCTCATGGCTTGTGTTTGCTTCGTGGCCACACGATTCAGCCTCGCCAGTTAAGGGTTAAGCTAATTTTTTGTTCACCACAACTAACAGCTGTTTTGCCTTTCTCCTCTCCGTTATGATTGTATGGTGCTATAGAATATTTGTAAAAACTGAGCGGTTTATTTTTTGCATCATTGTACTATTTGCGTCATAGGATAAAGTTTCCTGCTGTCTCATATCGATATAGCAGAGTAACATACGTCGAGTACTTACGGGATTAAACTGTCATTGTTTGCCCAATTCAGCGGTAGAGGAGCATACCGAGCAGCTGCCCATTTGTGCTCGATTCGCTTCGTTTTAACTCGTTCGCTGTTGTTTTTTTCGTCACTGGCTTTGTTGCATCCTGTGACATTTCTAAATGACTAACCTTATTGATGCTTAGACAAAAGAACGAACAATACGTCAGCCAGAGGGAAAAAAATGTGGCGATTGATATCTGTAGTGGATAAAAAAATGTAATTATCCTTGTCGTTATGATATAAGAGAATAAGGAGTACTCAAAATCAATTGTTGTTTTTTTACTAGGTGATGATGATGACGATTACTTGCCATGTGCTAATTGATATAGGGAAACAGCGAGTAATCTTAATTCAGGTTTATAACTAGTGAAATCATAATTGAACCTAGAACTTATTTTTATTCTAATTTAATTTCGAAAGTAAATTAATTTTGATTAATTTAATAGATCACATTGTGTGAGTCTAACAAATAGAAGCTTGTTAATTTACACAAATGCGAGAAGCTCTCCCATACCCTATTCATGAGATGCAAAGGGAGAATATGTTCATAAGTAATTGCAATCTTACGATATAAGCTTACACGATCGTTCCCTGCGCTTTGCTAATGACCCTACTAACTACCTAACCGGAAAAGTTAGCAAGAGTTGCGTGCTAAAACCAATTCATTGTTATGCAAATGAGGGTGTACTTGCACAGAGAGGGTGATGCTTGTCCTAAAAGGGGTTGCAAAAATGCCCCTTTGATGGCGCAACTAATACTTTTCAGCTGATGACAGATAATTTGCAACACACCAACGTTATTATTGTTAAAAAAAATCCATCAACGCAAAAGTGTTGCGAAAAAAGCGATAAAATGCTTTGACAAACAATAGAAAATAGTTTGCGAGAAATTTTGGGCGAAAGCTGTAACAACGACACAGACTTGTCAGCGTTTTGACCAAAAATGCAAACCACCACTTCTTCTTTTTATGCGTATACCATATAGTAATTAATGGGCGGAAGGTAAACTCGCATACAATTCGTATTTTGACGGCATTGTCGACTGCAAAACTCGCACTCCATTCTACGCCATCCACATAGGGGCTGCATACAAATGACATGCGTCATTCATTCAATTGGTAAAGGTGTGAGCGCATGCCATGCCGCGGAACAGTCACCGGCCCAGCCACCGCTGTTGGTCGCCTCTGAGACCCGCTGGCATGGTTTGCTTCGTTGGACGTCAATGAAATGCTTGTTGTGACCAAGAAGAGTAGTCAGAAAATATGAAAGACAACCGTGTGTAGGATTGCAGCTGCCGTAAAAAATATCCAAGGAATATCCTCAATTTGACCAGTTGTAGATATTTGTTTTTGTTTATTTTATCGGTACTTTTGCTGATTGCCATCAAATAAATTTACAACAAAAAATTTAGCTACTGACCGTCTTCTAATGTTGAATTCTTTAGATATATTTTAAACATTAGCTATGCTTGGACTAAAAGTATTCGAAAATAATTAATTAAGTGCTTGAAAACTAGAACGAGGGAGATAGAGAAAGAATAGTTTTACTAATTATATTGGTCATACTTATTGTGCCCAAAAATAGTAGTACTCCACACTTAAACAAGCTCAGCAGGAGTTTTAAGTATTCCTGCGTCCTTTTTTTGTGTAACGTTTTAGTTGCTGTGTTTGTAATACGGACAAAAAAATGGTAAGCAGAAAAATTTGTAAAGAGTAAATTCGAATTTTTTCAATGAAGACTGAAATGAATATGTTTAAAAAAAAACACTTGAGTGCTACCAAAGTGTAGCATTGCATTACATTACATGCACCTATGGTCGTACCAAAGACCCCCAGAGCGATATTTTAATATATAGTATATCAGAAAAAAAAAACTAAAAATAACGAGAGGCGGGTTTATTAGAAAAATATTTGTGTTGATCACTTAATTGAACTAAATTACTTATTCTTATTGTTTGTTTACATCCCATAATTGAGATATGGGAGAGGTACTTACGTAGACTTACTCAACGAGACCTACAGTTTAACGTTGAATCCGAACTTCAGCTTTTTGAGAATCTTTTATTAGTTTAAAGCGGATGCTGTCCACAACATTTAGGGGGCCGTCTATCTAAGAAATGTAGATGGCATCGAACCCAGGACACACGCATGACAGTCATAAATTTTTCAATTAAATTCTAAATTGTTAAAACACAGTGGTACGTTAATATGCCTAGTTGCTATAACTAAGCTCAGATACCTTTTTATAAATGAAGATAAAAATATTAGGGGTATTCAAGGTGATAAGTATGAGGATTAGTTAGTATTGCAGTACTTTTTAATAAATATAGTATTTGTAGTAAATTTTGCAAAAACAAAACTCATACAAAAGATTGCAAAACAAATGCTTTTAATGTTAACTACGAATACTTATGATCGCGAAAACCCTTATTCTTTTTAAACTCTTGCTTTTAACCCCAAAAGAGGTAGAATTATTTAGGAGGTGACAGTAGTTTTAATCCGTTCTTTTAAAAAAATAACTCATTTGCATTTGCACCACATGAATGAGGTATGGGATAGATTCTCGCATTGCTGTGAATTAAAACGCTTTATATTTTGTTTATCGACGAATGCGAAAGCGACAGTTTGATAAGCTTTTACTAGACATGCCGATTGACTCGAAACTATACTGCGAAGTTGCTGTCCACAACATCGAGGGGGCCGGCAATGAAAGAAAAATGTAGATGACTGGAGCCAGGAGCCGAACCTGGGATCTCCCGCATGGTAGTCGCGTGTTCTAACCATCATTACACGGCCAATCCCTTTGTCCGACCTTGCTCATCTTAAATCAAATTTTCCGTACAGAGAATAGAACTTGCATACCAAATTTCAGGTTAATAGTTCTTAAACTACGGCTGTAAAATTGCAGGGATAGACAGACGGTCACCCCAAAAAGAGGGAATTTGTATGGGAGGTGGGAGTAGTTTTTGTCCTACCTTACTTATCTTAAAACTTAACCTTTCCTTAAAGGATTTAAGCTTGCATACCTAATTTCTGCTCGATAGCTCTTAAACTATGACTCGCGAGGAAAGACTGATGGAAGGACGGACATCTTTAAATCGATTGTATGTCAAATATGATCCCAACGGACTATGTCTGATTTATTTGGAATGGAACTCAGCTCCACTTTTAACTCTAATGGAACAATAATTACGTCTGTTCCAATTTCGTAGTTCATTTAAGACAAGGAAATTTTTTTTCGTAATATCTTTGGTTCTTATTTTTGAGAGCTTTTTAATTTACTTCCATCGAAACTACAGTTTACGATTATCCTAAACCACTTTTTTCCACGCTCTATAAAATTTGTATCTAACTTAACTTATATTACTTTTCTTTTCAGGTACGTAAACATTGAAAACGAAACACAATCAAAATTTAAGGTAAAGTATATTAAATAACTGAAATTTTGGGATTAATTCACTTAAATCATATCTGGTGATCTAGATTATTTAGTATTGCATGCTTTTGAAATCTAGCTGGAGCTATAGCTATATAATTTTTTGAGGGAAAAAAATCGCATGGTTAATTTTGTTGATAATTAACTGAAATCTTGTAACCTTCCTCATAAAAAGCTATCACCCATACAGAAGTAATTCCGCATGATAACATTACTCTATGATAATACATACACAGAGTAATGAATACATCTAATCAGTGATACATACAACTGTTTTTCGTAAACATCACTTGTACCTTCTTTAGCTGTAAATAAAAAAAACGTACACAATATCTGTCCAATTTTAACAAACGTACTAAAAGTTTCATGTCTAATGAAATCTTCTGGCATGGAGTAAGATTACTCAATGCTTCTGTTTAGGAGAGAGAGACAGATAAACGAGGAGAGCCAAATGAAGTGCATGTTTTCTAAACTGACTCAATTCTCCAATTTGTCAACATTACCAGATTCCTCTACACACTCTGAGTAACGAATACATATTTGGTACATGTTCCGAACTTGTTTTACAAATACAACCGTTGCCAATGCACGTAAAGTTTTTTGTGTGTTTTTCGAATGATTCATACTATTCGCATTTATTAATTTCGGGTAAATTTAAATAATTTAGTCATATGAAAGAATGAAATTAAAGATTTTTTATAATAACTGAGGATGCTTTTCTGCTTTTGATCATACTGGGAGGTGTAAAGTTATATCGATCAAAAAAAGTTATACATGCCCCGCGTTTCGCTGTGTCAGGTCTACTACGATTTGAAATCAAAAAGTATTGTATAGGAAGAATTACAATTTTTGTTTATGTCTTTTTCATGAATTTTTACCATTTAAATACGAATCTGGTATCCATTTTGTTCCAGCACGCCAGGATCGTATCCTAACTTTTATATCAAAAACCTCACTTGATTGACATAAACAGACTTCAGATTCGGTTTTAGCGAACCCAAAAACATAAAGTAGGCATGGTTTGCCCTTGAGCTCTGGACATGTTGTTCCGTCTTGTTGGAACCAAACCCCGCTGATGTTAACCTGATTAATTTTTGAAAACAAAAATTCAGTCAGCATTGCAGATAGCGCTCATGATGACATGGACGAACCTTACTGATCAGTAGGTCTGCCCAACACAGTTTGACATTCTCAGCTCTCAAAGTCATAGTTATCGATATCGGTTGTACTTACGCAGCTAAAAAAACAACCGGTAGCTAAAATTTCAGTGTTTTTTTTCATAAATAATTTCCAATGTGGATTCTTTTAATAATACCTCAATCTTACGTATATAGTAAGCAATATTCATCTAAAGTTATGACATTTTTCTTTAGAAGAAACCAAATTTATTAATTTCTGTAATTGCATAAATCGTAGAGATAATGATTGTTTTACTATCCAAACATCAGGAACTCAGTTTCGGTCTTTCAACAGTGGCAAGGCCGGCCATCCCGCACTCAATTGCGCTCTCATTTTTTTAGTGCGCGCTCTATCCCACTCTCTCTCTCTCTCTCTTTGTTTCAAAGATCGCTTCACTAAAACTTCGTATCTCTAAGATACTTATACTCAATGTTGTATTGCTCTTTGCCATGTCTATGGAAGTTTGAGTGAATTGCTGGCGCAATTCGAATTGCGTTGTCAGTTGAGTGCGGTTGGTTAAGACGATAAGTTCAGAACGGAGGTGTGCGTGTAAAAAAAAGGAACGTTAAACTTTAAAATACTAAAGTATTATTAAAATTTACTTATTGTTAAATAATAATAAAAAAAATACACTAAATAACAAATTAATACAGTGAAATTTATGTGGCGGCTCTTGTACTGCAATATAAAGAGTTCAAACCAAAGAATTTTCTAAAACAACTTGTTTGTGTTGTGGTGTGGCATACATAACAAGATGCACAACCGCTCAAATCGTGTCGTTGTATATTAAGTTGCAAGTCAAGTTTTCTGTTCGTTGCTGTTGTTGGTTCCACCACACATCGTCGGAGTATCGAAAATTCTGAGGAAGAAAAAAGCAACCGTAAACTAAAAAACAAAAACGAATTATCGTGTAAAAGAAACCATGAAAGAAATTTCATAAATTGGAATAGATTGTGATATTCTACTGCAACCAGATGTGTTAACATTTATCGCTGTGTTGATCGAATCACCAAGTCGTATATCTACTGTGCTGCCATAACTGAAAATTTAATATGTACCACAAAAAGAAGTGATTGCCAAAATTTAATTTAAGCTATAAAAAAGTTTGTTATGTTTGTAACATTAAACAAAACTACCTACTAAGTGTGACTAAAAGTACCAAAAAAAAAAAAAACATATTGTTAACTGTCTCCTCTAATCTGCATCAGATTTTGGATAGTGAAGTAAATATGCCCTAAAACATTCGGTTACGTCAAAACAACAAAAATATTCTTTTAATAAAATGTTGCAATCTTTGGATAACACTTCCCTCAATCGCTCTAATACTTCTTTGACTTCTGTACATCCTTCTGCTTCAACCACTGCATCGGATAAGGAGGAGAAATCTCAACGGCGACGTTCCACATTTTATGTGCCCCTGGTCATAGAAGACGACGAGTCGTTGGCGGAGTCAGGCACTGTCACCTCGACCCATCGAACTGACGAAGTCGACAGGAGTTCTGGTTCGGACAGTCTGTCGAGTTTAACTAGTCACTCTACAAGTAGTAAAGATTTCAAGAATTCCAGTAATATCAATTTGAAAAAATCCTCTTCCAGCACTTTTAAGGGAGGAAAATCCTTTAGCTCTGGTTCCCCGCGCAGTGGCTCTACCTCGGTAAAGGTAACCACTTTGCTGTTTGAAAGAGCCAACAGTACATTGGGTTTTAGTACAACCTCGTCCAACTCATCCTCCACCTCATCGGGCTACCGCAGTGGGAGCTCCAAGGGATCATCTAAGAAAATGGCTCCTCCATGTGGCTTTAATTGGAGCTTAACTGGAGTGGCAGACGATTTGTCGAACGACTTGGATGAAGACAGTGATGCAGCTGAATTCATTATAGCCATGAACAAGAACAAAGCGCCTAAAGCTCCCATAACCACGTCTCCGGAGAAAGTCAACTTGCATCCGTCAGCGGTGAAAAGAAATAGTAAGACTTCTCTAACATCCTCAAAGACATCGGTCCCAAGCAGGCTTAGCTCTACCAGTTCGAAATCTTCGATATCCAGCATAAATCAGTCTACACCTATACCCAAACAGAGGGCGCAGGCCCAATCAACGGCAAGAACAAAGCGATACGGTGTTGTATTGAATGCCTTAGATGATGGCGGTTCCCCCCGCAATTCGCTAAGCTGTTCCATTACTGATCAATTGAGTGCCACAGAGACCCGTAAATCGGCCAGTTCGTATAAAAGTACGACTTCTTCGACAACTTCCAAGTGGCCCTCACCGGCCCCCAGATCGCGTTTCAGTGATGGAAATGTTGTGGTGGCAACCCCCTCGAAGGCTACGTCATTACCTTTGTCGTCGTCGTCTAAACACAGCTCTCCCGCTCTTATGAAAACAAAACAAACGCCTAACAAGACAATTGATAATTCAAACGCTTCTCTAATAACAAATACTACGCGAAACTGCAATGAGTACGATGACGATGATGATTCAGAGATAAGTCGCATGCAGACCAACACATCGACACCCATCAAAATGATGAAATCACGCTCTCGCACGAACATCTTATCAGTGCCAGCGTCAACGACGTCGCAGCAAAACTCCGAGCAAAATCTAATCAATGTCGCGAAAATAAAAGCTTCCTCGGCGACGTCGACTTCCACTTCAACACTTACGCCGGCACACAGACAGCTGAGCTCCACTACACCAACAAAAACCACATCAGTCACAACAACAGTCACCACACCGTCCCCCAATATTATGCGAGTCAAAGCGAAAACGTTGCCTCAAAACCTGTCACCTTCAGTTGCTTTAAAACAGGGCGAAGCACTGGACAACGCCGCATCAAACGCGATAAAAACGAAAAAATCCACTTCTTCAGACTCGACCGCGTCGGTGTCCTCGCTAAATCGTAAATTCGGCGGCAGCCAGACGTGCAATTTGAATCGCGACGCGAAAAACGCCAAATCGGGCAACACCATTATTACGTCGGCATTCCCACCCAAGAATCTCTTCCTGCTGAAATCCACGCCCAAGTTATCCAATGCCAATTCCATGTCCTCTTCGTCGGACAACTCGTTAACATCGCCGCCTACCAGCAACGGCAACAACAAAAACTATCCTCCGCATCCACACCAGATAACTTCGCCGGCCAAAAAATCACTATCATTCATACGACGCGCCCATTCCACAAAACTATCGCGTAGTAATTCTCTGCTGAAATCCATTGCATCGCAACACCAACAACAAATGCAAAACCCTCCGACTTCTGGTGGATCCAACTTCTGTACGGGTAGTTGGGGCAAAGATTTCTATTTGCAATATGATGTCTGCCCCCTGGCCTTGGACGAACTGGATTCGTATTTTCGGGCGGAAAAATGTGCCGAATTGATACGAGAACGTTTCAAAATATTGGACATTTCGACCTCGGAGCATAATTGCTCCGGTGCAGAGACCCTGGTACAAGATAATTCAACGACGTCATCACTTGGCGAGGGTACAATTCGTCACATAGACAGTAGCTGCAGTAGCCCATCGGATAAGGAGCAGAATGGTACACGTATGATGATAGGAGGGGGTGGTGCAGATGGCGATGATGAAGACGACGAAGATGATGCGGGACATCATTCAGGTAGGTGATGGATTGGGGAGAACATAAAAATTTGAAGTTTGTTTGGTTATATATCTATGGATATAACTTTAAAACTGTATAGTTCCATATAACATTGGTACTTCCACTGGATGCAGAAAATGCATTATTCTAACGTATCTTACATTTCCTCAGCAGCGACAAACTGCTCATCAATAAAATAATTAATCAAACGTTATGTCTAATTGACACATTGTTTGTTTGTCACATAGCGATGTGACATTTGACAGATGCGCTATTGCCATTATGTCTTTAGGCATTTGACCAACAAAAGGCTGTGTCTCTTAAAGACTGTTGTTGGGGTTTATAAGTTAGTTTGCCGTTACAGTTTTCCCCATTTTCTATAGAATACACATATATGTACATACAGATGTATAGCATAAAAAAATATGGTTATTGTTCCCTGGTTGTCATTATCCCCTTCGAATTTTGGTTCGTTAATTACGTACAAGAACAACAACCGTCAAACATAAATACAATTTGAAAGGTTCTTATGCTCTTCCTCTGTTCTCCAGCGTGGACGATCTGTAACTTGTTTTCCTCTACAGACCGCGTAAACATCTTGAGGCTTAATTTCTTTTTTGGAATTTCTGTTTTTATCACAACAAAGATATCTCTTTGCTTCGCGCTGTTGGCTGCTGATAACAGTAGAAGGTGATGTAGAAGAGAATGATTGATTACCGAAAATACAACAACAATACAAACTACAACTGTTGTTTTTGTATTTTGTATATTTATTTATATTTTCTTTTCATTTTTCTCGTTTTCTTTGCTTTGTTTTGTATTTGTTAGCCTCGACGTAATAAAAAAAAGTACTGGTATCTTTACTAACAAGAATGTGTTGAGAAAGCTGTAGTCAGAGATACAGATACGGAGAGAGAGAGAGAGACAGTGAGAGATTGAGAGCCATTCAACACAATAACGAATATTGTTAAAAACAAAACAAACACTGGTTAATTGAGGTGACCATATGTTAGATTTGTGAAAAGTGACAAAACTGAAACGTGATAGATAGTCTTCTTTAGTAAAACACATAATATTGCTAAAACAATAATAACAGAGAATGTTGTATAATAAAGTGTCGGCTATGTAGATTCATTCAAATCTGTTAAATTTACAGACTGTAAATAACTACGGTTGAAAAACTCTTCTTTCGAAATCGTTGTTATACTGTAGGTCCTGTTGTGTGTAAGTCTAAAAATTGAACTATGCTAATCACTCAACCATGCTAATCACTAAAGGGAAATTTAGTAAGTAAGTAGTAATCACTCAAATGTGGGTAGCGCTCCCAAATTTAATTCAAGGGAGTGTAAAAGAAATATAAATAAGTTCAGTAAACATACAAGTTTATTTTTAATATTTCGGAAATTTCAAATTTGTAAATCGGCATTATTTAGACTTGATATATGCTCTATTTTAATGTAAGTAACGATACTTCAAACATCTGGCCAAATCTGTTAAAAATCGCCTCACAAAGTATCGGAAAAATGTCGAATTTGTCATATATGGGCCATTCCAAATACAACCTACCCTATAATCATCCTTTTTAAAATTTATCCACGTCGATTTCGTTTAAATTTCACACATTTATTTTCCTCATTGGTTCATAAGTTTTTAGCTGTATATAGTTGGTCATCTGCAGATATTTTAGTGAAAAGAGAGCTGTGTTCATGTGGAAGTAACTTTTTAACGCAACATCAGATAAAAACTAACTATTCTTAAAGAGGAGGTGAAGAAACCTTATCACTTCACCTCCTCTTTAAGAGTGAGGGATAACAAATAATGGTTCTTGTGAGCCAAAGACATCAAAATTTGGAAAATAGCCTTCGTCCTTGAATCTCCTGAAAAAGTATCTTTTTCTTCATTTTTATTTTAAAAATTGCGCATTTTTCTTTTTTTATAGTATGATATTTCAAAATGAATTCTCCATGGGTTTAGAAAATACAATTGTCATCCTATATTAACAGAAAAATAGTATTTTTATGGGTTTTTCATATACATTATATATATATATTTTTCATCCGAGAAAATGCGACCCATCTAGATTTTTTTGCCCGGTTTGTTATTTCGTGTTCTATCAAAACAATACTCATATTTGTTCATGTTTTGTCTATGGCTCAATTTTTCCCCTTGGCCATTTAATTTCATATAAGTGACGTCCATTCTATTCATTCGTATTCATGATGACTTTTCGAAGAATCTTTTCAATTTAATATTTCTGCACAATCTAGTTTTACAACGGCATCGGGTCTGATATTTGATATTCGTGAAGTTACTTTTTGGAGAATAATCTAAGATTTGCTTCGGCAAAGGGTCCCTCTTAACCCGCGTCAAACATGCTTCCAATCAAAGTTGAAGATGATATTGAATAGTCATTCAGTTACTTTGTGGATAATCCCTTTCATATTCATATAAACTTTTGCTGACATCTGGTCCCTCTACACCCGAGTCAGATACGCTTCCCAACAAAGTTGAAGGTGATATTGAAAAATACCCACCAAATTTATAGTCAAGTTCCAACAACCAATTGTAAATCATTACACATATTTACATTACCTGTCCAAATTAGATCAATTGTTACACTACGAATGGGCTCTATGAAAAATGCCCCAAATGCAAAATGCCCCAAAAAAAAAACGAAAAATTACCCAAAATAAAATTGGGCGAAAAAAAATGAAAAATGACCCAAAACTCAAGAACGAAATTTTCCCCAAAAATTATGAAAAATACCCCACAAAATTTATGAAAAATACCCCAAAAAATATTCTTCTAAACAAATCAAGCATTTTTAAAAGACGAATGCGGTGGGGGGCACGCCCCCCGCCGCATCCGTCGTTATCAGTTTCTATACTCTCTCTTTATCTTTATTAAAAGACGAATGCGGTGGGGGGCACGCCCCCCGCCGCATCCGTCGTTATTAGTTTCTATACTCTCTCTTTAGCTTTATAAAAAGACGAATGCGGTGGGGGGCACGCCCCCCGCCGCATCCGTCGTTATCAGTTTCTATACTCTCTCTTTATCTTTATTAAAAGACGAATGCGGTGGGGGGCACGCCCCCCGCCGCATCCGTCGTTATCAGTTTCTATACTCTCTCTTTAGCTTTATAAAAAGAAGTCAGTATCGTAACTATCTCTCTGTCATATTTCATAAGTCGAAAAATAAAGAGAGGGGGGGGGCGTCCGCCCCCCCCCCATTTCTTTATCATCTACACCATGCTTTTTTATTTTTCTTTATATGAAAAAAAATTGGGGTATTTTTCATATCTGCAAAATTGGGTCATTTTGCATATGAAAAATGACCCAAAATTAAAAAACGAAATTTTACCTAAAATAAATGAAAAGTTCCCCAAAATTTATGGGGGATTTTTCATATGAAAAATTCCCCAATTTTGTATGGAAATTTTTTTGGGTAATTTTTCGTTTTTTTTTTGGGGCATTTTGCATTTGGGGCATTTTTCATAGAGCCTACGAATGAATGCAAGTCCAAACAATCTAGTCACGAATGGACTTGAGTACCTCGGAGGTAGGAATTCAGTTAATAGAGCAACAATAAACATAAGAGTGATCTTTTTTTTACAAGCTAAGCCAGAAGAAGTACAAAGCAAATTATCAAAAAACATGAGTTGAGAAAATGAAGACCATGGTTATTTTTTTGTTTTTTGATAAATTAAGCAAATTGTCCGGTCCTTTTTTGCGCTTTATGGCCGAATAATTGCAAAGCCGATAATATACAAAACCATTATAAACAAAAAGAGAGAGAGAAAAACAAAAACCAACAACTTAACAAAACGATAACAATGGCTGTAACCTCGCACCAATTCGAGGTGTCAAAAGTAATAACAAAAAAACTGATAGCCAATTTCGATCAACAGCAGCAGCAAGTATTACAACATGCTGAATTGTGTGTTTCTTAATGTAATTGTCAATATTGCATTCATTATTTGATAATTTGTGGCTCTATAAATTGAACTAGTTTTCATTCATTTGCGCATTTGTTTGGATGATATTTGCTTCTTGCTTATCTAATCTAAAAAACAAACAGATATCGATTGCTTAAAGAAGTGGAGTAATACGTTTTTAATTTGCCAGTGTTTCTAAGAAATGATTGTGATTATTGTCAAAACAGCATAAGTCGAAAATAACAAAATCTATGCACATTTTAGGGTACAGGTAAAAATAGACTTTAAATGGCAAAAACAATAATATTCATTATTAAATTTGGAGGCAAAGTTATATGTGTCATACAATACTTCTTCAAATATAAAAGTATTTAGGTATAGGGGACTTCAATGGTTGCTGCACACAACAAATCGGTAGATTTGCTATGAATGTTTTTATATTTTTTTCCCCACTTTATAATTAATACATTACGTTATGAACAACAACTGAATAATAATTAAAAACAAACTTGCTGTGAGAGTTGTTAGACCTGCTGCTGATGTTTGGTGTGAATCAGTCAATACGTAAGAGCGAGATTTTAGCGATAAATGATAATACATTCATCAGACTTTAAGACGCAATAACAACAAACAGCGTTAAATAATATTCTATTGTTGTCTTGTTAGCGAGAAAATCAATGCAGATTTTTTTTTTATATTTGAATCGAATGGCAACAAGTGTGCTGAGGCAGCATAGAACTGTACACCAAGAATCAGATATCGCATAAAAATATTTAAGAAAAAAAAAATGAAGCAATGCAATATAACGTTTTTTATATACGTACACACGTTTTTTTTTCAACTAAACACTTTTATATACTTGTTTCCAAAATTTAACCGCTGTGTTGGATAAACAAAAGAACTTTCGTCAGTCCAGCAATCACATGCTGCTGCCGTGTTATCGCCATTGAAAATTTAGGTTTTTTAGTATTTTTTCTACTCCGCTGCTGCATTTGATGTGAGAAATTGTGCTGATGTGTGTAAATTTGTAGGTCAGTGTGAATTACGAAAAATTGATAATTTTGCGGCTTTTTTGTGTGTAATAACATACAAAAAGCTCGACAGAAATGTAATCACAAAAAATAAAAAAATAAACTGTACTCGTATATGGAAAAACGATGTATGCCGCCTTTTATTTCAATGAATGTGAAATGAAATGATATAACGACATTTGCTGTGTATGTCGTATGGATTTTTTGTTTTTATCACAAATTTGCTTATTTACACAGATTTTGTTTTTAATGTTCGGTTGTGTGTTATTATAAACCACTTCCTCTGTTGTATTTTCAGCGATACTTTCAATTAGACCCGGCCCGGCCTCCTCTTAATGTTACTAATGGGAGAATTGCGTGTTTTGAATTTTACAATGTCATTATTGTCATTATTTTCATAATTCGAACAGACAAACTGTTTCTTTAGAGTTTTTATCTAGTAAATTTTAATGTTTATCCATAAACAAAGGCGGAAGGGGGCAATCATTGATTGACATACAAAAATTATTAAGGTAGAATAAAAAGATTTATTGTCTGTGGAATATTAATACATTTGCACTATTTTTCAGTTACTTTGAATTTGCAATTTTTTAATTTACTCAATAACAATAATGAATTCATTTCCATTCTTTAAAGTGTGGGAACAAGTTACCCCTTTTTGCTTGCATTGTTATTGTGACCCTTCATTTAAGCATTTATTTCTCTGTTGACCACTATAACCATCAATTTATAGCAGACGCACACAGTGTTAATTTGCACATGCGCACAACGAATGAAGCATCCTGACTTTTTTCTTGTTGAACTGAATGAGTCATTTGAGATCCAATTTGCTGGCCATTGGGGTCAGCGACGCACTGAGTTGTTGATGTGAGATGAGATCATGGCAGCTTCGAAGGAATCCCCTTAAACTAAATCAATTAACCCCTGTCAGGCTGACTTGTAAGTGTTAATACCCTTATGTCTTTCCACAATTAATATTCTGTGTTCGTAATGTAGTCGTATCAGGTTATGGAGAACATAATGTTTGATAACAGTGCGACACTATTCCTTCTGAGTCTTATGTAAAATGAGTTGCTCAATACGAATATCACACCCACTTCGCTCCATTTTCTCGGGCAAACTGTATTTTACCTACTTGTGCAAAATTATGACGCCGGTCGAGGGTTAATGACAATTAAGTGGTACTGTCACTCTTACTATCGAAACGTTAAACAATATTTTAAAGTTAAAATATTAACAACAACAGAATAAAACAAGGAAACATAACAACGATACAAAAAAATTCAAACCTTACCCACAGATAATTGCAATGTCTGTCGTTATCTTTTGTGAAACACGAAAAGAAACCCTTATATTTGTGAGCAGGTTCTTCTTCGTCTTCTTTTGAGCTCAACAGACATTATAAACAAGTTGGGAAATATCCTCCCTCAATTTGCTATGATGATGAATTTATTTAATTGAATAAAACGATGGCATAATATTTTTTTCTTTATGATTTTTAAATGAATTTCCGGTCGGACAAATGATTTCCTTTTGCGCTACAAAAAGAAAAAAGAGAGGAAATACTCTCGCACTCAACCCCCACTTTTTAAATACTTCCGTTTAGCACTTGAACAACGTTACAGAATAAGAAGTGAACAAAAATGCCACCGAATGAGTAAATCGTTAGAAAAAACGTAATTCATTATTTGGTAAACGGGAACACGGGAACATATCATCACTACACATCTCCAAATTTGTTTTGAATTCACAAAACACTCATAGCAAGCGATTCCTTGAAATCTTGGTGTAATTCCAGTTAAACAAAACTTAACAACAAACCAATCGAATAAATCGTTTAACGGAAACCAGCCAGAAGACGACAAAACACCAGCCAGACACTGAAAACCAGTTCATATAAGAATTCATACCAAAACTTTTGGGAACCAAACACATTGAAATATCTCAGCATCTACTAGCCATGACTCATAGATTATTTCGTTTCTTGGTTTCTTCTATGGTCTTGAAACAATTTTGGTGATTATCTTACCCCCCCGACTACGTCATGGCGCAAAACAGGTTTGAGATCACAGGGGGGAAACACAAAGAAGCCGTGAAAATGATGCTCGAGTCTGTGTTTATTTAAACAACACCAACAACCAATAATTACTTTAAAACAGTTTTAAGCTCATTTTGCTCTAATTTGTGTGTGTGTGTTTTGTTTTTTGCTATGTAGATTTATTGCCATTTTATAGATGGATTTACATATTTATTAGCTTCCGTTTGCACGGTGAAAACAGGTGAAATCTTTAAGAAAAAGACACGGCTTATGATGCTGTGCTTTGGTAGAAACACACAAAAAAATATTGTGAATATGAAATTAATTATTTCATTGTTATTTTATTTAAATTTAATCATGGCCCAGTGAGTAATCTTATAATTTAGATGAGGTAATTTCACTTTCATTGCGAATTCTGAGATTCGATGAAGATGGTAGTTGAGCTCAAATACAATTTGTTGTTGGACATAATTTGTAAATATTTGGGAGGAATCATAGAAAAAGTTTTGTTACTCGCAAAAAACTTCAAGATGTTTGAGAAAAAGATTGCATATAATACAAAACTTATAGAGAATGTTGTGTTTGCCAACAAACATATGATTGGATACCAGTTTTCGCTTATGTGTTTTAGAAATTACAAAGGCGAGGTTGATACTTAAGAAGAAAGCATGACAGAAATTCATGGCTGAAACACTCTATTCATACATTAAAATGTTAATTTGAAAAGATTTTGAAAGATATTAAATGGTCAGAAAGGTTTATTGAAAAAATTTAAGTTTATGACTTTTTTCCGAATAAAAACTTATACATACATAGTACTGTTTTTACCATAATTATTTATCACTTTAAAATCTGTATCAATTTTTTTCTGTATTTTTTATATACTTTTACTTTGCATCCACCGCTGCTTTCTCATTACTTCGGGCCGTAATTACTTTGAAATTGCTTTCACTTCTTGATACCTTGTAAAATTCCATCTTATTTACAATTGATCTTCTCCACGATTTTAAATGACATGTCTCGCCACAATCTTCACCTGGTCCTCCCGTTCCTTCTTTCCTCAACACATTCATCCATTTTCTTTCTAAATGATTCACTCAAAGTGTTTTTGGCTTCACATTCAAAAATCATTTGTATTTTTTTGTTGCTGTGTCTTTGTCATTTTCTTGGGAAGATGAAAAATAATCCTGATTAAGTCTTTGGGTAGTGGTGGTCATTTAAAGTCTCTTTGTGTGGTTACACTAAGAGAGTAAGTGACTGATTGACGATGCAGCGGTTGGGTATTGTCATTTTATTGCGCATGGAATTAACGAAGAAAGCCATGATTAACGCTGAAATAATGAGGGCGAGAGAAAGAGAGGGAAGAAAGAGGAGTCGCATTAAGATTTATAGCTTAAAAGGAAAACAAGACATTTCCAAAGAAAACACACATAATCATAGGTAATCCAATGTGATGGTGATATTATAAAATATCTTGTGGGAAGTCATCGTAGCGGTCACATCACGTAGCCAGATATAAAAGTCATTACAGTTAAATTCAACAAACAAATAGTATTTTCGTTAATTTATTCAACAACTTTTAAGTTTTTATAAAGGCTCTAAGAGAATACAATCTTTTATGTTTGTATTCTGTTTATGTTGAAAAAAAAATAAATATTGAGTTTTTCTGAGTTATTATATATATTATTTAATTTATTATGCAGTTAGTCTACTGACAAAGTTATATTACAAGCTTATAAACATTTTGTTTAAATTAGAATATTTATATATATTTTCATCTCTAAAGTTACACTGCAGAATTAAGGTCAACTTCATTTTACAAGGATTGAAATATCTATAACTTAACCAACACATACCTAGAAACATAGCCTAACAATTAGAATTTTATTTAATTAATTATTTGCTTTCATATCCTTAAACGATCATATTTGCTTTATTGTCTTCTTCATGTCTTTTGTTTAGCTATTTAACAAATTCTAGCACGTTTCAGGGCTCGAACAACCCATATATTGAAACAATCATTGCAATTCTTATTTTCATTGTTTTATACAATTATTTATTCATATTACTTTTACAAAAAAGCAAAAAACTTTCAAAACAACCAAAGAAAGAAAGATAATTTTCTGTACAAAATTTAACATTATGATCACATCGTCATCGTCATAGACATGTAGGGAAAAAGTTGCTATTTTGTTTTGCGCAAATTACAATGACAACCGTCGTGGCTGTTTGCCTTTAATCCAGGGAGAGAAAGATGAACGAAATACCGGATTGTGAAGAGGGGAGGGGTGCAAGGGCTGAAGATGATAAGACAAAATTATGCATTTTATTTATTTATACTTACATTGCATAGGAATATTTTGTATATCGTGTGATAGTACCCATGACTGGGTGGAATAGATCAAGAACAGAGACGGAGAAACAGTAAAGTGCAGGAATTTACAATTACCCAAACCCGATCATAGCTCAAATGGTTCCTAGTGTGAGTCTAGTTGAGATTTCATTTCTAAATTTTGTACACCAATTATTCCTAATCTAATCGGTCAATGTCTCTCTCAAGCCATTTCATTGCTCTGATGAAGGAATAGATGTTTTGCAAATCGCAATCTAATATGCAGGTATTGGCCACAAGTGTCTGATGACCAAACTCTTCATATTTCAGCTCACCAAAAGCAGGACAGTAACATAGAAGATGCTCTGTGGACTCGAACATATATAACATGAGAAATATATTATTTGATACGAGTAAAAGTGTTACTCATGAAAGGAGACGTGTTAGACCTCAAGTATCTTAAGACCTGACTGGTGGGCAGGATAACGCGAGTAAACCTTACTGATCGCTATAAAAATTTTCCAGTATTAATATTTTTCAAATTGAAATAATTGGATTTTAAATGGGCAGATAAGCGCCACCCCTTCTGCTACATACTGTACAAAATCATATTTTTTGGATAATTAATATATCTTCAATATTTGTCAAAAGGAAAACTGGAGGATATTTAATTTGGTCAGTACAATTGTATTAGTGTGCAAACCTTTAAAAAACATACACCTTTGCCACACCCCTTCTGGTGCCATCCATACAAATGACCGAAATATCTCCCAGCTTACATGTCCATATAGTTGGAAGTGTGTCTCGTCTGAGAAAAAGATGTTGAACCTCTCTAGCATTTCGTTAGCAATCTGAAGTCTGTAAGCATGATCGTAAGACTTTAGTTCCTGCTCCATTTGCATTTTGTAATAATGTTAATCGAAATCTTTGTTAAGAAAGCCGTTTAAAAATATTCTGAGCACATTTAAGACGCTAGACCGCTTTGGTGTAGAGAGTGTAGGTTGTGAAAGAACAAACGGCATACGTTTTTGGGATCCCTTGAACCTCTAATGCGGCTGGATCGTGGATAAGTCATTCTCGAGCTTCTGTATCTACTTTCTACTCGACTGAATCAATGGAGATTGATTTCTATGGCGTATGTTGCAATGCGCTATAGCAGTGGTGGGCATACCATTGCCTCGCAGGGCCGTTTGTTTGATTCAAAACAGTCTGTCGCTACTTGAGTGTTATGAAAGCAAAAACACACACGCTTGTTTCGAATTCAACAGAAAACAGACACAAGTACAGACGGAGAAACAATGTTCAATGATTGTTGGGAGAGCATGAGATAACTATTGTCGAGAGAGCACAAAATGGTGAATGTGTACAATTTGACAGCATTTGGTAATAATGCTAAAGTAAATATTTTCGGTTTACCGACGTTCTGGGCACATTTATCACGCTTAACTGCTTTAGAGCAGAGAGTCTAAGCTGATCACGAAAGGTTTTTGGGATCCCTTGAAACTCTAGTTCGGCTGGATCGTAGTTAATTCATTCTCGATCTTCTGCATCTAGTTGTGAAATCTCATTGGCTGCTCTTGCTTTTCGTAATCCTTTCATATCCTGAATCAACTGAATCGACAGTGCTTCATTTCTATGTCATATGGTACAATGAGCTCAAAATTGTCGTTGCTATATAGTTGAAGAATGGTAGTACTTTTGATAGTACTTGTGCGCCGCTGAATAACGCCATTGGCTGTTCCTACATTTCGTAACCCCTCCATCCCATCCCGCCGTGGCTGATTGACGTATCTATATATTCAAATGTTAACTTACTTTTGGTCTATAATGTAAATTATAAACTGTGGTCACATTTCCGACATTTGACATTAAGGAAGGCCTTAACATTAGGGAGATAATGCCTTCTCTAGCAATTCTACTAAGTATCATTAAAAGCTCATATTTTCGGCCCATAAACTTTGACTTTAATTTTTGTTAATTTAAAGTGAGTTATGTATAAATTAAATGGGCCATAAAAACTTTGCGATTTATGCCATTAACCATTGCAAAATTTTTTAAAGATATAAGATAAGATGAACCTAACAGGTCTATCTCACACCTATTAACTCAGGAGCTGATGTTCCCAGTTTTTATCATGACGCTGACACAGAATTATCATTTAATGAGCTTCACCACGCTTCTGGTACATCTACTACAAATATGACCTATTTGCCTACGTCTCTGGCTGGAGGCAACATCATATCATTTGCTGCCTTTAAGTCTTCCACGACTAGAGAAGTCTTTGCTTTGGCGTTGATGATTTTCTTTATCTCTACATATATGACTATGTGAAATACACAAAATAAAGAAACAAATAAAAAATAAGTATGAAAAGAAAATTGCCACAAAATGCGGAAGTTTTTTCGCTTTATGTGGCATACTGACGACAAGCATGTTCACAATCATCATTATGTGAATAATAGAGAACATCATCATCGTCTTGACAAAATAATAATAATCAAGATGATTATAAAAAACTAAGATGGCATATGTTGAGGTGATGTGGCAGCGATGAAATGCATTCAAATGATTATATCATGTTTTAGAGCGTACACAGAGAAATTATATAAATTATTTTAGATGGAAAATGTTGTTGTAGTTATTGTTGTTTGAAGCTACTTTAGTACTTTATAATATGAATATTCAAATTGACGTTAAGCTCTAAATGAATTGTTAAGAATATGCCATTTGTATGAACAACTAATAAAATGTCTACTGCTCACATGTTCTACTGCCTAATGATCTTGTAATTCTCTGTACATATCTGAGAATCTTTGTGGGTGGTCCTTTTCCTTACCTGAGAGTTGTACGGCAGACGGCCTGGTCTACTGTAAAATGTTCAGTTCCGCTGAAGAATTAACAACAAAACTTTTATTTGGTAATGTAACACTATTGTATTTTTCATTTCACATTCACAAAATTAAAATATCCTTTGTAACACCTTTAAACATTTAGAAATTACAGTTATTTATACAATTTGAATAAAAACTAAACCAATTTTGTTGTTGCATTTAACTCTCGTCGCACAAGTATTATTTGAGTACTCATGAATACTAATTCGCTGACAAACATAACGAGCCTTAGCATTTGTTGGACCGACACCTGAATAGCAGCAGGAAACGATGTTTTTTTTGTGGAATTTGTTTCGAACATTGCACAGAAAAAAAGATAGGGCGGGTGTGGTTTTGATCGCACTCAGCAGATGTTGTGTGTGTGTGTGTGGTAGAAAAGACAAAACAACCGATGATTATGTGCGTCTATCGAATTTCGACACAAAAGGGGGTGTGAACTAGGAAACAGATACTTATGGCATCTCAAACGAACATCGGCCGAAAATAAACACTCAGAGCTAAGAATTTACTACATCAATACAAAAGGTCAAATGTTTAGTTCCACATAGTAGTACAAGACAAAACAAATTATACCTTAAATATAGTCAGTAGAGAATAACTCAAACAAGCTTTCATTAATGTATGCAACTTATTTCAATTGTATAGATAACAACATATCTATGTATTTATATGGTAAACCATGATAAACATCCCCTAAGTTTTAATAAATGGTTACCACGACTACTACCTTGATAATATACTCTTTTTCTACCCGTGCCGCACTTTAGTGAATGTAATTCGCTTTTTATATAGCCACAACACAACTACATATTGCTATAGTATAACAAATTATGCATAGGCACTTTATAGTCCAGTCTTATCAATTCATTCATACCCATTGTCCATTTACTACACCACTATCATAGAGCTACGGCATAGGAAGAAACCCTCTCTATGACTAACCACCAACCACTTTGGTGGTATTGAACTCTATGTTCGATGGTGTCGTATACTACAGTTGGGTTATATCTGCAGTTTGGTTAGTTCGCTGCATGATGACTAACCAATGTTAGGCAGGTAAAGTTTATTATGGAACTTGAAAATGATTGACCAAAAAAACTCAACAATAAAGTTGTGTGTACGTGTGATTAAAATATCAACAGGGTGCTACGGCAGAAATGAGTGTTTTCGAAATCATAAAAAAAACAGGGAAAATCCCTTGTTAAGGCGAAGTTGTAATTATCAGATGAATTCGACGAATTGAAATTTGTTGGCGGATTTTGGCCAATGTTTAATAATGAGTAGAAACTTTACGGGGCAGTTTTTCTGGACTTAAAAGACATCTCCATGCCCTGTCTAAAACATTGAGTAATTGATCTGCATATGCCAGTTTAAGCAGACCAAACAATATGTAGCTTGCTCCGACCACTCTTTTTTGTCATTTTGGTGGTGTGTGTCGTATGTTTGCCGCCTCACTTACTCACCCTGCAAACAAACTGACTCTCTACCAACTGTTATGTGAGTTTGTTTTAGATAACCGAAAAAATAAAACCACCGAAATTATTTCGGTTTTTGTTTTTATTTATTTTCATTGCCTATCTGTCGTATCATAAAGTAAATATTCTAACCAAAAACCATTCAGAGAATGACAAATGTTTAATAAATTTTCCGATAAAGGTTATCAGCAGCCGGCTTTTCTGGGAGGGCGAGCAGTCAATTCATAAAACGGTATTCGGAATAATTGATTAAGAAAAATGTAACCGAATTATTATGGGGTTTATTTATTTAGGAGACAAAAAATGAAGTTTAATAATAAAATACATAAAATTTGGGAATTTATTGCATTAGATAATGGAACTGCTAGGGAGGGATACGCGTAGAAAGCAAGGGGCAGTGACATATATGAAACGTGGGCAACAAATTCAGATTACATTAATATAACGCGATCTTGAAAATTTCTTATATTTTTAACCGTTGATAATACAAAACTAGACAAATCGAATAAAAACCGGTTTATTATTATATTATAATAGTGATTTTATTTTTTTTAAAATTTCATAATCCATATGTGATCCTAAATTACTTTCACACTGGAGCGAAAATTTACAATGATTTCTTTACAAGTGTTCCGGGAGTTGTTCTACCTTTTTCAGTGAATACATTCTTTAGTCACAAGGTTGCTGTTGAAAACTTTAGTCCCAAAAAATGTAAGGGGTTTCCATACAAAAATCAAAATGTTATAAAATGTCCTCTCATTGCTCTACCCACTGCCCTAATGGTGCCCCTAGAGGTGTCCAAACAGTTTCTCAAAACATATCTACACTCTTTCTTCCACCCTTAAGATTGTCCCCATTCCTGTTGTTTTTATTTTTTATAAAGTTTTTTTATGAAATCAGCTTCAGTCCTGCCCCTCCCATGGTAACTCCCAAAGGTGTGAAATTTTGAATGGCCTGTTAACATGGTGGTAAAGCTGGTGATTCTCTCACTTCAGCAAACTAGGGCTTTGTAAAGAATGCGGTTTAAAGATGTTCTGGGCTTCTGCAGTCATTTTCTAAGCAACGAAATAAGTGATAGGCATAACCGAACGCACGCACAAAACAATGTGGTGTGCAAATCAAAGAAATAGGGGGCGTCCCGCGAAAACGGTACATGATGGGGAAAACTAAGAATAAGCAGGAATAGTGTCGCTCACATTTTTAACCAATAACAAATTAATATTATTTTGCTAGATTTGTGATCATGTTACAGTGCCTGGATAAAATATATGTGCATTTATTTTTCATTTATTTAAATTATTTTTTTAATTAACGATCATCATCAGCATGTGTTTAAATAGCGTTTCTTGTAATAACATAATTTTGTCCAGAACCGTTACGTTTCTTCTTCTGTTTTAGGTCACCTCTTTTTACTTCTCACCTTTCAATTATGTTTGAGTTTCGCCTCTTTTGTGTTCGTTGATTTTCTTTATTCTTTTGTTAAAAAAAAAACAAACAACCTTAAACTGTTTTTTGTATCCCTTTTTGTTTTGTTTCTAAATTAACTTAAAATGTGCACGTTAAAAGGGGCCTGGTGTGTCATGCAGCCAAGACCAAAGACCAGCTGCTCTTCGAACTATAGAAAGTGGTATGGCAACAATTTTAAGTGAAGCACTAAAGCCAGGGTTACAAACTAAACTACAAAGCACTATAAATGTGAAATAAATTGCATCAAAAGTTATGTAAAGTAGGATGGTCATTTCAAATAAATGTAAAAGTTTTTTTTTATTAAGTTTTTATTAAATTTTGTGGGATTTTATAATAAATCCCACTGCCAGAGAAAAAAACATCAAATGATAACATTTACTTTTTTATTTAGAATTTAAAGAAATGTTCTCATATTATGGTAATTTCTCTGTCTCCCAAAATGCCAAGTTTATTAAAAAGTTTAAGGAATCCTGGTAAATTTACATATCACAATCTTTGTGCATCGTTTGAGTGAGTTAATAGAAGTTACCACTCTGTAACGTAGTGAATTTCACAATTCCCGGTAAATATCTAAGTGGTGTCCAAAGTGCCTTATGTTGTTTTAATGTACTTATAAACATTCCCAAGACCTGCCTTTTCTTTTTCCAGCCAGAGTCTTATGATGCGTGTCTGGTTATCCCCTTCATTGTTTATGTTAAGTTCGCCCCTTAAAACCCCTGGACACGTCTAGTAATATGAACTTGAAGTTGCAGTATGCTGGAATAGGAATAAATATTTGAGAGTTCTCATACAATAACACTTTAGTTGTTGTTTATTTTCACTGCAAAAGGGCTGCAGTTGTTGCTGGAGTGTTACTTGTAAGGTAGATGGACAACAAAGTAATTTGAAACATAATGCTTAGGTAGGTAGGGGAGGCTAAAGGTTAATATGTGTGACAACAACAAGTGATGGCGTTGGCTGGCTGTACATCTTAACATAAGCATAGAGCATTGTTGTTCATGTTAAAAAAATTCACACATTTGCTAATAATTTTCTATATGAGTTAATTTATTAATCCATCCACGTTGCTTTCTTCTTGTGTCTCTTTAGATTTCTAATTAAATTTCGAAATTTCATTTTCGTTTACGATTTCAATCGTCATGGGTTTCTTAATCGCTGTGTGCTAACCTATAGACGGACAGACATAATGCCGGACGAATTGATGTTTGTTAACACAATTCGTCGCTGGTATTGGTGTTTTCTGTCAATGTTTGGTAACTGTTGGTGTGGTCGTTAACCTCCAGACATTGGATTGTTTCTCTCTGTTTTACTTTTGACCATATTTGTTACATATAATATTGGGGAAAGTTGTGTCGTGCCGTTATTTTGGGTAAAAAAAAACTTTGATTAGGTTCCAAATGACAAAAAAAGTGTTTATATGTAGGTCATATTGATAAACAGTAAAATAAATTACTTTGTTTATATTATTTTCCTATTACATCAAATATTATACTTTTTTCGAAAGTAATTGCATACATTTTTTAACATGATAATAACCCAATGTATAATTGTCAATTTAATTTAATTTTGTAAGATCTTTAATATAATTCTTTTATGAGATTAACAAATTAAAAAATTTCCAATACGATAGTAAACAAATTTCTAATTATATTTTTTTTCTAATTTCAGGTATGTTGATATTTTACTTTGTAAGATAAATTAAAATACGTTTTGATGTAAGTGCATAACATTAATAAATACTATACTATATAATCGATACTTTGCTATATTACATATATCCTATTTAATTTTGTGAAATTGCTTTTAAATATATCTGAAAAACCCCTAATATAAAAAATATCGACTTTTTTCAAAAATTTTTGATAGCAATTTCCAACAAATGTAATGGGTGATATGAAATATATCTTTTATGAAAACATCGCATACATATGTGAAACCTATAGGTTGCATCATAGACAATAGTTGTATGAAAAAATCGGTTTCGTATGACGTAGTCGACTTTCGAAAACATTCTACTGTTATTTTATTTGAATAAAATTAGTAATTGAGAATTTTTCATCATCTGATGAAGATGAACATAATGGTGCATGGACAGCCGTCTTTCAGTCTCAAAAACGACACCAGCTATGCTAAATTTTGAAAAAAAACGACAAAGATTCGTATGTATTTTTATTGTTTGTTATATAAATTATACATGTAAATATTCAACATTCTTTGGTGTGACATATTATTTCCCTTTGTACCCATCCACCCCCTCTCCCTTCCTTAGTCAGTCTATTTCCAACAACTTGTTTTAATTACTATGTACTTTTCATGCAGTTCCTTATGATAATTTCTCTGCTTAGCTGCAAATGGTCATGCCCTTTTAAAGGGTCACCAAGCTACAATTTAAGCATTCGTTTGCATATTCAGCACCCCCTCATATGGTTACACAAAAACATGTCCGACTTTTTAAGAACTGTCACCGGATCGTAGTGGAGAAGGGCACACACACAAAAGCCACCATGTACTTTGTCATCTTCACATGCCACCACGCTTCCTCCAAAAGCCAGACAGCATCTGTGTCTGATGACTGTGAGCAATGAAGCCTGGCGTCCATGTAATAATGTAATGGTGGCGGTGGTGCCGGTTCCGTTACTGATGGGTTATGCTGCCTGTGGAGGGATTATCCATTTGTCTAATTAGTCAATGGTGTGGAACTAAGTGTGTTGTACTCTGCCCCTCCATCCCTAATCTGTGATTACTTATATGTAATGCAATGTAGCTCTTGACCGGTTTCTAAAAATCCGGATTTTTTACGCTTGATTGGCATTTTGAATAGGATACAATACAATTTTGTTTGCTCAGCCCGACAGCTCGATATAGGGGTGGTTTTAATTTTCTTTTGTTCAGATAATTTTTTAATTATTGTTGTTAATATTTGTTTTTCCCTGCAACTAGCAGTCTTTGCTTGTGTGTGCACACATTTAAATTAATAGCGGGCAGTGATGGGTTGATTGATTTCCGGTCAGAATAAAATGTGTGAAATTAATTAACAGCATAAACAATGTACATATGTATATAAACAGAACATATGTAATAAATTATAAATTTAAGTGGTATGCAAATTGTGTTGATTGTACATATTGATAATATGATTCGCTGTGCATATAAATATTTTCTGCCCGTATGTAAGCTGGTATATAAGGCGAAAGTATAAAGTAAATTAGGAACGAAGATCAGGATTAGAGGGTGGTACATGGATTGTTAAGACTTCAGTGTTTGTTTAGCGCCCACTTTGAACCCTTTTCGCCTAACCGAACTTTGGCCCTTTGTTCCCCAACATCTGTGGCTTTTCTTCTGCACTTTGTTGTGATTTCTTTTATAACATAATATGTAATGTAATATCACCTTCAGCTATTTTGCTTACTCTTTTATATGCTATCCCTGGCATTAGTTTTCCCTTTATCCCCATACTATACTAAGCAGTTTGTCATATTAATATCAGGAAACTCGGTTTTAGTGCAATCGTACTAGTGATATATGTTTGTAACCACTGAAAGCGATAATGTTACAATTATTAACCCAGTTTTTATGTGTTGCTTCTTCTTTTATACTTTGTTTAGTTTTTTAGTTCATTCATAAGACTAGCTGAGTAGTGAAGTTGTTGATGGCGGTGCGGTTGATGGCAACATTTTAAAAACTCTCTCGTTTCCTCGACGACCATTGTTTTAAAATGGGACAGCGTTAGGCAGAAAATGGGCTTCGTTGTATGCATCACTAAAATAGGGAATGGTTTTGAAATAAAGGGTGTTTTTTATTAGGCATGAAAGATGAGAAAATGAGAAAGGACTAAACTAATAGATAACTGTTTTGTGTTACCCATAAGGACTCCACGGACGGAGCGGAATTGTTTTGATGATTATTTATTGCTGTTGGACCGTAAAATATTTGAACAGATATCACCGCCAAAATAAAGATGGATATAAAAATAAATAAATAATAAAAAATTACTATCAAACTAATTATGTCGTTCATGACATGTATGTACATGTATTGCATTTAAAAATAAGTCTTCAGTTTTCACCAAACAATCCATTATCTTAGCTAACACAACCTCTTTCAAAATTGAAATTAAAAGGGTGTATTGTTTTGCACAGTACATAAGCGTAATTGCTTCAAAAGCTCGGAAATGTTTATGTAGGGAATGCTATAATACAAAAACATAAGCTT
The DNA here is from genome assembly GCA_964034835.1 of Muscina levida. NCBI lineage: Eukaryota > Metazoa > Arthropoda > Insecta > Diptera > Muscidae > Muscina > Muscina levida. The sequence continues at coordinate 153,173,222 of OZ035882.1, forward strand.
TAGACATTCTGTGGGAATTGTTGCTATTTGCTAGAATGACATACTGACTGGCATGCCTTAGCGATGACTATGGGCAAACTGCATATTTTTTACATTAAAATGTTGTATGACAGATATATAGTATTTAGTTCAAAAAGCAGGCAACATGGCCCTACCCAATTGTGTAAAAATAAGTCACTTACATATATTTCATCCGCACATTCATTCATTGCTACATAAATTCTTGAACAAACAAGCGACCGAAAAACATTGGAACAGACAACCCACAGATCGCTGTGTATAACAAATTCTAAAAATATGGTTTTAGCAGTGGCCTGCGTAAAGATGGACTGGCAATTTTCAACATAAAATTGAAAAATTGAACATCATTTAAAATGTAATTTTTATTCGTTATCGAAAGAGTTTGGTTTCAGCATATCTGCGATACATTCGAGATTTTTTGCTTTGTATTCAGCCTGTATTCATTCCACTTCATGCAAAGGTGTTGAGACAGACGCTACAAAAGAAGGGCACCCGCATTTTTGTGTTTCGTCTTTAGGCGGCTGTAGGCAGTTGCCTTCTTTCTGGAGCCCTAACGTCCGTGCAACATAAAGAAAAATACATACCACCACCAGACACATAGCAAGGCAGGACGGACAAGATTTTGTTTGTTTTGTTTTTTGGTCTTATTCTTCATGTTTGCCTTTAGTCATACTCTCGTCGTTTGTTATTGAACATTTGTGTCAGCCGATGAAGAGTAAAAAAAAAACACATATTATCTACAATCTGTAAAATGCGCCCTTAAGTGACGATGGATACTTTTACATTTACAAGGCGTAGAGCTGCTATGCGATCTGGATACGGCAGTGACGTATCTCGCATCTTCATGAGTTTAAGGGGGTTTTAAACTATGCAGACAGACAGTTAATGAAGAAAAACATTAGTATGTTCAAGCCGGGTTGAGGCCTTCTCGGTGATACTAGATGTAAAACACACCCAGGATTCTGCATGGTGGTAAAAAGGGCGTGGCACCGTAGCTCGAATTTTGAATCGTCACTTACATAGTTTTAAACCATTATAGGTACGAAGTCGATATCTATATATATAAAATGGCATGTGTGTTTGTTTATTTATTTGTTTGTTTGTACCTTATAGGAGACCAAACCTCTGGACCGATCTTACACAGCATTAAACTGGGACTCTGGCATGACTTATAGGGTACTTTTTTTTCGACCACGCCCACTTTTACGCCCATATTTTCTAAAAATAATATGCAATAGCGAAGCATTGCCGGGCCCACTAGTCTGATATATTTGTTGGTGGTACAAGAAAACTTACTTTTTTTGCGGAAAGAGGGCGCTGCCTACCCCTTTTTTAAATTGCTATATCGCTCATATAAATGGAATGATTGCAATGAAATTTTCACGTGTGTTCGTATCTCATGTGCCGTTAGAGGTATGAAGATGAGTTTTGCTACAAATGTTAGTGATACAAGGAGGTTTACGTGTCGCTGGAAAATGGGCGGTTACACGCCCCTTTCGATAATATCATATTTATGGGCCGATTGTAATAAAATTTTCACAATTTCTATCATATGACTGACTGATCACATTGTGGCATGTAGTTCCCTTCTGTGGCGTAGTTGCATTATAAGAAAAAAAACTAAAAAATTATAAATGAAAATATAAAATATGTAAAGTAGTTACCAAAAACAGTTGTAATTTTTGCTTTTTGGACAACAACAGAACTTTTTGATACAATAAAAGTAATTTTTAATATAATAAAAATAATTTCGATACAACTGAAGTACTTTATGGTACATTATAAGTTCCAAAGGAGTACCTTTTGGCACAAAAAGAGTACTTTCTGGTAAAATAAAAGTACTATATGGTACAATTAAAGTAATTTCAGGTACAATGAAAGTACTTTTTAGTAAAAATAAATGTACTTTATGGCACAATAAGTACTTTACGGTACAATAAATTGTACTTGTTTGTACAATATAAGTTTTGGAACTGTAAATTTTACTTTACTTTTTTGTAAAAAAAAACCTTTTGGGTGTAATAAATGTACTTTTTGATACAATATTTGGTACAAAAAAATTTACTTTATGATACAGAAAAATAAATTTTGGTACAATAAAAGTTCTAATTTATACAAGAAAGTAAACAAATACAAAATTTCAACAAATCTTTAATGTTAAGTGATAGTTCAGTATGTTGATGCCAACCATTTGAATTCTTTTATAAAAATAATCACATAAGTGATATTCACTGTATTTCCTTTTACTTTTCCATTATTAAATGACAAAGTTCAAACTTTACAACAGAACCTGAAATTTGAAAAAATTATCAGTACTTTTTTTTATAGCCGATTCAAATTTTAAATGGCCAACCTTGTAAAATTGTTTGCACGATAATTTGACACGGTGACATCAATTTGTTGGCTATAAAATACATCAGTTTGTTTTGCTTTTTCTCAAATTCTCATATATGTTTGGTAGGTCTTTAAACAATTTAATTTAAATTGTTCGAACAACAATAGTCGTTTTTTTGTCACACAGACACGATCGGCAATTCAAACGACTCGAACATTTTGTTTGATTCAAAACGGTCACACTCTGTTTGGGTGTTATGAAAGCAACACCACACGTTTGGTTATGCCTACCACTGTTTTCATAAAAATTTGCAATACAATTTGTATACAGTTAAAAATAATTCCAAACGACAACTGGTACTTAATGTCAACTTAAAATTACATTACAGTATTTTAGTTATTTCAGTACTTTACTCATTTTATATGTATTTCGGGGCCATTCAGATGACTTGATTTTTTTTTTGGCTAAATTAATCATGAGGAAATGTTTGTTCTAAATTATATTCCAACTTCCACAATATCGACTAAAATTATGTTTGCTTTTCCTTATCATACTGCACTTCTATGTTTCCTAACATTTCCTACGCCCTTGTTCTTAACTTTAAACAACAAAGACATATTACGTTTTCAGTTCTTAGGGGGGAATGAAATGTATGCAATAATAGCATCGCTCATGTAAGAAAATAATCTATATCGTGTTTCTGTTTTTTTTGTTTTTTGTAAGACCAAAAATGCTCAAGTGTTTGTGAAATTCCAGAACCTTTATCATGAAGTAAAAGAGCTACTGCCTGCAAAAGATTACGAGTGGCAAAACGGAGCATTAGGGATGTTTGATACCAATACCAAAAACATTATGATATCGAGAAGTTTAGGTATTTTGGTAACATGGTAGTATGGTGTAGTACCCTAAAATAATTAATCAAGAGAAATTATATTAATCTAGTTTTGAACCAAATGCTATCGGATCAAAATTACATTCAAATTTATGGAAAATTATCTACTTTGAGTGACATCATTGAGAAGTGAGGTATACTTTGAATGTACTTGTTTTTGTAAATCATTTCTTTGTGCTTCTTATTACTCTAAGCCAACTTTTCTGATTATCTGACCTAAGCGACAATGTTTTGTTGCATCGATTGTTTGTTTTTTAGGTCTTTAAATTATTTTTTTTGTATATAAGGAAAGTGATCTAAAACACATAGTTTTGTATTATTGTATTTCCTATTTTTTTCCAATGTTTGTTTTAATAATATCTACTATCAAAAATATTCTGTTTTTTTGGCGAACAGTAAAATTTAATGGACACAATTTATAAGGAGCTGTATTGAGATCATCACAAAAAGATGTGGGATCATGTGATCAGCATTGCCTATTTAGGCTTTATAGTTACTTTTGCTTCTTCGCTCAATCAAATGATATGGAGACGACATGCGACTGCATAAAACTCGTTTAAGTTTCTACGCTTCACTTTAAATTGACTATAACCGTTTCACTATTACAATGGATCTCTTAATAAACACCATTTTAGTGTCATCTTACACATTTTCGTTCTACATGTCATGTAATCTGACGCCAAGTTGTTTTCAACCCCGTTCGTTTTTGTTTTGGGGTCTCACACCTTTTCATCCCACCAAAGTATTCTAAAAATTAAACCCATCTTTATGCTAATTAAGCGTGGGTTGTTCTAAACTACTCAATCGACGTCATCTGATGTGATCACAATCTTTGAGGTTTTTTTATAACTCTCTGTCTTTTTCGACTTCTCATCAACAAAGCAGATGTCATAAAATATTTAAATTTGTTTTTAAAGACATATTAATGTTGCTCGAATTATGTCAAACGTTGCTTTTAAGAAACAATGCACCACAAACAAGCTTGCACGAAACCAAATTAACATAAAACAGAATATGAATACTATGGATTAGAAAAAAAAACAATCAGGTTTTTCTGTTAAATGCCAACTTATCCTTATGGAAATTTTAAGAGTCCAACTACTGTTAACATTTAACAAAATTATGAATTTTACTATAATGCCGTTTTTATCACAAAAAAAAATACAAAGGTTGAGTTTAGATAAATATTTACCAGCTGCTTGGTAGTTGGTCAATTTGTGTTTAACTACTACTAAGCCGTGTGAAAAAAATTAATCTGTTGGTATTAACAATTTTGAACGCAGTCATAGCAGCAGTTTGGTATACCCCAACAATGTGTATTGTCTTGTGATCATATTCACATGCATCATATTTCTATCGTTTGGTTAATTGATTTTACTTTACATGCGTTTTCTTACATTGGCTATCTAACATTATGGGATACCTTCTTTTTCCAAAAATATTTTAGACTTTTTAAATTTTAACTTAAAATTGTTGGCCATATGGACGGTCGTCTAACAATAAAATTATTCTGTAGCAAAGTGTACCCATCAAAGAGAAACTTAATGTTTTCTTTGTTTTACATATCCCTTTAACCTCCTAAAACTGATTAATTACACACATCGAACTCTTAATCTTCAATTCCCTTTCAATCTTAACTGATTTATGAACTTTCTACGGGCCGGAAATATGGATTACAATAAAAAGAACAACAAAATGTACCATCCAGTTGATTAATTGCTTGCAAGATCACACACACACACACCATCAATATCCAATCCAGTGAATCACAAAATTAACTTAAATTTTGAATTCCCCTAAAATATCAAATGTTTTTCTCACATCAAAACAACCCACTTACCTTTGTCCTCAATGGTTTGGAAAATAATAATTATCTAGGCTGGATATGTGTATGTATTTACATTTAATACTTTCGTTATCGAAATAAAGTCATTTATTACTCGTCCATCGACGCCAACCTGAACCTCTGGCATGAAATTGAAGTATTTCTGTCTATTTATTTAGTCATCCATGTCAGAAGAAAGATCTGGTTGATGGGTGAGGGATTTCGAGCCTATGATTAAATATGACACCATTTCTTCATCGACATGATTTGTTCGTTGCATTCTCCCATAATATCTTATCTCGAATCGCTTAAGTAAATACCGTGGAACATTCAATTCATTTTTCCATTTCCCCCTGCATGTGACATGTGGAGGCAAACTCTTTATAAAACAAACAAAGCAGAAAATCATTTTCATTTTCAGTGCTTGATTGAGAAAAAGGTGAAAAGTGGTTGATGGATAATATCTAAGCAAACACAGTTTAGCCAAAGGTTTATTAACATATTCCCCCAAACGTAACTCACACAGTATCTCCCCCTAAGCTTATCGACACATTTTTACATTTTTATTTGTCTACCTAGAGTACAGGCTTTATTTCGTAGCTGTTTTTCTAAACTCTTTTCCTTTCCCTTTTTGTCATTTTGAATAAATTGTGGTCACACCTTAATATGATGTTCGATGGCATGTAGGAGATGCCAGCTCGTTCCTGGTTTTTATGATGCTGCTAATGGATTTAGTCATGAATAAACATTATGACATGCCAATGGAGTTCCTTGCAAGGATTTTGTGACCCTTACGTTTCGCATCGAACTATTCGTCGGCAGATGGCGCATATGTTGAGTTAAATTATTCTTATTGGATAATGATGTACGATATATTAAATGAGGTAGTATCTGATGTCAAATTAGAATGTGTGAAAGTGTTTGTCACGAAAAAAGTATAGCCAACTAAGCGGTCTTATTTGATAGTTGAATGTCTGTGAAGCAAATGATTGTAAATAGAATCTGACAGCAATTGTGACTGCTACTTGTAATATTTTTCGATTACCTGCCCTGTTGTCATATTTCTTTTCGCCTTGATCCCGGAGATGACATATGGTAGCGAAAATCAGTAATAGATCGCAAAATAAATTATGAATAAGTCATTACACAGAGTGGATCAAAAGTCTCTTCATAAAAATAGTTTAAAAAATATAGATTAATCTTCTTATTTGGCAGCAGTAACCGAAATTCATCCATCAGTGACCGCGCGTATGAAGCGCTTCTGTCTCTTGCGCTCCGTAATAGTTCGTCACATCAAGTTTAGATAACAGTTCTTTTACCTGGTCCATTTAACGAAGTTTTGGTCGTCCAACAAGTAGGCTCTTTGTTCGTTTAAACAAATGTCTTGGTTTTGTCCTCATTCATCATCAGACCCACTTCTGTCGAGTGTTTCTCAATGTTTGAAAAGGCCGCATTAACATCCCGCAGTCCTCGGCCATTGATATCTATATCATCGGCTGATGGATGAGAGATTTTATAATTTGAATTTTCTGACTGTCATTTACTTGTAACTAGAGCCCAAGCAGCTCAAAATGTCCTATAGATCACGCGTTCCCAAAGCCACTGAACATCCGTTCACAGGTAGCAAATGTGAGAAGACGCACTGATGTGTCTTAAGGAGTAGGATTTTACGGAAGCCCAACGGAACAACTCTTTTAGTAGCTCTGGTAGTCCAAAAATCTAGGATTAAATAATTAAATAAAAAAGCTAGTATAGAAATCATGAAGAAATGGATGAAACTAGATAAAAAACTGTTTATTTATTATGAATGAAAGCACACAAAGAGATATTTTATTATTTGAAAAAATATATGATCTTGACCGGTGCTTCGTGAAATGTTTAACATTTCTTCGCGTGTACTTCCATTCGCTAACTGCTCCTAATAAGTCCTTAAAGGTGTGACATGTCGCCCCATCTTGATTAAAACCATCGAAATTCTTTACCGTTGGATCGTAAAAGTAATGTAGCATTGCATTACAACATGTCCTCTTTGATCTTCTTAAAAATATGGAACAATTACGCCTCTTGCTGACAAAGATGGCCTAAAAATGGGTGAAAGCAGGTGGTTTTATTGTTTTAGTTTAGGATTAGTGCCACAATACCTCTAATTTAGCTGTGTGCTTGTTCTTTTAGAAGGAAGTGTGAAACGTCTGAGAAAAAAGTGTTGTTTAAGTTGGTAAACCTCTATAGTAAACTTGAGACTTTAATCCTTGATCAATTTTGTTAAACTTAGTAAAGAATGCGTTATAAAGATATTCTAGGTACATTTAAAACGCTAGACCGCTTTCGTCTAGGGATTCTATATTGTTCATGGACAGGCGCTCTACATGCGCTTTAGTTGAAGAATCGTTGTTTTGATAGTACATCCATGCGCAGAACGCACGTTGTGCTTCGTTGACTGAGGCTATGGCATTGAATTCTCATTGGCGGCTCTCGTATTTCTTAGCCCCTCCGGCCCTTTTCGCTGCGACTGCTCGACACAGTTACCGATTCAAATGTAAACGTACTTTTGGTCAACCAAATTTTGGTTCAGGAAATTTAACGCATCAAAAAGTCAGCCGATAAAAATCTATAAAAAGATAATATGCGCTATTAGCAATTAATAGATTGAATTGGAATTTTGATTAGTTGTTGAAATATAAAAGTGTATTTTTGGCATGATTAAATTGTGTATATCTTAAAATACAGTGTTTGTTTTTAGTGTTTGGTAAAAACTTTCTTCTTTTTCGTTACCACTTCCTATATAACAAGGACATAAAGCACAAAGGCTGCCATTGCCTGTCTGTTCATCATGTTTCTCCTACCAATACCAACACAGCAATCACACATTTTACAGATTTGGTAACGAAACACTAAACAAGGATCTTCACTTTAACATTTATGATCCCTCAAAATTACGTGTCGTACCCACAGCGAACGTATTTCGGAAAGTAACAAACAACAAGTTATGCAGTTTCTTCCTGCATTTCCTTAACTCTACCTAATCACGGAAATTTATACATCAGCATAATCGCCTCAAGTATACATACATATATGATGTTGCCCTGCCAGTTTCTTTCCTTAGTAGATGTTGTATCGTCGATTACCTGCGCTGTCGGATCTTGTTGTGAGAGGTCCCGGTTCCCTTAATCTCAAAATGACAGTTGTTGCTGTTGATCTTTGTTCACTTGTTTACTTTGTTGTTCTACGTACAAACCATAAAATGTCCGTGTTTTTAGTGAAAAAGGGATCTGTTTTGGGCTATTTCATAAAGAGCAGGTGATAGCTGGAATGCTCGAACGAAAAGGAAGAGAGAAAAATTAGGATAATAATAACATTGTTGTACTCTCTAGTTGTCTCTTTCTGTTGCCAGGGAAATCTAGAGGAGTTGTTCGATTTCTGCAAGTTTAGTTATAGCGTGATGTTTTTGAGATTTTAGTTTGTTACTAAACGGGGGAGCGTCAAGGGTATGTTTTAGCTAGCTAGCGAGCGTTTAAAAATATCCTAAAATTGCCGTGTTCACACAAAGAGTCAGTAAAGAGTATTGATTAAAGTGCGTAAAAGAAGTGATATTTTGTCAGCAATATTACAAAATGTTTAATGAATAAAGTGCAAAGCCTTGGCTAACAAACCTAAAACAATAACGAAAATGTTAAGCTTAAAACTGTGAAAGGTCATAACGTCAACATAATCATCTTACAAGCAGATAATGGACTACAAAAAGCGACACTTTTAATTGTTTGCCACATAGTGCTAGTGTTTGTGTTAATTTATCGGGTTGCTTTGCCTTTTGTTGATTTCATATAATAATAAAAAAAAAAAAAACAAAATCCTTGTTTTTTACATTAACTCAGAGTAGCATACTTACACCTAGAGCCATGGTCACTTATGCTAAACTTTGCCTAGCCACTGAACAAATGAATGAATGAGTGAATAGCTTACACAATAAAGCGCCATAAATCGAAACCTCCAAGTGTCAAATTTCATACATAGCTGCCTATAGAGTAGCAGACTACAACAAGTTCTGCTTGCTCCACCTTGATGTAAAGTTTTCTATTTGCTGCTGCTGTGGTGTGAATACGTTCTGGTGTTGTTATTAAGTGCGTGTAAATGTAAATGTAGCGAATCGCCATTTGTTGAAAGATAGAATTTTACAAAACAAAACAACAAATTGAGTGTTGTGTGTTGGATTTCCTGTTGAGACCATTGCTGAATGGAATTTTATACAAAGATTTTTGATATTTCTCAATCGTTGGGTTTGAATATATCTCAAAGCCGTTTGTACAACGTATCCAGGCGGATGTTTTATGAATTTTGGGACAATGAGCCGACGAGCTATAGTATTGAATTCAGTCAAGGTAAGAAATGTTTTAAAGATGGATTTTTAATAAAAAAAAAATAGACAACGTTAGATAAATATTGATAATATTGATAAAAATTCAAAATGATATAAACTTTGTAATTTGTTAATTCGGCTTGAGGTCGTAAATAAAAATCTGAATGTAGTTATAAATAAATCAATAAATAAATAAAAATAAATCTTACTACATCCAGATTTTTATTTACGACCTCAAGCCGAATTAACAAATTACAAAATTTACATATAAAAAGGTCAACTATAACACTTTTAACAATGATATAAACTTTCAGAAAAAAATTCATAATGCAAAGTAGTCAAAGCCAAAAACACTGAAAGCTGATTTTTTTACTTTTTGTCATATAATTTTTGTCATATAATTTGTCAAAAATTCTACAGGCCTTCTGAGACATTCCGACATCATTTCATCAGACCTTCTTTTCACATTCCTGAAGGCCTTGCCTTACAACGACGCCCTATTTTATTTGATAAGAAAGAGGGAATGCAGAGGAAAATCAGCTGACTGATCTTGAAGGCGTTTTATATGGCCTTCTAGGTCCTTCCTTTCGCCGCTGGAAATATATATAATATATATTTGGAAGTGACCATTCATCTTCTTTCAAAAATCGTTCGAAAAATAAAATTTTTTTCACTGTACTACAGTGTTATTAAACTAATTCACACACTTTCAAAGAACTTTCTCCGGTTTCTGTTCCATTTTTTTTTTCATGTAAAGTTATAAAGGCAATATTGACAAATGTGTTTAGAATAATTGATTTCTATTCCCAATTAAAGTAGTTTGTAATTGTTTTATTGTCTTTGGCTGCTTAATATTCTCTTAACAATTTGTATTCGTTAGAAATACATAAGAATCATTGGATTAATTAGTCAAATTTAAATATTTGAATATTTGTATAGTGAATACAAAAATTATATTGTAATTGTTGAATTTTGTCTGTTGTTTAACCATAATCAATACCATAACATGTAATTATGGTTAAAATGAGAAATGATTTTTTTGGCTATATGATTTTTCAATTCATGAAAAAAGTGTTCACTATTTTTCAGTAACTGCAGCTATGGCACAGATTAATAATCCTCTCTCTCTATCTTGCTTGCAAATAGTTTCCTAGAGCTCAAGTCGCCAGTAGTGTTTATACTTGTGATGCAGTTGGCAATAATGATTACAATGTTAACCGGCTCTTGACAAGAATTAAACAAAAACATTGATTTATTAAGCCAAAATACAGTATGTCCAGTAGACCATTTCAAAAAAATTGTTTAATGGGCAAAAGTAGGTTAATTTTGAATGAAAATTTTTAAGTTTGAAAGGTTATTAAACTCAAACTAATATCTAAAATGTTTTGATGTCTTCGCAGAATATATGTGTGAAATATTATTACCTTTAAAACAAGTCTATTCCGATCAAAATCGGTCAAGCGTATCAAAACTTTTAATCATATAAGTAAATCAGGATTTTTGAAACATGTCTTTTTGCAGCCAAAAACCTTTAACGATTTTGTGCGACCCCTAAACGTTGATTAATTTTCAAATTTTATACACCAAAATTTTGTTATTTTAAGTAGAATTAGAAAATACATTATCCCATCGACTTTTCGAAAAAAAACAGTTTTTTTGTGAAATAGTCGTATGTACAGATTATTTTACGTCATGATTATCATATGCGTACGAACCCCTAATATCCTGTCAATTTCAGACTGTTTGATAAATTTTATATAAATTTGTTTTTTGTTGTACAAAAATGATATTAATTATTGTAACAAATTTTAAGAAAAAGTCTAGTTTAAACTTACTTGCATACTTGTTATACAGTGTGGGGCGCACTTTTTTGTTGCAACCGCATAAACTCAGAAGAAGCTTACAGTTCAAAATTGTTTTCTATTCGCTCTATAGATTCGTTTTTAAGTTTTGCATGTGGCGACTTCGATGTTTGCTGTTATGCCGTCTCTCATTTAACAATACCAAAAACAAAAAGTAAAAAAACTCAACGCAACGTAAGCGACGTAATGGTTATGTGCGTTCAACACGCAACAACTTGTGGGCAATGTTGGTTTGGCTGCGACTTGAAAAACTAGATGCACACGTTTAGCATTACGTTTGTTGCATTCGTTTAAGTGCAAAAAATGTGGAATTCAAGTGGAGGTCTGTTGGCGAGTTACGGAGGCTCCTGGTGGAGAGGCGGCGGCGTCGGTGTCTTGGGTGACTGTTCACAGTATTTGCTTGCCCGTCAGTTGACCGTCCGTCCACTTCTTTGTGTGTTTACGACCTTACTTTGGAAAGACTTGACTCGACAGCGATATGTGGTGCTGTGCCACGATATTTCTTTGTTTTTATTTTTATGACCATTCGCCGTATTTGCTGTGTATTCCTTCGTTTTGTTTTCTGGATTAGGCCAAGTGGTGATTAAACGCATTTCAATGTGCCACATTTGTTGTTCCCTGGTGCCGCAGCGTTGCCTTTGCGTATCCACTGCACTCTGAGGCTAATGTTTGCTTATTTAAGAATTCTGCCATGGTATCACAGGGTATAAGGGGGACAGAGGAGAGGGGGCGGAGTGTTTCTTCTTTTTTTTAGAAGTTTCAATATGCGGCATATGTTGTCATGGCCGTGATGGTGTCGTCGTCGGTGCCTCGTTTTGGCTGTTGGACTATAGTTTTATGTACTTGGTCTTCGAGTGGTTTTATTTTAATATCTGTTTTGTAGATGTTTACGAGTTTTACTGAATTTGTATTTTATTGTCTTGGCGTGTTTTCTTTTAATAAGCAAATACGAAATACCAGTACAACAAGCAAAGGTTTGATATGGAAAATGTTTTAATGGGAGAGTGAAATGTTTGCTGGACAAATCGTTACTGCGCCAAAGTATAATAGTTTTAAATCTTATACAGTGCAATAGTTTTATTAGCAACATCTCTATTTTCTAGCCAACGATTTGAGATCGGCTATTGATGTTTGCTGTGAAACGGGCATCAGTTGTGCTAAAAACTTGGAGAAAACACCTGTATGGAAAGGCCAATAATGGTCGTAAGTGAGAGTATTTGTTGTTATTAACACTAGTGTAGTCATTTTCAAAGCGTTACATGACATTGACATTGTGATAGCCACAAAATTTGTCTATATATTACTCCCAAACCAAATTTCAATTAAGAGGTCAACATTTAAGTGCGACATAACTCCTCAAGTATTACTTTACTTCTTTATTTACAATACGTATTTCCATTCACGGTAAAAAGTACAATAATGGGTAAACCATACCCCCATTTGATAGTTTGTAAAATATTGCAGAAATGTCCCTTACTTTACTTTTAGTTATCATTCCCGATAAAGTGGCGAGTAATGCAAAAAATTGAGTTCTTATTCGGATTCAAGAGGTTATTTTACATAAGTATCAGCACTAATAGTGTACAGGCCGATTATGCCGAGCACTCTTCTCTACACTCCACCGCACTTTGCTGTTCACCACAAGCAGCAACTGTCTCACCGTTGCCAACAGCCGGTGTCTAAGTCAATCTGCTGCCTGTATTAAATTTATCAAAAACTTCTTTGGTATGTTTTCATCACTTATATCATTCAGTCGTTTTCTGTCATGTGCCGCTTTGTACAAAGCCAATGCTGATGAACGAGTTTGAGTTGTGTTTTATTTTTTTTCGCCGTAATCGTTAACTGCATTGGGGGTATCTGTATTAAAAGATTATCTGGCCACAAATGACTGTCTAACGCTAAGACAAATTGCTTGTTCAACATATGTTTTGTAATAAATAATTAAAACTTTGGCTCTTAAGCTGCATCATCACGTCGGCTGGCTTATGATCATCATTATTAGGATCAGGGCTGCCAATTTGGGGATTTGTTTCTAAACTTGGTGATATAAAGTTAGTAAATATAGCAAAACATATCTCTTAAAATACAGATTGGTGTCAATCCAATAAATCATTAACCAGAATTCTTTACACTACTAACATACATATCGATAACATTAACGCAAAAGTTGATATGTCCGTAGATTTTTTTTGAAACTGGTTTTTTTCACTTTTGATATCCTTTGGGAGTTTAAGATCAAGTTGACAAAGGACCATATGTCTGAGATAAGTGGAATTCTATCAAATGGCTGTATGAAAGGCTTATACGTCCATATATCTTAATAATGTATCAAACTTTTGAATCTGCTTCTTGTAAAATTGTAAAAATTTAACATACCGTTGGTCTCCTTGGAAAAGTTATCAAGTATTTGCCATCCCGCTTACCCATGTTATTATAGCTTGCACTAGTAGCACACAACAAAATAGAAGAGTTCACAATTAAACCAGTCTAGTTTATTATTCTATTAAAACAGAACAAGCAATGAGAATCACTTTAAGTTTCCTAGCCATTGCTTTCGCCATCCACATATAAACACATAATTACCAATGTTAAGTATATGCCGCAATGGTCAAGCGATGGACTACGAGTGGCAAATTAATTACAATCATTACAAGATTTGTGTCATTTGATTATTTACTGTTATACATAAACGAACAATCTGTGACAATCCAGATACTAATAATGAGTTCACATTTTTTTTTATTTGCAGATACTTCATATGAAAAAGCATGCAGGCGTGGCTCAGCACCAGCGACACCCATATTGGGTCAAAAACAAAATCAACAGGAGAACAACACCACATCGAGATTTACGAATTTCTTTTCGAAAAGGTAAGAGAATTGTCTAAAATTATGGACTATGAAGGGTGGACCAAAAGTCTTTTTACTTTGTAAACAATGATAAAAACAAAACTAGATAATTATTAAAAAGATTTCTTTATTTAATACGAAAGTACACAAAAATGTATATTATTTTTTGCAAATTACATCATCTATATGGAATCTTTGATGCTTTTTATTGCTGCAACTTAGAGCGGTAATTTTCAACGACCGCTTGACAGACGTTTCATGAAATGTTCTGCATATCCTTGCGAATAAGTTCGTTTGATTTCTCAAGAGGCACTGGGTTGCTGTTGAAAACATTACTGTTTAGGTATTTCGAAAGAAAAAAAAACTCCATTGGTGATAAGTATGGGCTGCATTTTGGCCAGTTAATGTCACCCTTTTGTAATATCACGAACTACTGCAACCATTTTCTATTCCAATGGAATCGTTGGCGTTTCATTTTTGTGCCGTATATTGTAATGTTTGCCATTGCCGAAGCGTATTTTATAGTACCAAGATTTTCCGCTTACAATTAAAGCGTCTCTCCCTCATAAAAACACTCCCCCATTTGACTACATAATAATGTCTCCAGATTACAAACAACACCCTTACCCAATTATGCCACTTAATGCCATCAACACTCCTTAAATTTCCCATGAATTCATATTTTTTTTTTTGGTTGTATGTTATTACTAACGTTTTTTGTGATATTTGGCCACAGTTCAACCACAATTTTATGCCAAAAGCCACTTGCAAGTCGATGGAACGAACGCTCACATCATAGATATCGTCAAAAGCCGATTAATGAAACCCTTTGGCAAATACAAACATGCGAGCAGCAGCGGAGGCTCCTTAAGCCAACTCGAAACGCTGCCTCGCATGTCATCCATCAAACCACCAGTGTTGGTTGCACTTGTGCACACTCCATCAACGGGGCGGCAAGGAAAATACCAAATTGCCCCCAAACTTCTGCGCCAATTTATGCTAGACAACAATTTGTGTTCATGTTCGACCGTCAGTCGGCCAAAAAAGCGACAATTCAAAGACCGAAACCGCAAAACATCACAACTGGTGTACGGAGCGCAAAAGCTGTGCCCTCGTCTGTCCACATTATCGCCTCTGGTCGGCGGGTAACAAACAACGTCATACAATCTGTTGCAGAGCCATGTAAGCTTTGTTAACTTGATTTGTTGGTTCTGTGGCTCCAAGCCACAAAACTTACAAAAAAAAAGAGAACTGCAGCACCAATTCTCTAACCTGTGCCTGAACAATACTGTTGTTGTAGCCACAAAAAGTTCACTTGCAATGCTGCGATACAGAGCGTGCGTTATGGCCACCACGGCTTTGTTTTCGTTTTGGACATTAGCATTGACTTGGCTCGTAACTTAAACAGACAATCGGGAGAATAGGACATGAGCAGCAAAATATCAACTACCCGGGGGACATAATAAAACCGAGAATATATCAGATAACTATGGGGGAGGTATATTAATTTAGGGAATTCCTGCCATTCTACTTAATTGATAGGAGGTATATTAATTTCAGAGAGTTCCTATCACTCTAATTGTTTCGTAGCAGGTATATTATTGTCAGGGAGTTCCTCTCATTCTACTTCCTTTAAGAAGCGCAACAAAAACTAATGCCGCCTTCTTAGCTGGCACAAGACTCTACATTCCGATATGTTGGTCATATGAATGTTTTACTCCTAATAATCATATGATATATGTATTATTGTTTGTGTTGTCTTGTCACTCCATAATACATATTTGTTCCATTTTTCTTTCACTTACTGCACATACCATCCTCCTAGTGCCAGTGGAACACACTAACACTGTCCAAAATGGCAGTAGCCGCTATCTGTCAAGTGTTAAACGAACACTACATTTTACGCTTATTACTTTGGCTAATGTGTCTGCTTAGCCAGCGAAGAAAGTAATCGCAACCAACACTGCTCTCCTTTGTGATTGTTATTCACATCCTAAAAGAAACTAAAAACAAACTAAGACAATGTAAAAAGTTCCACATTTCAAGTGCCAACTTCCTTGAATGGGTTTTTTTTTTATTCCATTTTTCAAATTTGGCTCTAATCCCACAAAACAAAAGGCAGAAGAAGGCTTAAGGCTTTTCATGACTTTCTCAAGACTGGGTGTTAGATAACATGTGTTTGATGGTCTAAACAAGACAAGCCCGTTAAACAGCGATAGTTGCTGGCCAATAAAGGTTTCCTTGTTTGAGGTGTGATGATGGCGTGGGTGTGTTGTGCCAGCACGCTTTCGACATAGTTTTTATGATTTAAGTTTTATAATTAACATTTCCTAGTAGTTATTTCACAATCGCAGCTAACAAAGTTATTATTATTATTTGTTAATTTTTGTTAATTTTGTTTCATTTCCTTTTTGTCTTTGCAGAACGAATCCTTTGAAACGCACGAAGTCTGTTACCAAACTTGAACGCACCAAACGAGGTTCGGGCGGCTTACGCGGCTCTCGATCGCATGAAAGCTTACTCTCCAGTCATGCTGTAATGTCAACAATCGGTAAGATCTCTCACCCTTGACCTCACTTAATTTGCATTACATTTCTCTCTTCTTGCAGATCTCTCTTGTACCGGTGCTGTAGGCGTGGCACCAGTCCACCAGTCTGTCTTGGGACGTCGCTACTGTTTCCAGGTACGCGGTGGTCCACGTGGAGAACGCTATTATTCCTGTGGCTCGCGACAAGAACGTGACCTGTGGATCTATTCGTTGCGAAAGTCCATAGCACCGAATGCTGAACACACCCGCCACACCGACAACTCCCTAAAGATGTGGATATACGAGGCCAAAAATCTACCACCAAAGAAAAAATACTTTTGCGAGTTGCATCTCGACAAGACCTTGTACGGTCGCACTAGTGTTAAGCTCCAGACCGATCTGTTGTTTTGGGGCGAGTACTTCGATTTCCCCGACATACCCGACATCAATGTGATCACCGTGAATGTGTTTCGCGAGGTGGAGAAGAAAAAGAAGCGTGACAAACACATGTTTGTGGGCTCTGTGAAGATACCCATCCATGAGGTGACCACCAGGTCTTTTTCCGAGGATTGGTATCAGATACTTAGCGAGAAGAACGACAGTCTTAATCGTAATGCCAAAGAGGTGATACCGACCTTGCGTATTAAGTGTCGCTTCCAGAGTATCGACATATTGCCTATTAACGTGTACGCCGATTTTCTGACGTATCTAAAGGAAAACTACAAAAAAGTGTGCGAGACTTTGGAACCGGTGATCGGAGTGAAGGCTAAGGAGGATATCGGTCAGTCCCTCGTCTTGCTCATGCATGCCCAGGGCTTGGCCGGAGCCTTCTTGACAGATGTAGTGGCTCTAGATCTTCTAAGGGTGGGGGACCAGCGTCTGACGTTCCGTGGCAACTCGTTGGCCACGAAGAGCATGGAGTCTTTCCTGAAACTTACCGGGGAACAGTATTTGCAAGACACTTTGGCAGCTCCCATTAACGAGATTATACAATCGGATCGTGATTGTGAAGTGGATCCGACCAAAGCGACAGGATCGCTAACACGGCAACAGGCCTCGCTGAGAGCAGCGGTTCGCAATGCGTGGCAATGTATATACGAGTCGCACAAAAGTTTCCCACCACAGCTGCGCACCTGCTTTGCCACGTTTCGCGAGCGGCTGGAGCAATTGGGTCGCCAGGATATGGCGGACAATTTAATATCGGCTTCAATATTTTTACGCTTCTTATGCCCCGCTATATTGTCGCCAAGTCTTTTCAATATAACGAATGGTGAGTACAAGTTGGCACATACTCTGAAACTTTTATTATAGTATCAATTTGTTCTTACTGCTTTCTCCAGAACTTCCCTCATCGCGGGCGACTCGCAACCTCACCCTGGTAGCTAAGACACTTCAAACCCTGGCCAACTTTACCCGGTTCCAGGGCAAAGAGAACTTTATGGAATTCCTTAACGACTTCCTCGAACAGGAGGCTCCGAAAATGAAAGAATTCCTGCAAAACATTTCCACACGCCCCGAGCACAGCACTCCCGAATCCATTCTGGATTGGGCCGGTTACATCGATCAGGGCAAACAGCTGTCCACCCTCCATTTGCTGCTCACCGAGAGTATCACCAAATTACCGGAGGCTCGCCAACACGACCTTGATCCACTGCAACATATTTTGGACGAGATAACCAAAGCCAAAGAGAGCAACAGCTACATGCAGCACCTGCCTTGCAACATGATGATGTCTACGTCGACTACAAGCGAAAACCAGGAAAACCGCAATCCCGACGAAATGATGACCTCTCAAAGCTCGGCTGGTGGCCAAAGTGGTGTGGTGCAGCAGGCCCAGTTGGCCCAACCACAACATGCCGTGGTGACAAAGCCGGTGCCGGCTGAACGGGGCATTATGAGGGGTGTCTTGACCCCCAGTTCTTTGGAGAAGAACATTTTCCGCTACAATGATCCCACAGTGAATGGTTTGTTGCAGCAGCAACAACAACAACAAGGTGTGAGTAATATGGACAACAGGCACTCGAACTCTCAGAGCTCTATAGTCGGCCTCTCGTACACTGGTGGCATGCAACATGCGCAGAGCCAAAGCTCCATAGCATCTTCATCGCAACTAATGATACCGGCCGGTGTTCAACATCACTGCCCGCCCGCTCCCAATGCGAGTGCCTCCAATACCATGGATCGCTTGTACTACACCGCTACCAGTTCTAACGGCAACATCTCCACTGCCAGCCATAATGGCAATGACAGCGAGGTCAGTTCAGTCGGCGGGCAAGTCAGAGCCACCACTTTACCTCGAGGCAATTTCAACAACAACTACGACGAGTCCACTGGCGATTTCATACAGATTTCAGGCTTAGACACCAACAGCGCGTTCGTGCGCAAGTCGCCCACACCTCTGCTGAAGAACCAGAGCAACCCGGGTGGCGGAGGTATTGTCACGAGTGCTGTCAGCATGCTGAATGCCTCACAACAGCAGAAACAACAGCAGCAGCGAATGCTGAACAACTCGACGTTGAGTTTGACGCTGAGTGATCGTACACCCAGCAAGCTAAACTTGGGCATTCCTGACCATTCAAGCTCCCCCTTGTCACACAAACTGCCCGGGTACCAGAGACAGAGAGACTCTAACCCCAATTCAAATATGCCCATGAACTTGGAAGACTTGGACGACCTGTTCAAGTATGCCGAGGAGCACGCTGTTGTGGGAGAGGTGCAACCAAGCTCAAAGAACAAGGAACAGCTGTCTGGCAAGACCAGCCACGGCTCTAGTTCGGGATACCAAAGCATTAATACACAAACTCGGGACGATCCGGAGCAGCACTCGCACCACAAGCCAGGCATGGCGGCGCCGCTAGCTTTCAAAAATCCTAGTTACCAGTTGCAAAATTCGTCGGGACAGGTCCCTGTCGGCCACCACCATCATCACCACCATCACCAAAGATCCAATTACAACTCAGGCATGACGGCTCATCAGCAATTGTTCGGTGGCAATAACAGAACAAAGACAAGTGGCCTGGTGGCAGCTAGAGCCGCCTTGTTGAATGGCGCAGCCCCACTAACTCCCTCCTCCAGCGAGGAACGCCTTTCGGCGGACAACTACCACAACTATGCGCCAGTAAATAAACTACTGAAATCACCCTCTCACGGTCACTTGGATGCCCAACGGACATTAAGCGGCGGCAGCACATCGTCCGCGTCCAGCTCGAATATGCAGGGATTCAACTCCACACAGCCACAGCAACAGCAGCGTATGCCTCGCACCAATCCACAGTTTAAGCGGGAGGACATTTATGCCCCGCTCAATAATGGCAGCAATTATTTGACATCCTCGTCTGCCTCGTCCGCAGGCAGTACTGGAGTCGTGCACCCAGGAACAGTTGCAATCTACAACAACTCATCGCGGCAGCAACAAGTGGTTGGCACAAATGGTGCCTTAGCCATGGCGGGTCATGGCAGATACCAAAGGCGGCTAAGTTTGGACTCGGCACGGACCTTGTCCGACAGCTCTACAGACACCGAAGGTGAGTAAGACCATTGAACATAGTAGGCGGATATTGATTGTATTTGTTTCATTACTCAGGTCATTGTCCTCCTAATGAGGGCAATAAAAGACGCCGCCAACCTCGCAACCATCCCAGCAACAGTTCGAATGGATTGCCTTCGCACGCCACCAACTCCACAGCCCTGAATAGTTACGACCAAAACGGCGAGATCCAGTTGTTGCAGGAGACACTGGACACTCTGCGTCATACCCTAGACCGAGACGAGGCTGAACTGAGGGATTCCAGTGATGAGCTTTTCGCTTTGCAGCGTTGCACAGGCTTCAACAGTTGTGGCCCAAATGGCGTCGTCAGTTTGGGGGGCAATAATTTGAGCCTACAGTCGGAGTCCACAATGAGAAGTATAATTGACAGGTAAGGTACAAGTAAAGGCAGCCCCCTTCATTCTCATAAAGTTCGCCCCCTATTGTTTCCAGATTAATAACCATGGAAGAGGAACTCAGGCGCGAGCAACTGAAGATGTCACTGGCTTTGTCGCACAAGCAGCGGGTCATCGAGGAGCAGGGCCAGCAAATCGCCGCCTTGGATGCCGCGAACAGTCGTCTGTTGAGTGCATTGACCGTGCTACGGCAACGCTATGAGACACACCAGCAGCAGAATCAAACGCAGCAATAGGTTACGGCACCGCACGGAACGATTACTAATGATATCCACCTGTCCCCCACTCCCGGCTTGTAATTCACAGTCCCAACAATTATTGGCTTTTAGCATGCTAGTAGTTTGCATTATAAGTTATGATTTTAAAGTAATTTTAATTATTTTATTAACGTTAAGTTTTCACACAAAGTATTTTTTATCTGTTTTAAAATAGAGAACCCCTCCTCTCATCCCTGATCCCTCTTAAAGAGTGTGTGAACAAGAAAACAGAAACAGGATGTTACAAAGATATACATACAACCAATTTGAGCAGAAGATAACAACAAATGTTCGTGTTTGCATAATTTAGGATAATTTTTTTAATCTGTTTTAATTTTGTCTGTATCGAAACAACAAAAACAAATGTATTTGATAAGCTATAAATATTTATTCGATAAGTCCTCCCATCTCCCCCCCTTGAATTTGTATTTGTTTTTATTTTTCTCAACGCAAAATTATACAAATATCCAAATAAACCAATACCGAAAATTTTCATTAAGATTAAAGTATCAGTAGTATCCCTTGGCGATGAACAGAAACAATAAACCTAAGTTGTAATTTAGATTAATGCTAACCAAAGTTTTTTTCGGGTCCGATTCCACCATAAGTGCAGCGGTCGCCCAGAAATTGTACAAATGTGTATTGCGTTTGTACACGTCGTGTAAATGACTCCCAACGACTCGAGTCTAAAGAAATTTCTTTGATACAGTTACATAACAACAAACAATATAAAATCGTAGCAAGAAGAAGAATAATCGTATTATTTCAAACTGCGTTTCGAACAGCTTTTAAACAAAACATTTATTTGTAACTATTATTAATGACGTTAATACTAAAATAATTAAATTCATATATATGTATGGATGTATGTATTTATATGCAAAACATAAAGGAAAAGGTAGTTAAACAAAACAAATTTCAAAGCAATCACCAAAAAAAGAATAACAGAGAAACCCTTGAAAACTGGATTGATTATTAATCAAGCGATCCAAAACAATTTTCTAAAATTTTTCTATTATCTATTCGTTTCTCTGGTTTCCCTTCATTACATACCACAGCTTTGTAGAATATGGATTGAGATATTTTCTACTTTCTCAAATGTTTTGTTTCTTTATATATAACCTTGTAGTTTAGTCCACCCTCATATTAAAAGCAACAAAAAGAAAAACAAAACACAAAACAACAACAATTATTGATAAATAAACCACAAAACGTATTTATGAAATGTAAACTTAATGTGTTTTATTACCAAAACAAAAACAAAATTAGTTGACCTACCAGAAGCAAACATACACCAATTGAAAGCTAGATCTAAAATAGGTCTTAAAAATTACATATACCTGATTTTATTCAGATCCTAAATAGCAATATCAACTCATATCAAATTATTACATTTTTGAAGCACTATCTAAACACAAAGCCACAGCGGCGAAATTCGGAGAAAAATATTTTTGTGCTAAAAAATTTTTTGGTATTGGAAATCAGCATAATAATGATGTTCAGAAACTGATCGAAGTTTCGCTTGATTCAGTTAATACCAAATCAGGTGGGAACACGATATGCAAAAGTCATATCAAATTATTACATTTTTGAAGCGCTATCTTAAAACAATGGCGCTGCGGCGAAATTCGCAGAAAAATATTTTTGTGCAAAAAAATATATAGGTTAACTAACAACCCCTTGCCAAAATTTGGGTTTTTTATAAAAATGCTATTTTGTTTTAAATGGCATAGTCTGCTAAAATATGATCATTTGAGTAAAATAAAATAGTTAATTCTTAGTTTCTGTCAAGAAATCAGCATACTAAAGACGATCAAAAACTGGTCGAATTTTCGGTTTATTCAATTTATACCAAAACAGGTGGGCCCACGTAAGGCAAAAGTTATATCAAATTATTATATTTTTGAAGCGCTATCTGAAAACAATGTAGCTGCAGCGAAATTCGCAGAAAAATATTTTTGTGCAATAAAATATATAAATTTTTTTTTATAATTTTTTTTTGTTTTAAATGGCATATACTGCTTAAATATCATCGTCTGAGTATTATAAAGTAGTTCATTTTTCGTTATTGTCAAGAAATCAATTTAAAAAGGACGTTCAAAAACTGGTCGAATATTCGCATTATTCAATAATACCAAAACAGGTGGGTCCACGTTAGGCAAAAGTTATATCAAATTATTAAATTTTTGAAGCACTATCTAAAAACAATGTCGCTGCGTCAAAATGCGAACAAAAATATTTTTGTGCATAAAAATGTATAGGTTTAACCCCTTGCCAAAATTTGGATTTTATTATTAATTTTTTCTTTTGTTGCAAATGGCATACACTGTTTAAATATGATCGTTTGAGTATTATAAAGTAGTTAATTTTTCCTTTTTTGTGTAAAAATCCTTTAAAAAAGATGTTGAAATTCCAAAGAAAACTGGTCGAACTTTCGCTTTATCCAAATTATAGCAAAACAGGTTGGTCTATGATAGGCAAACAAACATCTATCAATTGAAAGCTATTTGGAAGAGTACTCTAATGATTATGTATCAAAATTAATTTTAATTTCGCTTGATTGAACATTATTAAAACTTCGGGATTACAGTACTGTAACTTACCAGAAAATTTTTAGAATTTCATCCACTTTCTATATACCAATTCAAGCGATCAATTATCTTCACCTGGCTAATGAGGATTCATTACTAAATAATGACAGTGGATAAAATTATTTATTTTTACTTAAATTTATTTGTTTATTTTTAAAAAAAATAGTTTTTATTTTTCTTGTTTATATTTTAAAGTAGGAATTGCAGTTCATTTATAAATTTTGTGTTGTTTGTTTTACTTACTAAATATCGACAACATCGCATTTCGTTCTTAAATGTAAATAAAGAAAACGACATAAGTATAAGCGCACTTAAATAAAATACTATAAAACAATTTCGTGATTAGGTTTTTTTTTCTTTTTCAGATCTTTAGCATTGAGATTAATATGTACATCGTAATTATATATTTTCAGTTATTTCATAGTTCTAATTTTAAAATTTTACTAATGAGCAAAAAAGAAATTTAACGTGTTTGTGTAATCTACATTTTTTTCATTCATGTCTAGTTTTTTATAAAAACGAAAATATGAATTTGTTATATTCTCCAAATTTTGTTCAATGGAATGTGTGTCAATGTTGATCTTCACAGATCAATAGAAAACTATTAAATAAAAACAAGAAAAAAAACACATTTAATGAAGGCCTGTAAGAATAAAATTCACAGTGCATAAATATTGCTATCTTTTGTAAACTTATTGTAACGCGTAAATATCCGTAAGGCAATCTTAAACTCAGCCATTATTCCATGCAAGGGAACTCACATTAAAATTAGATATAAGATTGCCGCTGTTCAGTGTCTTAAAGCTGCTACCAAGCTTGTGCAAACTGTTGAGCGAACCAAACAGATGCATTTTCTGGGACTTGGTTTGTCTCAATGCTGCTCGTGAGATTTGATGACGATTGCAATGCCGACTGCTTCCAAAATCCAACACCGCCCACTATTTGCCTGTACACCGAGGTGGCATCGAACTCATCGACATTAACGCTCGCAGAGCTTTGAAAGAAATCGATTAGTTGGCCTACCTGATGCCTAAAACGCTCGTGCAACAAGTGTAGAAAAGATTCCAATCATGCCGCGCCGAATACGTCTCTGTCTCTTACGTCTCTGTTGTCGGGTATCGTTAAGCATGGCCAAAAAGTATTTAGCATTTAGACGCGTATCATTGAGCTGACTCAGGAAATCTGAACGATCCATGGTGTTTTCATTGCTCAGCTTTTGTTTAGTGGTCTTGCGGTGGCGTGGACGTTTCACCAACATTACAGCAACGGCCAAAATCTAGAAACTGACAGAGGAAACACTCAAATGGGTCCCGAATAGCCAGTGGGTATACAGACGCGCCCATAAATTTTGTATTGCCGG
The DNA here is from genome assembly GCA_964034835.1 of Muscina levida. NCBI lineage: Eukaryota > Metazoa > Arthropoda > Insecta > Diptera > Muscidae > Muscina > Muscina levida. The sequence goes on from OZ035882.1 coordinate 153,198,037, forward strand.
CCGGGCGGCGTTCCACACATTGTCGAGTAAGTGTGACCAAGTAGACGGGGCATTTGATGCAGCGTAAACAGTGTGAACAAGTGTTGGATGCACAACCTGAGAGAGAAAAGGGAAAACGGGAAAATTTGTCAGATTTCTTAAATCTTATTATGCTAAGAACAAAAAACAATATTTAACGAAATGAATTAAAATCCGGTATCTTACAAGCTTGTTTTCTTTAATACAAAGTATGTACAATTTCCCAGAATGATTGTAGTTGATAAGTAGTAATTCTTTTTATTTATTTTTGTATACAAAAACGATCCACGACGGATCAGATATTTACACTACGGCAGATTCTTGAGAAAACCCATGAGAAGCAAATCGACACTTACCACCTCTTTGTCGATTACAAAGCTGCCTTCGATAGTCCCATCAGGCATCGACTATACGAAGCCATGTCTGAGTTCGGTATTCCTGCGAAGATAATTCGGCTCTGCCGGTGTACCCTTACGAATACCAAATCCTCTGTTCGGATTGGCAAGGATCTATCTGCACCATTCGATACGACGAGAGGTCTTAGACAGGGTGACGGTTTGTCATGTATGCTGTTCAACATAGTGATGGAGAAGGTGTTAAGGAAAGCAGCGGTTAACATGTCTGGCACCATATTTAATAAGAGCCACATGCTGCTCGCATATGCCGATGATATCGACATTATCGGTCGAACGATGCGAGAGGTAACAGCTGTTTTCACATCAGTTGAAAGGGAGTCAGCAAAAATGGGTTTGGCAGTGAATGAGGACAAGACGAAGTTAATGGTATCATCGAACAAAGTGTCCACCCGTTGGGGACGCAGCGTGAACGTTGAAAACTATTGCTTTGAGGTAGTGGATGAATTTATCTACCTTGGATCCGCCATGAACAAGAACAACAGTGTCAGCCTCGAAATAAAACGGAGAATAGTGCTTGCTAACAGGTGTTTCTTTGGACTACGCGAGCACTTTATAAACACCACCCTATCTCGAACTACCAAAGTCCAGCTGTACCAGGTACTAATTTTACCGGTCCTGTTGTACGCATCCGAATCTTGGGTGCTTACACAGGCAGATGCAGCTCATCTGGCGGTGTTTGAGAGAAAAATACTCCGCAAAATATATGGACCCATTTGCGTAAACGGCGAGTTTAGGATTCGGATGAACCATGAGCTGTACGAGTTATACCACGACATTGATGTCGTCAAGCGGATCAAAGTGCAACGATTACGCTGGCTAGGCCATGTCGTGAGAATGGATGAGGATACTCCAGCGCGAAAGGTATTCTATCAAGACCTCGAAGGACGGCGCAAAAGAGGGAGACCGCGACTACGTTGGAAGGACCAGGTGGAGGAATCACTGACGCTGCTTGGTAGGACTGACTGGAGACGGTGCGCACAAGATCGAAGCGAATGGAAATCTTTGATCATTTCGGCCTCTGACTTAGGCACTAAGATATAAATATATATATGTGTCAAGTTGTTTTAAAGGCTAATAATAATAATAATAATAATACAAAAATTACATCAGTTAGATAAAACAAATTTACTAAAGCCTTCTATTTCAAAAAAACCCGGGGACTTGTAATTTTTTCTAAACAAATATTAAGATATTTTTGTAGCAAAAGCAAATCTTACTGTATTTATGTTTCTGAAAGACTATAAATGCGTCAGAAGGTCAAGGTCATAAGGTCATAGAAATCTCACTTTAAAATGGGTTAGAATCAGGGACCGCAAATAAGAGTTATGAGTGCAAATTTTAACTAAATAAATCAATATGAAGGAGGTATGTAAAGGTAACATGGAACATACCAAAATTCATATTGTATTCGTAATTAGCTATGTCAGCCAAAAACATCTATTTGCGATTTATATAATAAAAATCATTTTTAATTCTTATTTTTAACTTTTATTACAAAAAATTAAAAATAATAATTAAATTGTAACTTTTATTTATAAGTTACGAAATAACAGTTATTTTTGATTTTTACAACAAAAATAAAATAGGAAATAAGAGTTATTTTTGATTTTAATTTTAAAAGTTACAAATAAGAATAATTCCGTAAATTTTATTTTTAAAAATCAAAAATAAAAGTTAATCTTTAATATCTTTTAAACCAAGTGACGGATTGCTAAAATTTAAAAAGATGATTCAATACCTTTCATATCATGCATCACATGTCCATCAAGGACGTATAAGGATCCTACTATTTTCTATTTTATTCCATTTATGCATCTGTATCCTGTTGCAGTACTATATGTACTGGCTGCAAGCAAAATACAAACAAATACAAAAAAGATTATTAATTGCTGTTATAATCTAATATCGATTGGTTCATTACTTTAGGCTCTGGCACAACTTGTTACATACTACAGCAAATGTTTAAGATGGAATGGCAAATAATTCTATATTTAGTGCAGTCGGAGAATGCATCATATCTGCATCGTATCCGCTTTGTCTTCAATATCCTCCAGTCAACAAATATTCAGTAGTTATTCAAAATCGATGTGGTTATATCCCTAAAGGGATGTAGCATCATGATTTGGATTCTTTAAATTTTAATTAAGGAGCATCAATTTAAACTTATCTTGCTAAGTCAACTTAAGGAAGGCTAGTTTCCCCATTAAATGACACAATATCTAATTTTGAATTTTACCCATTATGGGTTTTATAACAACTTGCTAATTTCTGAATAGTAATGTAATGTAATTATAAGGCGCAAATTAAATTAATTTTTTTTCCTTTAAACGTATCCTTAAGAAAACCAGACTCCTTTTAGATATCCTCAAGCGCCAAATTTGTATCATTCTCTTACAATCGCTTCATTTTTTTTCGCTATAAAAAAGATAATTACTGTTAATGACGTTAAGTGCTGTTCATTACTTAGGGCTCTGGCCCACCTTGTATCTGTTAGTATTTTGTTTGCAAGTAAATGCTACATACATATAGAATATAAATGGAATACCTATAATAGAAAATATAATAGAATAATAAGTGGTCCTTGAATGACATGTGAAGTATCATATGAAAGGTATTGAATCATAGATCAAGAATCTTCATCACTTGGTTCAAAAGATATTAAAGTTTAACTTTTATTTTTGATTTTTAAAAATAAAAGTTACGTAATAACTCTTATTTGTAACTTTTAAAATAAAAATAACGTTTTTTTTTTTTTTTTTTTTGTAAAAATCAAAAATAACCGTTATTTCGTAACTTTTTTTTAAAAAATCAAAAATAACTTATTTTATATTTCAATTGAAAAAATTAAAAATAAGTGTTATTTTTATAACTTTTAAATAAAAATTTGAAAATAATTGTTATATTGCAATTTTTATTTAAAAACTTATAACAGTTACGGTCCCTGGTTAGAATCCATCAATATTCATATGAAAACCTTGAAGTGCAGTTATTTCCCAAACTAAGTGTTCAATCGCAAAAAGGAGCTAAGTTTGTCATCACCACATGACAGTTAGGAAATCACTAGGACACTGTTGTTGGAATCTCATCTTGAAAAATATTGGAATATCAGTTTGAAATATGAAAAACATTAACTACCTTTAACTCCTATACCAATCAAAAAAAGGTTAATTTGTGTTTAGTTCTATTTTACAATTTCCGAAAAACCGGTCAAAACCGATTAACCCTGTTTTTACCTTATCAGGTATTTGAAGAACAAATTGTTGAAAAAAGATATTTTTCATATAAAACCGTAACTGGTTTTTTGAAAAAGTCAAGTATTTGAACACTATAATCCCTCCCCTACACGATGTCATTCAATCATCTCTAACCGTTTACTAATTGATTGTAAATTGTACAGTTTCAACCCTGACATGAAATTTTTCGAACGTTCACAGCTGTTTTGGTTTGATGCAGCTCTCTTTCGACTTAATGCCGAGATTACTCTCTTTCGTAGCCTCTCTTCAGTGCTACGGACTTTTGTTTTTATTCATTGACGAAACAAAAACAGAAATACGATTGCTTTTGCACTTTGTTTTGGTTTTGAGCACATTGAACTCTGTCATAAACACAACAAAACTTTGCACGAAAGTGATATCACACTTTTTTTTGTGCTCCACGTCGTTCTTCGCTGTTTTGTTTTGCTTCTGGTCGACTGTTTTTTTTCTATTCAGCTGGTGTGCGTGTGTGTGCACTAGTGTTGATGCAGATGTTGGTCGTGTTAAGCAAACTGTGGTGTGTAATGCTGTGGACTGGCTCACTTACTGTAGTAATTCGAAGGAACCCAACTGCACACAGATACGCCGCGTTCCCACACTCACACATACTCGCACCTAACATTGGTCAATTCGTTGGATCTCAATGGTCGAAGACAACATCAACGAATTGTGACGACAACGACAGATTGGCGTGCTCCGTCCGTGTGGTGTGAAGCGCCAATGCGGAAACTTGTAGTGAGCTGAGCAATGCGCACTTTGCTTAGAATTTTTGGCATATTTGTTCAATTCTTTCATTATTAGCTCATAATTTCATGTTGGTGTTGTGCGTGATTCCTCCGACGTCTTAACTGTTGATTACTAAGACAACGTGTGAGTGAACGCAAGATTTCTTTCATTTATTTCGATTAAAAGCGTTGTCTTCGTTTCCTCTCTTTAGCTCCTCAGTTTGTTTGTTTATTTTGTATGGGGTCAATGTTTTGTTTGATGTAGATTGTTATGCAATACTGATATATTTACGTGTTAAAATGAGTCCAGCTATAATAATAAAGAATTTGAAACCGCAGTTTGTATTAATTTTAATGGCATTGAGTACTTTGGCCAAATGTTGTCTCCTAGACCGGCAAATTTATTATTGACCGTTATGATTTACGCTTTATGTTGGCGACCGAGTGCAAAAAACTCGGCCAGTTATTGACCCTTTGCCTGAACTCCACATAACAGAGATGAAGGAACCTCAATTACACTCATTTCGCTTAGCGTAAACTAACATACACTCGCACATAATACTATGCCGGCTGAGTTGTCGTTGTAATGCGGATTTATGTATTTTGGGGTTGCCATATCGATAAAGTAGCAAGAGGGGTCAGTAATGAAATCAATAAATACTACAATCGCAAAATTTATAATTTACATCTACAATGTTAAAGGGGGTTTGGTGTGTCCGTCGCATCTGAATAACAACGAAAAAAAAAAAACAAGTTTCTGACAACAGAGACCGGTAGAGGGGGTTAAAAGAAAACAAAAAGGTGTAACAACGTTTTGAAAATTTACAACTAGGTGTAATTAAAGGGGTGGGGATGGTTAAAGTTTCTACACTTTTGTCCATTCCTATGATGAATCGGCATAGGAAACCATGTGATCCTTACATTTTTGGTATAGGATTTGGAAGGAACCTATCCATAGGCTGAATGCACCAGCGAGATGCAAATGCTCTAGTGAGAAAGGTGATTAAAGACGAACCTGAAGGACGGCGCAAAGCAGATAGAACCAGATTAAATTTTTGAATTTTCATTCCTTTTCCAGTTTGGAATCAAACGAACCCCAAATCGGGAAAAACAACCGATATTGAAAGCCAATTACACCACACAATTACTATTGTATTGCATCGTAATATACCCATCTTGTATTTTTGCAATGAAATCATCAGTTTGGTAATATGAATATTTCAGAAGTTCTGGCAACACTGTCCTCTGTATTAGATAGTTCCCTCAAATGTTTTGTTTTTAATACGCTATGTGCCACACATATATTTCTTCCTCTCACAGTCTCTCCATCCGTCCCATCATATGTTTTATGAAATCCATAAAATATTTGAAATGTCAAGAGCAGATATGGTGAGCAAAGAGTAAATAACCGACATACGACAGAAACACGATGGCAAGCAAGAGACACACTACTAGTGGCAAACAAAGAGCGTAAAAATATTTCAACCAAAGAGGAATGAAGGGAAAATCAACAATGTGATAAACACATAAAAAAGCATGCTAAGCACGGTCATTCACCTTCGGGAAGGGAACAACCAAATTGGAATACAAGTAAATAAATTCTTACCACTCATACACATACGCACGCACACACATTAATGTATGCCCATGGAAGTGGGGAATAGCCAACGAAGATATATTAACAATGATTTTTGTTACAATATTTAATAAAATTACATAATCAAAAACTTGTCAACATATGTATAACAATGCAATATAAATAGCAGTTGTGCTGCTGCTGTCTCTCACAATTTTGTAATCTGTAGTGTCAATACAACTCAGATATAAATTATCTATCGACAATGGACATTAATCTTCTTCTACAGGGCAAAGACAATAACAACAACTACAAGTAATGTAATAAAAAAAAAGTATGAAAACCCTATAGCTCTACCTCTAACCATTCCTTCGTACTGTAAACATTCGTTAGCCCAACGGAGTGAATGAACTTTTCTCTTTCTGTTTTTGTAGCAATTCCGTTTTGTTAATCGTATACGTAATACCACAAAAAAACGAAAAAGAGATATAAACACACACGAATTAACAATGGAGAGTGGTGCAGATACTAAGAGACGATAAATAAGAGAAAGAGAGTGATGAGAGTTTATACTGGTGGGAAGAAGCATTCAAGAGTAATATTTTGCTTTACAGTGATGAGAACTGGGGTACTTTTTATTTTGTGACAAATCTGTCTATACCCTGTAGTTGTATAGTCGTCCTTACTTGGATCACTTTGTTAACTCAGTATCAGTTACGCCAGAGTTGATAGCATAGCGGGAATATGCAATGATAATTAATAGATATTTTTTTTATTTATTTCTTCTACCATCATTACACTTAAAAATATCTTATAATATAATTATAATTAATAAATCTCACAAGTAGATGTTATAAGAAATAAATATATGCCCTGTAGTACTTTGTTAATCTGAATATTTGAATGCAAGTCGAATCGGGATAAAGGGAAATCGGGATCAATGACATGTTTTTTTTCCATTAGCATGAGTCAGTGATAATGTTAGTAAGTAATTCAAGTGTCTACAGTTATCGTCTATCCGTTACAATTTAAAAATTTATCTTTGGCTGAAATGGAACAAAATAATTCGCGAAAAACTGTTCCAAAACAACTAGCATGACTTTGAGTTTATTTTTCGAAAGATCAATCTGAAATTTATAGAATTGAAACCACATGTAGTTCTTTATTTGGTGAGCAGTGTAATTATTATTTTATGTAAATATAAAAGTTTTTTACTAACGCTATCTTACGGTATCCGTCAAGTATTTCCATTTGATCCCATTTGATCCGGACTATATGATTCGTCATGTATTTAGTATTGATGACCGGATTTCCGGATTATCGATGTGCGGTTTGACGAGCTCTTCGGTTATCCTTCTGACCAAATAGGTATAGTAAGTATTTGGATATAAGAACATATTTTATAAAAAAAATCGCATATGTATAAGACTGTTTACCAAAACCACAGAAAATTAATTTTCTTTAATCAATAATAGTTTTTGAGAGTGTTATACCCGTTATCTACAACACTTTCCACTTAAAGTGTCATAAATTACGACTTATACATAGGTATGTATGTAAAAAATTAATTTAATTATCTCAACAAGGTCGATAGCTGTTATTCTTTGGCATTTGCAATAATTGGTAAATTCTAACATATTCTTTTTTTAACCGAATCAAATAACATAAAACTAAATATTTTTTAACTAGTGGCCCCGGCAATGATTCGCTATTGCATAGTTGACAAATATTAAAAAATTAACTTAATGCAACAAAACACAATTACAAGTGCTGACTTATTTTACTTTTATACATACTTTTCGAACACTTCCTAAGCTCCATTCATTTACCTAAAAAAATGTTCGGCTTTATATGCATATCAGCATTACCGAGCACTATCAGTGTATCAATTTTGCCACGCCCCTACCGCATACTTATCGCAATTAAATATTTTATCTGTATATTCGTCTACGTGCTGATTGCTATATGTGTACTAAATTTCATCTCTCTGGCTATAAAAAAAACATTTTCAACCCGCACCAACTGTCTACTAATCAAAAACAACAATTTCATCTACACATTTGAACCAGTAGAAAAGATTACTATTTGTATACCAAATTGTATCTGTCTAAGGCTAAATACAGTTTTGCCACAAAAACCGACTACTGAGCGTAAATTAAAGTATTACGAACTTTACAACATTAACATAATATTAATGGCAACGATAAGGGTATGCCAATTGTCGGCTAAACTATAAACAAACGACTGTTTGGGTCTCATAGACGCTATCGCTTCCTACTTCATGCAGGTACTTTCATCTACTGGTTTAAATCCTCCCATCTCTGTTTGTCGTTCTGCTGGCACTTTTAAAGAGCTTAAGAGAATTCGTGGATATTTTATTATGCAACTAAGAGCAGCAGAAACGTTTACAGCCGAACAACCATCCATCCATTGAAGCCAGAGATACTGTGTTTGCAATCACGCACACACACACACGTGCGGAGCGAGTAGTGAGCACTGTGTGTGTATGATTCCATACGGACCGTCCATATCACTGTCATTGACTGGCTGATGAGTACGTAAGCGCGCCTCGTTCGGTACGTTTTGTTGGATCGAACGGTTTGGCAAAATTATCATCAACGTCCGACTGACCGACCAGTAAAACATAAATAGTCAATTTGAGAAACAACAACAAAAGCATGGAATAATAACAACAACAAATAGTTTTGGATTTAAAAAACAATAAAACATATATATCAAATAATTAAATAAATTAATAGTTTATTGTGAGAAACCGCAAAATATACCAAGAATCAAAAAGAAAAAAAAAAAAAAATAAAACAAAGCAACAACAATTGCAATGAAATTAATGGAAAATGATGTTATTGTAGAAGGAAGCAAGATTACAACGTCATATGTGGATACTATACCTATAACAGAAAATAATTAACAAAACAAAGTTTGAGCACAACTGAAACAAAAAAAAAACAAGTTAACAACTTCGTTTGCAATCTTAAGCGGAAGTTATTCAGAAAACTAAAGTGAAGCTATTGTAGCCAATAGTGTACAAATGTTAATGAAAGCTATGCGAGTACACGTACGAATGCGTTATTAAAAATTACATTGAAATAAAGTAACCGCTTAATTCCAAATACAGTGAATGTCGAGGGGGCCAAAATATCTAGAAAAAAATTAATGCAATTTTTGACAGTGCGACTGAAATATGAGATTGAAAGTTGAAAATGCAAAACATAATTAAATTGTATAAATTTCAACAAATAAATTATATTACTGTTAAATTGTGACCGATATTATTTGAATATAAAAAAAATATATAAATCCTATGAGAGAAATATCTGTTTCATTAACGAACAAACGCCGTATGTGTGAGTGATGCCTTCCTCGGGTCAAACTGGATACGTAAATTTATCAATCAACCAAACAAATCATATACTGTTTTATTTTTCAAGGGCAGAGGGGTGAATAATACAGATTCTGAATTGACTCTTAGGCGAATCAGATATAAAATATAAATTCATATTGATGTTTATATGATAGAACAGATGACATTGTATCCAGTCGATTTTCCGAACTACTGGAGTTTTGGGTGCAAAGTGAACTATCAAATATTTGTTTTGATTTTTACTTTTTTCTAAAAGGAGTTTCGAAAAAGACGACTAAACTACACTTTGCTTTATAGAATCTATACAGCCGCTATCGTATCAATACAGAATTTACTATGTTACATGTTCTGAAAAGTCTTTGGCATAACAATGAAAGAATGTTTTTTATGTAAATATAGCTTTATTCTTCTACATAATGTCCATCAAGAGTAATACATTTTTTGAAAGGGTCCTTCAACATTTCTATACCGGTTCGATAGTGTAAAGTTTCGATGCGATTCAAAATAGGTGTTTGTTTCCATCTTGACCGCCTTATTTAAGTGAAATCTTTTTCCAGCGAGCTGCTTTTTGAGTCTGGGAGAAAGTAAATAGTTCCCGGTGGCCAAATCTGCCTAATAAGGTGACATTCCTTCAATTTATCGGTCGTTTCACCGTTGTATTGATGAAAGCAATTTTTTCTTCGCCAAAATGAGGGCGTTTGGCTTTGATATCGTCGTCCAATAACACAGAGTGATATTGATTATGGAAAAAATATCCATGTGAATCCCAATCGGCACAGAAACTTATTCTTATTGCGTTTGATGATTGCCGAACTGTCCTTTAAATTTCGATTTGTCTTTTTGATCGATGTACAAAATTGTACGAAGATAATGCGCTATGTAAGATTTTGACACACATTTTCTAAGACAAGGCCGGAGAGGTCAGACTGAGGTGTTTTCGGGCGCTTTAGGCGACTTTTATTGGGCAACAACAATTCTTCGTACTGCCGATTGGACTCAGGTGCGGAATGATGTATTCCTTTGTCACAAATCGACGCAGAAACCCGTTCTTATTGCGCTTGATCAGAATATCCCTTTTTTCATTTTAAACAAAAGTAACAAATGTAGCGTCACTTTGAGTTCAATAAGTTGAGAACGAAACTTTGACAGTATTATAGTTAAGATTAGTGCTCTAAGGTGAGAAAAGAGATTTTTAGCTAGTATCGCGATCTCTTGGTCAGGCCAAATACTTTTCAGCCCATGTATGTTAACTATTATATTATGCACAATTATGTGTAGTTATAATTTAGTTTTGCTGAGTGCTACACCAGAATCGACTATTTCCTAACGCATAGACGATTTCTGACATACGATCAAAATCGGTCATATACAAACACATACAAGTATCCGTATATCCTAATAGGATAAAGATGATATGGATATCACATAAAAAAGACAATCTCAACTTTTAATTTGTTTGTCGTTTGACTCTTCAGGAGAAATGTGAAAAAAACTGTCCTTTCAACCTTAAAAGTTTTGGAAAAAAAATATTTCTTGGAGATTATATCATACTAAAATTTTATATATATATCAATATTTGTTTAGGGTTATCAATGACTAATAAATAGTTACAAATGGGTAATGTCATTGTGACGGGTATGACCGTGTTACTCATAATTCAAAAAAATAAAATGTATTAAAATAAAGTTGGCGTTTCCCAAGAATATAGATCTTAAAAACGGGAAGAAAGAACATGGTTTGTGCTCAATATTACCATTTGAAGACTGTGACTTGTGTGAACTGACGCGAAATTGTCTAAATACAAAAAATAAGTAGTTACAAATACAATTAACGAATTTGTCAAACAAAAAGCTTATTTTAAAAATAAGACATATCCCAACCAAGATCACTATACAAAATTTCTTTGTACATGACGCGGTTGTAGGATTTTTGTAAACATATTTTTGGATTTCAAACTCTTTTTCATATGATACCAATCTTAATAAAGTCTAAGCTTTCATTGCTAAACTAGTCTGTTCAACTAATTGGCACTATTCAAAAAGAATTTCTTTCATTGTAGGATCTCGTACGATAAATGGGTTTGAGCGTATCCCACCCCTTGATGAACCCAATTTGGTTTGCGATTCTCTCTCTCTTTCGCTTATTTATTTTAGGTAAAGTAAAGCTTTTTTCGCCTTTACGCTAAGCTTGCCACAACTATCGAGACTACGTGGTATTGTTTAAAATAATAACTTTACTTTGAGACTCGTAACGACTGATTGTTAAGTGAGTAACGAATGCAATAATGTATGATCTAAAACATTCTAAATTGTAATGTCCATCATTAATCCGAGGAATGGCGAAATACTAATTCATTAGAGTGCAGAGTACTTAATGCGGCTATAAGTTGCTAGTGGAGCAACAAAGCAATCTGAATGATCTCAGACAGCACAACTTCGGTGACGACCCCTAAACGCTAGTTAAGGTGTTGGCGCTTCATGTGGACTCTTCTTTGCCAGAAGTGTATCCCAATACTGTACTGATTGGGATGAAAGAGATGTTGTTGCCTTTGAACGCCTTTAGCTTAGTAAAGGTAATACCTGACCCTAGAGTTACATTTGCCACATCCCAACAGTTGTCCCCTTATATACCCTTTCCATTAATAGTCCACTGAATAGAGACGAGCTCGATTTTCCAATGAAATTAACTCTTCCAAACCTTCCAATATTTTGCAGAGCTGGTGGAAAACTAATTAAATAAATAAAAAAAGTCAAAAATTGTGCAATTTCATACAAACGGATAAAAAATGATAACATATAAAATGCTAAAGCTACAAAACTTCATAGTTACAATAAAAATCTTTTGAAATCTGTTGCCACGAGTCTAAGGCGGCCTAAATACCAAGTGAAATTAAATGTGCAAAATAGTGAGAAGTATCAATTAATATTTTAAATATTACACAAGTAATTACAAATACTAACAAAAATGTCCTTAATGCCAAGAAAGGTTTTAAAATATTCAAATTACCTGAAAAATATCATTTTACACTTGACATTTCCCCCGGGCTGGCGTTTACTGGATACCTGAGGAAACAACAACAACAAAATGCCCAAAATAATTTCAACCAATGTGAAACAATAAACGAAAAAAAATCATAACAAATCCAAATATTTTAACGGTATCGGTGTCTACTTTTTGTGGCGAATGTTTGTGTAATTACGCAACACATACCAGGGATTACTACTCGACGTACGTCTCTTTCTATTGAGTTGATACAAGTTATGGATTTACTGCTTTCGTCGATTAATTCATCTTAGTTGCACTCTAAATCTAAAAATTGATCCATCAAAAGCTGTTTTTAAACATGCCGTGGAAATAGAGAAAACAAACTAAACTAAAGGTAAGTTATTGCAGAATGAATGTCACAGTTAAAACATTAATAAGTACTATATGTTGAGAGAAATAGTAAAACACTATCACCTAGTATATTTTCATATTCATAATGTAATATTTGATGATGATGATGACATTCAACAGTTGTGTGATTGGTATTGCCTATAAATAGAATAGAAAATGCTCTGCTTATAACAGATATTCCACAAAATTTCTTTTCGGCTTCAGTTTGTCATTTGTTTCTTTAATTTAGCAATACTTTGTGCTCTATTTGCCCCGTTCGTTCTTATCTTTTTCTATAGTAACAAGTTTTTGTTTATTATCTTTCTGGCGCTGAAGGTCAATGTACGCTAAAGTGGTGTTTTTTTTTGTTTGCTTCTCGACTTGACGTTTATTTTTTGTCATAGTAGTTTTTTGTTAGTGTAGAGGAATAAAAAAATAAAAATTTGCTGATATTTGACAAAAAATAAAAAAAAAAACTGAAAATGCATAAAGCTTGGTTTTGTGTTTCAGTACTCGTGTATACATATTAATAAACAAAAGCTGATTTATAAATAAGGAAACAAAAATACTGAAACAGACGCAGAGCTATAAAATAATGCAAACGGCTTCTAGACCAAGTGAAAAAATGATGATAGCATAACAGCTATGTGCAATAATAATTATCTTCTAACTTGTGTACAAAATGAAAAGTTTTTTCAAACTAAAAAAAAATTAAGATTTTTTAAGTATTCGACAAATCAAGAAACATCAACACATATCAGCATAATTAAAAGTATTTTATACTTAAGTATTTGCATTAAAATATGGGTCAATAGTTACTCTGGTATATTGGATATATGTAAATATACCTCGACAGATACGAAATTGGTTATTATAATTGAATAAGATTAGATCTTAACTTAACAAATTGAATCTGATTAGATTTAACTTGAGCCGAAATTAGTCCCAGTTATAGATCTAATTATATATATTTAGATGCTATTAGAGCTGCTAATATTGATATAGATCCAACTAATTTTCCCGACTCGCGTCGCACAATAAATCTTCTTGAGATTAAAAGCACCTCTTCTATTGCTTTTTAAAAAACAAATATTATAATTTTTTTTTATATGTGAATAACTTTTAAGTAATTTAGCCTTAGTTGTCTACACCTTCTCTTTTTGTTGGCTATACCACAAATGTGCAAATTTAGAAACTCTGTTCTTTTTGTCAAATTACTCCATTAGGGTAACATACACCCATATACAGGTACCTATTTTATACCTCGTTACACTTAAAGGTATGAATTTCAAAGAATTATATCTTATCGCACAACTACTTTATACGATAAACAGTTACAACAATTAATGCGGTTGTATTTGTTGCCCCATGCTACTCTCTAAAAGTAAGAATTTCGAAAAATTATTTCGTTTCGTACAACTACTCCAGAAGATAAATATGCTGCCTCATTTTTGTGACTGTAAATTTTTGCTGTTTAGTCTGGGCGGTTTATCAGAGTATCCTTTAAAGTACGAATTTCGAAATATCCCTTTGTATCGCACAATTAAGATAAATATTCACTTCAGTTTTTTTTTATTGTACCTTTAGCAGTGGTTCAAAAAGTATGAATTTAAAAATATCCTAAGTGTTGCTCAACCACTCTGTAAGATAAATATAAACACACAATTTTTGTAATTGTGTCTTTAGCCGATTGGCTTGGCCGCTAGTACGATTTTTCTTCTTTTTATCCCTAACAATTCGAATTTCCAAAAATTGCTTTGTACCTCTGAACTACTTTTGCAACTGCAAATATTGCCGTTTCGGTCTGGGCGATAGTACCAATTTTATCCCACTTTCGGCCTTTTTACCCCTACAACTATGAATTTAGTACAAAAATGTTTCATAAAAGTTCGAATTTCGAAAAATCCCTTAGTACCGCACAATTACTCTATAAATATTCACCCAAATATTTCCGATTCTACCTATAGCGGCTTGATCTAGGCCATGGTACCAGATTAATCCCGTTTTCGGCTTTATTACCCTAACTAAATTCAAAAAACTCCTACTCACGACTTCGTACATATGATGGTTTGTGAGATAAAGCCCTTTAAAACTTCGAGCTCTGTGGGCGGTGCCACGCCCTTTTTATCCCCTTACAGTCCTAGAACCTACATGCGAAATTTCAAGGTATTAGCTTTAGCCGTGGAGAGTGATCATATATAGATTATGTAAGGTTATATAGGGTATAAGTAATTGCATATATTTGGATCTACTGAAATATTATATCGTATGGTATGCAGATCATGAAATAAAATATGACGTACTTACTTATAACTATATCGGATTAAATTACGGGCAAATGTCGTAGCAGGTTAAATCTTAAATTTACTTACATAATAACATAATCAGAATTTTAAGCTAATCTATTAACTTCTTCATTTCTTCTTCTATTTACAGATCTTATCGTGTGCATTTGTGTAAAAAAATCTATGTAAATTGTAAATATTATAATATTAAGTTCAACAACAATTAAAATAGTTTATAGTTTCATACGCTTTGGTTTCTATTGAAAGGAAATTCTAAAGAATTGTAAATTTTTATGCGATACCTAATTGTGTTCAAAATTTCATAAAAATTTAAGAAAAATAATACTAGTTTTAAAAAAAATTAAACTAAATAATAAGAATCAAAACTAAAATATAATAAGTCAACAAACAATATATAAAATAATTAAAATTAGTGAAAAATTTTATAAAATTAAGTTACACAATAAACCAAACGACAACAAACAAAAAGAAACAACAAATCATAACAAACCCTGTCAAAGAAATATACGAGTGCATTTTAAACAGCGCCAATTAATGCGAGTGACTTTTAAACAACAAAACAAATATTTGGATACACATTTTTCAAGGGGAAATAACACAAAAAAATACAGAAAAAAGAAAAGTGGTAATGTGTAAAAATAGTTTAAGTCTGCTGCATCTTAAGAATCGATTAAAGAAATATTAATGTAATTTAAAA
Source organism: Muscina levida (assembly GCA_964034835.1). Lineage (NCBI taxonomy): Eukaryota > Metazoa > Arthropoda > Insecta > Diptera > Muscidae > Muscina > Muscina levida. The sequence continues at coordinate 153,213,786 of OZ035882.1, forward strand.
TTCATTGAATAACTAAAAATGACGAAGATCTTAAGCAAACAGGATAATAACTCACCTAATATCCTCTACATGTCCTCGGTTACATAAATACTACGAGGGATCAACAGCCGACTATGGCCACAGTTAACATTTTTTTGAACGGATTATACCCCTGAGCAAAATAATGCTGTATTTTCAACGCAGACTCTTTAGGTATGTTACCAATTGTATATATATTCTATATAACATGGCCCAAAGGTCTTGGTTTTTATATAAATACAAATAGCGACCGTATTTATATAAAAATCAAGACCTTTGGGCCATATAAAGTTTTAAAGATTCTACAAGTTAAACGATCAAAATCCATCTATTTACAATAATTTTATAAATAAGCCAAAATGTTCTTTTCCCCCTAAATGTTTAATGCATACGATACTGTAGAAGTAAACTACTACTCTGGGCGCTACGCCAGAAATATAAAGTCTAAATTGACAGTGAGCTTCCATTGTCGCCAGCACCCTTTAATGTACACTCGGCTGGGTTCAGAAAGATGCAAACAGACATTTTTTCGAAATTTCTTAGTATCTAGAAAAATATAGCGGATGTAACAATACAAATTATGGCGTAGAAATCAATCCCAGTTCGTTAACTTATAATCTAGCTATGGAATATGAGCCGCGCATGCGCAAACATTTCGCCTTGACATCTTTAATTAAATTTTCAATTTTATTTATTTTTTTATTTGCAATATATTAAACTTATAATTAATACAAGAGTAATATTGGCAGCAAAAATAGCACTGGCAGCTTAGGCCTTCAGCTTTGTTTTGTTTTTGAAACATTTGAGTTTTTCATGTCAAATGGCATGTTTTTTCGTTTCATATCGGTATGTAGGTATAGGAGACTTTTACAACGCTCGACATGAATGCTTCATCTATTAAACATTTGTGCGTATGTACCATGTTTCTTTTCCATTGGCCTTATCTTAAAATGTTAATAAACTTTATGAAAATATTTACTGTAAAAGCAATCGTGACCACAAACACCACCAGCCCACCAACACACCGATCAGCGACAACAACATCATCATCATCGCCAGTATTCTCTTGTCGGTATTCTCTCATGAAACAGGAAAAAGAAATGCTAAGAAAACGAAAGTAAAACAACTGGAAAATCAACAATAAAGAGCAGGAAAAGATGATAAAGAAAATGTTTCTTTTCGATTTTTCCATTAACCAGAAATGAAAACAACAGCAGCAACGTAATGTAAAGAATAACATTGAAAAAGTCATGATCAAGATCAACAGCTTTTGCGGTACACTCACACAGAAGAATAGAATGAAACGAAATGAGAGATGCATTGGCAGAGTGCAAAGATAGAGGAGGTAAAGTTTTACTACTTTTTGATATGAAAAAACATAAATAAAAAAACAATACAGATTTGGCTTTATTTCAGTAAAGTAAGACACATAGAAGAACTGACTATTTTAGATCGCTGCTTTGAAAAAATTATTAAAAATATGAGATATCGAAAAATCACTAAAACAAACTCTATTTTAGGTTAAAATAAAACATTCAACAGGCAATACAAAAATTCATCCTAGGGGGGAAATGTCCTCGCGGAATTTTAATATACTCAACTAAGGCTTTCATTCCGTATAGGAATTATTCCGCCCCCAAAAAGTTGTTGCACTATGTTATTGTTTGAATAAATTAATTAATGAATTTTTAATGACAAAGAAAGTTTTTTAAGTTTTGTTTTTATTTTTATTTTATATTCCGAACCGAACTGCAGCCTAAAGTTGAACGAATTTTTTAAGAGAAACGAAGCTGGCCTGAAATCTCTGATATGAACTTAGAATCCAGCAGTAATCTCTTTCTCTCTCTCTCTCTATCTCTCTTCCCCAATACTGCTGCTCTTTTAGCAACTTTTTAAATCACTACAAATACTTCGTAATAAACAGCCCAACTAGAAAAACTAATAAAACAATACACATCACAATCTAGGAAATCGTCAGGTTTATCTCCTGTCATAAATATTATCAAATACAAACTCCAAATTACCTGACTGGAGGCAATTGCCCCTTCTCCAAATTGACGGTCTATCACATGCTATACACATATAAAAACGATCCGTATGCTCCACAGATAAACAACAACGACAATAAGGGCAAAGTAATGTGAAGAACCCCAAAGGATTTCCTTAGGTATGGTGGATAAAGTAACAGCAGCAGCGACAACATCATCATGTGCCCGTGTTCTTCTCACTCAAACCCCCATTAATTCTGCGCATGTGTTTGTTTAAGGGAAACATTTACACTCTCCGCTGTAAGTATTTATCCACACCGGAATGTTTAAATACATGACTTTGTTGTTACATGAGACTGTGTGTGTTCTATATACCACCATTGCCATCATATCCAGTGTCATCAAGCACCTACACAATATCTCCGTCACCACTTGCGTTAACGTCGCTGCCACACGCAATAATCGTCATGGTGCGGCAATGTCAGCGCTGACTTCGACCAAAAAAATGGACCGAAAATTAGCGCGTAGCTCTGTTTTCCTCACTCTGCTGAGCCGTCGTGAGTTTGTTGAACTTTGCTATTGAAATTTTTTGGGTAATTTTTGGTTGTTGTTGTTCAGTTGTGCTGTGATGGGGGTGTGAAGGGGCTGGATGTAGTGGTGGAGGTATTTATAATGAAATGAAATTTCCTGGTTGTTGTTTTGTTTTATGTCAACTTTTTTGTTATAACTGACTTTAATATATATCCGGTGCTCTACAATCGGCGGGCAACACATACTGAGAGTTATTAGATGCATAGATTTGAACATTTTATCAAGACTAATTTGCTGCAAAGTATAAAAATATTATTCCATAGTTTTGTGATCATTCTAAATTTGCGATAATTTGTTGATAAAAAAAAATTATTATTCAAAATGAGTAATGTTTAGATATACAGCAAAATGGGCCGATATAACAAATAATTACTCCAACGAGGACGAGTTAGAGCGAATGACCGAAAGAAAGCGTTCAGTTTTATTTCTTACTAAATATGTATATGTATTTGATACAAAGTTTCTTCGTTATGATGAAATACTTTAATAAACTTGTTATATTCATATTATGTATTTTATTTAACAATTTTTTCTCACATTAATGACCACTGCAACCTCGCTCCACCTATCGGACTTTATTTGAATTATGTTAGAAAACATTGCAAACGTTTCCGACTTGTAACACCTCCTTGAGTCGCTGTTGCTGTTGCGTTGATTCACACTTGGGGAACAGTATATGTGCTACTTAATTTGGGAGAATCGAAAAAAGTCCTATTGCTGGCGATGCCTCTTGTTAATGTTGTACTATGTCTATTGATGCCATTAGGTCTCGGTGGAATGCCGACCATTCACAAATTTAGTGACAGGGGCGCCTACAATCTTTTTAATGCGTATTTGCGAGTTCAAGAGCGTCTCCACCCTTACTCTGACGTGTGGGGTGTCATTGGCTGTCGCTGATAACGTAGCTATCGTTCTCTCTCTTCACTCTTTGCCGCCCGTAGTGCGTTGTACACGTTTCCAGTTTACGAATATGAAGTTTAAGGTTATTCTCGTCAACATTGTTCTTGCTCTTGATAATGACAATGGGCAATTTTAACATGCATCAAGGCTGATATTTGGCTATGGTTGGCAACCGAGTAAATAAATAACATACAACAGTACATAATATAGGTACTATTTTTTGATTAAGATTAGACTGGGAAGACATTTGTTTATTTCTATGCGCTATAAGTTTTTGTTTGTCTTCAAACCGTGGGCGTTTTGTGATTGTAAAAAAACGGTTTTCCTCAATGTTCGTTCTCTGGCCATTCTTAAGCTATCTATGGCTTTTTATATATGAACTGTTTAACATACACATGCTGTCTCAACTTAGTGTAGCTATATTTTTAATATTACGACGTCATGCCATAGTATACCTGACGAAGTAAGTAAGTAAGATAAAAATTTATGTAGTACGAATGATAGCATAATAATGTATCGGGAAATTTAGAGAAAACATAACAAGAAACTTGCAAAAACATTAAATGTAGCTACGATTTTTGTTTTGATATTCTCTCGAGGATCGATGTCAGCGCATTTACTACACGTAAGAGACTGGAAAGGATGTAGGATTGTTGCAGGAAAAAGACGCTTAAGATTGGTATAGAAAATGCACATAAACAATAAGAAACATAGATACTTTGTTTACTTTAGAACGCTATTTACACAAAACTGATTTGTTAAAGTTGGAGATATCGATTTTTGATCCCAAGTAACCCAAGAAGGATTTTCAGACCAACATTTTTGTAGAACGTAAGAATATTGTACTTTTTGGAAGGTCCTTTTCTGAAGTTTCTCGAAATAAGGACGAAAAGTACATGTAAGGAGTTGATATAGAAGGTATATTCTGATATCTGGTATAGAAAATACTTTAAAATATTAAGAAACATGGTTTGTTTAGGCCATAATAAAAAAGTTAAATTTAGGGCGGATCTGTGCTTCCGGAATTTCAATATACTTGCCTAAGGTTTTCATTCCGTACAGGAATTATACCGCCCCAGACAATAACCTCCATTCTGTGGCACAGTGTTGTTTAGTCTCATTTGCTACAAATTTACACAAACTATATCTTTGATTATTTTCGAAACAGTTTTCTTAACATAACCGTATTCGTGGTCTTATACTCTAGAAATAGGGGATGGGATGCTTAAATAATCTCAAAGTTTTCTTAAACATTTTCCGTAATTGTTCATCCCCCTCCTGAGACAAAGAAAAACTACCCCCTCTTGCTGCTCTGTGTAGCTTTGTGTGGGACAATTCTTTTTATTTCGTAGCCATTTAAAGTTTGCCACGATTTTTCTTTATGTTCCATCAGTCTGTTCTGCTCTGCTTCTTTGTGTATCTGCTGTGATATCGAGCGTCTGGCTTTGTACTTGTGTGCGTGTGTGTGTTTGTATGTATATGCTCAATCAAAATCATGGTCAATGTCAGATGCGATGTTTTGCGTAAATTGATTTAATCAAACTTGTCTGTATGGGTACAGTCTGTGAACAAGGAATACATGATGGGGTCTCACCTTCAGCTCCGCCACAGTTTACGGTGTAAACAAAGAGTGTGTATAGGATGCCGCCGTCATAATTGTTGCCAATTTGAATGACAATTCAAAATTACTGTTAATGAGCAACGAGTTTCTTGAATTCTACTTGCATGTTTCCAAGTACAATTCTAGTATCCAAACTGGAATATTGTGGGGATTATCCTAGAATGCTTGGCAATTTTAACATCTGATTAGGATTTCCAACATTATACGCGATTACGATTTGTTCTGTCTTCAGGTGCAGAACAATGTATTATGCCCATGTAACTCCCAAAAGGTAACATACATACGTATGCATGTGTGTAGCGAAATGTTCTGTATTTTGTGTGTACCCATCTGTGTGTGTGTGTGTGTGTGAGTTTCTGTTTGCAACACCGGGTCCTGTATTTGGTGCTGCATTCGGCATTCCATCCTCATTCATTCAGCAGCAGCAGTAGCAGTATGTAACTCCACTGTCTTTGTTGTAAAAAAGCAACAACATCCCAGCGGCGGAATTTGAGAGGCCTTCCTCATATAATGCATGCAGTAGTCCTTATTTGGGAATAACATTTCAAATAAGGAATACAGAACGCATGATTTTTCATCAGATTTAGGCATTTTATGGACAGACCTGCCAAAGACATGTAAAAAGAAGGCAGAGGGATTTCATACACATCCCCTCTCGCTTCCAAATAGCAGGGGTATTGTATGCCTTCTAAATGGAAAGAATTGTTAATACGTGTTTTTTTCAACTTTTATGAAGGCCTGCCAGAGGCCTTTGAAAAGAAGGCAGAGGGATTTCATACACATACCCTCTCGCTTCCAAATATAAGGGGTATTGGATGTCTTCCAAATGGAAAAAAATGTTAATTTCCGTGGAAGGGGTTTTTTTAAAGAGTGTATCATTAGTTTCAACCACACAATTCAAATGCATCTTCATAGGCTAGACAGTAGCATGTCTGACTAACAATCACGAGGTAGTGGGTTCAAACTCCAGCAATGTTTACTGTCGTTGGAAAAAAAATGTAAGTATAGAAAAAAATATTTAGAAGTCAGAAATATCTAAAAATAACCAGTGCGCTCTCAAAAAAACTATATAATATGAGGGAGTGCACTGTACAGTTTTTGTTTTATTTGCAAGTCATTATTTTTACATGTGTATGCAGGCCTTCCATAATGCCTTCTTATAGAAAGCATCCATAAGGCCTTCTTCTGGAAACCGGCGACGGAAGGCCTTCTTTTCCAATGTCACGCAATGTAAAAAAAGAAAGGAAGAAAGAAGGTCAAAGAAGGCATACCGGATCCAAAAGAAGGCCTTCAAACTCATGAACGAAGGCCTTCCTTCTCATGATTTCCGCCGCTGGGATAGTGTAATGTGTAAATGTTTTCTATACAAATGGGGGTTACTTGACATTGAAATACATTTTGAAGGTTCCTTTGCGTGCTCTTCGTCGGTAAGTGTGAGTGTTTTTTTGTTTTAGCATTTTCTCAGTTCGTCGACTCAGCGTTACATGGACTGGTCGTTACTCCAATAATTGGTTAGTCTATTCTAGTGTTGTTGTAACAAGGGGTGGTTTTGTCGGTTTGGAAGTTAACCGAAATGTCAGTATACTCTAATGACAGCTGTCTTTTTGGCAGATTTACATAAAGCGATATTGTTGATATGGAATCTTGTCATGTATACCACATGCCTTTTTCCGATACCAGTTTACCAAATGGCTTTACATGGGAAAATTTCCTAATTTTTTTCCTTTTTAGGAGATTCTAAGTAATTAGAAGTTAAAGAACGAGTTTACGGCAACGGTCTCTGGCGGATTGTATTCGGGTACAGCATAAATTATAAAAAATGTAGAGTATTCTAAGACAATGAATCTATGTAAGACAATTTATGTTGCCCGAACTTTTTTACTCGGTTGGTTTTACAAAACCTAAAGCAAATCATTAAGGGAAGTGTTGTTTTTAACTCGGTAAGAATGTACCACCGTCTAACATTATATTGGCTACAACATCAAGTTCAACCAATAACGAAACAGTTGATAGATATATTAAGGACGGCGGAGTTATCAGTACAACAATTTTGCCATTTCATCAACAGCAAGCAGGCAATTAGTTTTTGTGTAGCGCAAGTCTATTGTCAAACTTCATACTGCTCTAAAATGGCGTGATGCAAGCTGGTTGGAGACCACCTCGGCAGTAATACTTTTGTACCATTGACAAGTTTTGTAATTCTTACATTTAACTTTTAAACTCAACTTGGTCTTTCCTCTAAAATTACTGGTATTTAGTCGAGCAAATGTGGGGGTTTATATTTCAGTTCAAAATTTGAATAAGCCCTTTTGTATATTGTTCCTAATATGATATCCACCGAATTAATTTTCACATTTTTCTGCATATCTTACAAAACCTACTAGACATACAATAAATATATACATATGTCATATTCTATCATTCCACCTAAGCTGTTACAATTACTCAAAGCAAATAACCAAAATACAGTGAGGATGCCAGAGCCTACGCAATATTCATATATTTTTATAAACGCCACAAAGTTCAATGAACTCTACACAGTAACAACACAGGAAAGAAGAAAGCCGGTATAGGTTTTTGCCTATATTACTTAAAGTTCAGTTCCAAAGTGAGGGAAGTGGAAAAGTAAACATGAAAGCTGCGTATTAAGACGACCAACGACAGCGCAGCCCTCCAACTCCCACTACTGGTTTCCTCGAGCTGTTATTTATAAACTGTTTTTTTTTTGTGTTATAAACGTTATTTGAGATTTTTGTATTGTAATGAAGTTTTTTTTTGGTTAGGATGCGTCATTTATCACAGGAGAAAGTGGATGACGAAAGACCGCTACCACACAATTGTACACGTGTATGGCATAGCAAAAAAGTAGGTGCCGATCTAAGCTATGTAATTAATTTTAACACTTGATGTTGAATTGCAATTGTTTTCTACTGGCGAAACGTAGCTTGTAAATGAATGGAAATATACTAAGACATTAGTGATACAAAGTTTTCTAAATATACATAATGATAGGGGGCATTCTCTTTATAGAATGCTATAGGCGTTGTTAGGAAATAACAACCTATCTAACCTACCGAAGCAATATTTTCCCATCCTTGATTGGATTTGCTACAGCCATAGTTCTAATTATGTATTGAAAACACATAGGTAATCTCTAACTAAGACATTTTTACACAAGGATAATGGAAAATACCTACAATATGATTTACATGAAAAATCATTTCAGTCAGGCTGTGGTTACCTGTCCCCTCTAGCGAGATACTTTTTCGCATCAATACACAGTGGCCCAAACAGCCAATCTAGCGGGATTTAAGTCGAATTTCATTTTTTGAAAATGCCGATTTACTTTGTTTTCTTTTAATTAACAACACTTGAATAAATTTTTAACACGTGGCCCGCAAAGATTTGGCAGCATTTTTGGACTTTTCTTGGTTGATCCAAATTACAAACAAATTATACTTTATTGAATCAATATCAATTTTTCTCATTCAGAGAAGTTATGTAGTAAATACAAATTATATGTTTGTGATCAGTCTTCTTATGGGTACCAAAAAAAAAGTGGTAGAATTAGCTGTTGTAGCATATATGGTTTTAGAGCGTATGCTGACATCTTTGGACTATAACTAACGTCATTCAATCGTATTCAAGCTAAATTTAGCATTTTTGTAAAGTGTGAGTCCTTGTGATGTAAAATATCCAAAATGATAACCAACTACGACCTACTGTTGGAGATATATGGAGAATAGTCCCACCACCTTTGGTACCTCCCATACAAAATGATTAATTTTTGAAATAATTTTTGCAATTGGAGGATATTGAAATTTGGTCTGTTTAATTATCTTCCAATAGGAAACCAATACATATTGAGAAAACCAAAGCATTAGCCACACCCCTTCTGTTACATCCCATACAAATGACCGAATTCACCCTCATTGTTTAAAAAACATATTTTTGGTAGGTACACTGAATTCGGACGTATTTTGTACAAGATTAAGATTATTGAAATTTGACTTAGAAATGAATATGGACTATATCGGCTGACCCTTTCTAGTACCTCTCATACAAAATAACCAGACGTTTTTTTAGCCTACCAGATTTGGTAGCGCCATTTACAAGAGTTTTCGAATCACTAATATACTATACTATATACTATCATACCAATTAGCATGATGTCTGAAGAAGCCCTTGAAGCGAGGATCAAAAAATTCCGGGATTTACTTCAAAACCATTCCCGTAGAGAAAATAGAAGTAACACAATGGAAGATGCCATCAGATCCGCTTACAACATCAGTTGTATGGGAGCTATGATATATAGTTGACCTAGAAAACTGAATTTAAGGGAATAAGTGGTATATGCGTTAAAAAGCATATGTTTGAGTTTTCATTCAAATATCTCTTCATTTACTAGAGTTATTAATTAAATCCCGCTAGCACAGTTGTTTGACCCACTGTGCAATCGTTTATTAATCTAATCTCCTCAAACCGTAACCCCTTTGTCTAATCATTCATCACTTTCGTACCCATACATAGGTTTGTACATAGTAATAACTGCACCCACTCGCTTATGGAATGGCCGTTGTTGTTGCTGTTGCATTGGTGTCGTATGCATTTTTTTCCTTACATAAGCAGATATTTTATTTGACTTTCATTTTGGTTTGGGAAATGAAAAAAAACACCACCTTAAAATGCAGAACATAAATTTGCTTAATTGCCACATTTGTTGCCGGTAATGTTCATGACTGAAATTCAAAGTCAATGAACGGACATTGCACTTGATTCTCCGAACGATATTGTCACTCTGGTCGTGTTGCAGTTCCCATAAATCGTTAGCGAATCGAGTTTTAGAATGAGTTCTTATTGCAATTATAGCAGTTGCCATTATTGACGCTATCTACAAGATAACTCAATGATTGTATTGTAATTGTTGTTAGTGGAAAATAGCGGGCACTGAAATACTTGGTTGGCCTAAGATACGAACACTCAAGAGTTTTAAATCAAAATAACCATTTGGAAATTAACTGAAACTGTTGTACATAATTGTGTACATGGTCATATTTTTTTTTAAATTTAAAACAAATCAGTTTATTTTGCATTTCTGTCTATGCTTTTAATTTTATATTCATATATAAGCGATATGCTGATCGGCATAACAGTACAATCATGTCACAAATTTTTAACAAAATAATAGTTTTACGCAACATTAATGATTTACTTACGTACTAAGGAATTCGCATAAAGGATGTTGCAAGTAGAGTGATAAAAAAAAACTGCTACCCTAACGCTGGCATATAAATTTAGTCCCCCTTAATACGTATGTTGAAGACGAATTTCGACCATATTCGATTGTTTTTTTTATTTGAATAAAATAAGTAATAATTAACAGAAATGTTTAGTGTTGAGAATTGTTTATCATCTGATGAAGAAGGACATATAGGAGCACGGACAGTCGTATATCAGCCTTACAAACAACATCATCGATGCCATACTTGAAAAACGACAAAGATTCGACTTTACTACGACATACATAAAAAGGGGACGACCTTAGTGGATTTGTTCAAAAGTCACTGATATTTCATTGGTCTTGCCCATGTATTGTTTCAAATGTTGTATGACTGCAATGCTTTTATTAACCAACTTAAGAGTTGTTATTTATTGAATTTGTATCTTTAATCACTCCCATACTACGACACTCTTTGTGCAAAGTATAATACCTAGTGTCTTTGGTAGGTTGAGAAAATCACACTAGCAGCCACTTATGGGTGAATAGGAAAGGGGCTGGCAAAAACGTTATCGCTGTAATAGGTAGAGTTTAATGACTTTCATATGTTGTTGTTGTCACTGTTTTGTGAGTAGCAATTGTTGGAAGTATAAGCTTTGTTGCCGTTGGTTTTAGAAAACTTTACCTTATTTCACCAGCTTACCAATACTATATTAAAGATACATATTTACGAACAGTCAGGCTGGCAGGCGAATGAACGAACATGGTGGGTACAAGTGTAAAAGACGAAAATACAGAGTCGTAAAAAATAATTTCTATATATATTTTTTTCGCAAGTGATGACTTAAACTGAATTTGTACGTACACAAAGTGAAAATGACGGTAAACTTTAATGGCATTAACTAACAGCCAGTCGAGTCTGCATTTCCTCCTTCATTTTGGATATCAATATTTGTAATAGCTGGCACATACCATTATTAAATGCTCAACACTTTGGGTGAAAATGTTAAGATGATGACAACGTGCTTTGGCCTAAAGTGCGAGCACCTGAAGAGTAGGAGTTCGTATCGAACAAGGACGAGAATGACTCAAGACAGTGCATTCGAGCATGTATTCCAATTAGATGTGAGATCCAATTCAAAATATTTACGTCGCGATACAACAAATGGTGAATAAAAGTGCGAACCATCTGACAGTCTGTTCCAATTAGAAAACTCGCTAGCATATGTAGAAGCGAAGTTGTTTATATCCGGCAAAAATTTAACAACAACCTATTTACTCTCAAAGGATACATTTTAAGATACCTTTGAAAAAAAATTTTGAAGTGTTTTAAATTAAGTCGTGAGTCAATGGACTATATATGTCAATACAGACAGGCAATATCATTCGGACCTGAATTAACGAAAGTTATTTCTATCCGGAGCTAGTTACAACCGAACTAACCGAACATGAACGAAATATGGGAGAGCTTCTCACATTTTTATTAGGTAACTCGACTATATTCTTAGTCGCACACAAACGGTACCAACAGTTTAACGAAGAATGCGTACGTCAGCTGTTTGAGTAGTTTTTACTAGACATACCGATTGATTGGACTACTCAGAATTTACTGTCGACAACATAGAAGAGGCCGCCAAATTAAAAATATACATAGGTGTCTATGACCGAACATAGGTCACCCACTTGATAGTCGTGTGTTCTAACCACCATGTCACGGTTAGTTCTAAAAGTAGCCCATGACTAAATTTTTGCTTCGGTTCTAACCGCCTAGTTGAGGCCGCCGACAGTCGCAACATTAATAATGTTCTTCCACCACAGAAAATCGCAAAACTACAAAATTCTCTCCCTCTGTCCACAATCGCCAACGCACCGGTGAACCTCCAACTCTACTTACATCGATTAATCAGGAAAAGAAATTCTATACCCTCATATGTTGCGACTTACAACACCAATAACAACAACAAAAAGCGCGCGCACACTGTGTTCAAAGAAATGATACGACGACAACCGTAGAATCAGAAGAAGACGAAACGTCGGCCAGGAATTAGCATGCAACACGAAAAGGAACGGAAACAACTGAACGAACGCACGCAATAGACACTGAGACGTACATCGGGGAGAAGAACAACGGCGCACTTCACTCGCTGAAAAAGGGCACACGTTCGGAGTGAATGACCGCGGCTAACACACATTTAGCAAACGCTAGAAGCAGCACAACAAGCACGAAGAGGCCTACTACGAAGAAGAGCACTTCGGCAATTAGAAGTTACGAAGTAGAATATGAGGAAACACAAATGCGATTCTGAGTGAATAGCTGCTGAACTTGGCAACCGACCGGGAAAGTATCCGTCACACAACCACAAAGACATTTGTTGTCTTCGTCGAACAGCCGACAGAGTGAAGAGACGGCCGGGCGTACATGATATGGCAACAATAATAACAAATTAATATTACGAAATACCAAACGGAACGCTTAAGTAACAAGTATATATTTGAATACGACCGCAAAAACAACAATAACCTCCCCAACAGATGTGAATACACTTTCAGCAGCGCTTGGTGCTGGAAGAGTGTGTTCACATTTAAATTGACAGATACGTCATAATTTTTTTATATAAATAAAATCGACAAAGAGACAAAAGAGTCGACGAAAACAGTCAATTTACTCGAACATGACAATTGTGAATGGGTTTCGCTTACTTTGACTGTCCGTCCGTCCGCCTCCGTCATTATGTACGCAGGTTAATAACAGCATAGACTCGTATGCGAGCGAGTGAGGGAATTCAGGCATGCAGAATATAAACAAACGCCGCAGAGATGTCATTAAACTCTGGAGCAATAACACAGTATCAAAAAATGAGAAGCAAAAAAAAAACACAAGAAAAAAATATAAGCGAAATGGACAGACATTTAGTATATTTCTCTCTCTCTCTCCCTCTCTTCTGGAGAGAGTGACAGTAAAAAAAATAAAATTGCTAGTGATGCTCTTAGATTTAAAGTCGTTCAAGTGGACCCAGTGTTGCCACTGTATACGTGTGGCAAAAAAACAATTTGCTCGGTTTAAAAAATGTTGATGTTCTCAAATTGCCTTCGGCCAAACTTTTTATACAACAATTTAACAGACTTCATTCATTGCCAAATTTTTTTAAAAGTCCTAAAGGACATATCAAGCAAAAAACTCCATTATATGTAAAAAGCCGACATATCGACTTTTGTCATAACAGAATAGATTTATAAGTCGTGTTCGTTGTCATTCATGAATAGAGTGTGGTCACCTTAACAGAAAATCGAGTTTTATGCCCCGATTAATCAGTCCGCTTATTCATTCCATCATTATAACTAATTAAATTGGATTGTCGATGTAACCAACACTATAATTAATAACGAAACCAACATGTTAAATTTCAACACTAGGTACGAAGTACGACTAATAAAAATTAATTAAGAACCTACAGTTGCGTTGAAAAAAAAAAACATCTCTCTCGCCTCTTGCTCAACATTGACGAAGTGAATTTTTGTTAGAATGCAATCCAAAATGGTTCTATTCTATTCTCGTTCTATTTGAGAAAATTGGAAATTGGGTATAGTAGAGTAGTTGCTTTCGGTGAAATTTCAAATGTAACTTCTGAAATTATTTCAAAATTTTCTTTATTTATTCATCAACTAGTAACGTAGCTCTCGATAGTTTGGAACTAGATAGTTAATTTTGGAAGTAGTTTAGAATTATATACTTTTGAACTGGTACGTTTTTGAATTAGTTTGTCGAGTCCATGGTTAGTTAAATATTATATTACATTCTCTATGAAACATATTGAAAGACTTAAAATGAATTATTCCGTTTTATAAGAGCAAAATCAATATTCGATTAAACGAACCATCCTGACATTAAATTTTACGTTATATCAGGGAATTCTCTGTAATTCTATTAATTTCCGGCGCGATGTGAAATTTTTTTTTATGATATTTTGTAAAAAATATCGTCTGTTTTTTGTCATAAAAATATCTGACAGATAAAATCTAAAAACATATGATTTCATAGCAACTGTTGGCAACCTTTTTCGACGTCAAAGAACCGGCATTTTGGAGCATAGCCCTTTGATTCCATGCCCCCAACCAATAGAAGAGAACTCATTTGCAACTGTTACTCTTACTCATATTAATTGCTCCATTCCGATACGAAAGAGCAGTGAGAACGTCGTTTAGGTCATGAGTGTATTAGTTGGTACGTCGGACATTTGTGTGAGTAAGTGGGGCTGGTGCTGTTCAGAGTGGGGTATGTTCAGTGGATGCCCCCACAAGTTTTGTTACTTTGCCATCGTGAGGTTGTTGTGCGTTGTGTGTGCCGAGTAGGTGAACGACCGACCTAGCCATTCTTGTTATGATTTCTGCCGTTGTTGTTAGTCTGATGTGTGTTGTACGATGTCATTGGCTTGTAGTTGAGCAAATACAACAAAGCGAATCCGAAGAGAGCAAGAATCGTTGAGTTGGGAAGACGGTAGAAGGACGGGAAGAGATTCGGTGAGATTAGTATTTGGTCTCCTCGGGGAAAATGACTCACACCCCTTTTAATAAGAGATTACGTTGAATTCGGGCAAGGTACAAGTGTAGATTTCTTTATATACCAAAAATAGTTTTAAGAATTTCCAAATAAGTTTTAGTGGTATATTTAAGAATAAAAAAACATGTTTCCAGCGAAAACAGTTTATTTATTCTCAATCTAAATACACATCAGAGTGAATTCAAGATCTTAATTGACTTTGTCTTTAAAATTATTCCAGATTAAAAGTTTTTAGAAATTAATAGACAATTAAAAAAAATTACGAAGTTTTGCAGTCCAATTAGAATTTTAATAGACGGTCAGCAGTCTCCTCTATGTTGTCGACAGTAACTTCTGAATAATCGTGCCAAACTTCATATCTAGTGAAAGCTACTCATAAAAGCTGAAGTTCGGATTCGTCGTTAAACTGTTGGTCCCTTTGTGTGAGTCAACTCAATCAAATGCCAGAGGTTGTCAAATGTCTTATTCATGACATGCAAAGGGAATATAAGTTAAATAGAATGTTAAAAATTTTATAATCATATACGTACATGAACATTAATCTGGAACTGAACTATATTAGGAATATTTGTTGAAGGGGTTTCGGCAAAGCTTGTCGCATCTTTTAAAATACGTAACCTTTTCATACAACCGCTAACGGTTTCATTCAGAAAATCCTTTTTACAAAAATTAGGGTTTCGAATACCGGGTTAACCGTTTTTTGAAGTCAGCTTACATTGTTGTCAACTTGTCTTATACCGTTTTATGCCGGTATCCTTCTTTTTATCTTTGAGAAAAATTGCATCGATCGTTTGTAGTACCCTAATACTGGATGTATATGAAATTAGATTCAAACATACATAGTGAATGCTCTGATTATCACCCTATTTTCATTTCAGTACTAGTACTAGTTTCAATCAAATTTGTTGAAACCATATTCGATTAGAACCAGCGAATATGTACACGCTTCTACAGTTTGTAGAAGAATCCAAACTTCAGCTGGATGAGAAGATTTTTCTAGACATACTGATTCGTTCTTCTTTATAAAATATATATCGTTGGATCACCAACACAGCTTTTTAGTTCACATTATAAACTACTAATCGCAATTGTGTGAAAAATAAGTTCCAATACAAATTGCTGCCGCTTGTCTGCTTATAATAACAAACACAAATATTCTTCCCTTGTCAAGTGGTTAACCTTAGAGTGCTGCATTCAACCCTAACCTACGACACTAAAAACTACGTTCTAACTGACAGTTTATGAATGCATAACAAGGATACACGTCTTTATTGCACTACGCGCGAGAGATGTGAATACAAAAGTGGAAACAAGACCCTCGTAGCAATAGGTTTCCTGCTGTACACAGTCGCAGTACCACAAACCCTATATTGTTGAATTCCTGCAAGGAGCAACAAATGCCAGAATACAGCAAAAAGAAGGGAAACTAAAGGAACTCCATGTGCATTTAGAGCACTAAGAGGACACTAGTACGGTTACAGGGGAATTCATACACACACACACACACGAACTAGTCCTGAGTATGAGATATACTTGGAAGAAACCTTGATGTTTGTGTGTTACTACGTACACCAGGACATTGAACTTCAATGATGCAAGCCAGGGCGTTTGCAGTGCAATAAGGATAGTGGCTGTTGGAGTGATTGGTTGGTTGGTCTGCTTGAATGGTTTGCTCGTTGAACGGTGAATGCATTAAATTCACTTTAGTTTAGTTTCTTTTCATATTCTTAGCAAAACACAATGAACCTAAAGGACGAAGAGCAGGAGCATAATGAAATTTAATGCCAAAGTGCGTTATAAATGAATTTTAGTTCTGCAGATTTCATTAAAAACAAAAAACACCAAGAGGCCAAGAGACAAAGAAAATGAACGTTGAATGAACAAAGAGATTCGTGTACTGAATTGAAATGCAGATTTCCTATTGATTAATTGCATTCACACAATTATGGGATTCAACTCCATCTCTATGATTAAGTTCTGTTGTTCTTGTCAGTTGTGCTTTATATAAATAAAGGATTGCATTGCATCATATGTAGATGATATTCTTAATTTCGTTCATAGAATTTCATTAACGTGCGATTACATCCTGTTGACCTAAATGTTGAAGAAGTTATTGTCATAGCTCCTATTATTCACTACAAAATGTTCTTAGTATGATGACGATGACACGCTAAGATGCAAAATTGTGCACTACCTTTAATACAGCCAATGGGAATGATTCAGCTAACTAACGAGTTGTACTTTTAAAGTTTGATATTGTTTAAGAAAATGTCGGAAAAAAAGTATTTTTTTATAGATGGACAATTCTACATAAGGTCGCACCCATCATAGTCTTCACTGTTTTCTTTTTTTTTAATTGATCCATTCCAATACGAAAGAGCAGTTTGAACATCGTTTACGTCATATGGGTGTAAGTCGGTCACACCCGTCACAGTCTTCTAATGGCAATTTTAAGCAGAAATCATGTTCTTAATGTTTATACCAGTTATTAAACTTTGTTATGATTAATATACATGGGAATCGCAGACTTGTTTTTAAGAATAATTGTGATAGTTTTGAATTATGAGTATCACAGTCAAACCCGTCACAATAGATTTACCCATATGCGGTAATTTCATATAAACGTACCGACCGGGGTATGATGATTAGGACACGCGATTCACCGTGTTTACACCTGGGTTTGAGTCCCAGTCCCCCTACAGCCTTCTACTTTTCGTTAATAGTCGGCTCCTCGATGTTATGAGCAGCAACTTCCGAGTAGTCCAATCAAAGTAATTTATTTTCATAGCAATCCAAACATAAGCTTAATAAGTATTAATTTCAGTAGTGAAGATGCTTAAACTGTACCGCCGATCTATGGCAATTGGAATCAATCCGTAATTTATCAGATAACATTTCATTGTCTTATGTTACGAAATGTCAATACATATATGCATAATAAAACGACAAGTCCTCACAAAGTGACTTCTATATTGTTGTTGCTGAGCCCAAATCTCTAACTTGGGCGCTGCGAAATAACCCCCAAACGAAGAAATAAAATAATTCCCAGTGAAATAAACGCCAAAATCAAATGAAATAGCTCACAAGAAGAAAAATGAAATAAAACTCAAGCGATACGAAAAGGACCCAAATTACAAATGGAAGAACCCCCAATAGAAATTAGTATTTCTATTTCTATTTCTTTCCTTGTTTTAATGTTTATTTCATTATGGGTTATTTCGTAGCGCCTTCAACTTGTATTGATACCTTGGTGGGGTGTTGGCTTCAAGAAAGTATGAATTGACAGCAATATGACAAAATGCACCATATAGCGAAAAAACAACTGTAATAGCAAACACGAAACACCATCGCCGGATTACCGAGCAGACGTAAACATAATCGTAGTAGATCTTCGTTATAATACATTTGACGAGGGAAAATGTCAACAACATTTATTACTACTACGATGCACACACGACAAACTCTCGGCTGATAAAAAGTGGTGTAGTTCAAATGCAAAGAAAGTGCTGACAGAAATTATGACAACAACTAACAGACATGAGTAGCGTCGTAACCACGGCGGTGATGCTAACGCAACCACAACAATGTTGTTGCGCTGTGTATAAATACAAATGCCTTGTTGCTGTTGTTGGTGTTGTCGTTCGAATGCACAACTAACCTTCCACAATGCAATTTCTAATGTCGCTAGACCATAAGAATGCTCAACAACAACAACAATTGCAGTTGTAAAAATATACAGCGCGACGAGTCAACGACAGTGCAGCAGTGTATATGCGAGGAAAGTATCGCACATGTTGCCAAACACAAATACCTAGGGACGTCAGCACATAACCGATACACTCACATATAGCAGTGCCGATTGAAATTACTGCATGTGGTGGGGCGGCTCAGTGGAAGCAGCTGCAATAACTAAATGTATAGCATTATTAGAAGAAATTAGACAGTGTAACAATCTCCTGGTGTAAATTTGATATAAAGTCGTGAGGAAGGATATCAAAACACTATTAAGGATAACATGGTTATAGTCTGTGTTGTATTTATGTTGCGTCTCATAGCACGGTTAAATACCTATGTATTGCAATTCGTAGTTAAGTAAGTGCCGTCAAAGTTTTGCCACTAAAAATATCCACATTATTATATTTTAATGTTTAGTCTTGACAGGACCCAAAAATATGCGGGTTTCTCACATTTTCTGTATTGTCACACATATTTTATATGAATAGCGTGTTAAATAGTTGCATTGTATGTAAATTTCATTAGCTTTCTTTATGGATTTCCAGATCTCAAGCTATGTGGCCGAGTCAACAACTATTCCACCAAAAATTTGGCAACTCCCGATATTACACTTACACAAAAATCAACAGACGTTAATATGGTCAGCTGTTTAAAGACATCATCGTAAAGATACATATTTTTACTGTAAATGGGTTTAGTGAATAATATCTGTGGTCACAAACCACAATGAGCCAACACGCATCTATTTTTCAGACCTACCCACACAGTGGGACCTACAGTTTAATGACGAATACGAACCTCAGCTTTTTGAGAAGTTCTTGCAGTACAGTTTCGTTTTTAATAAAAAACAGCCTTGAAAGTAACCTGCATTTGGCCGCTAAAATCTGGGAAGATGCAATTATGCTTTAAATCATAAGACCGCACTTCTGCGAAATTACAGCATGTGTATTCCTACCCCACTCACTCTTTTCAGTTATTTCAATGCTATTAGGATTGCTATGTTACTATATAGTGCCTCAGTCATCCATCACCTAGGTGCTGAGACGAAAATAATTTCTGCCGGTTAGCAAAGTGGAGTCAACGAACGATATTCGATTTACATGATATCGTTGATGACGTTGAAATATAGGTATGTAATACATAGTATTAACAACAATAGGACACACATTCCGATACTTTTCCTTTGGAAAAGTTCAACAGCCGTAAACGACCCTGAGGTCTAAAGTTCAACAAACCGGCAACGTCAAATCCTTTACACACAAACACACACACGTGCGGTTACAATAACAACAAGAAACCCCTACATTTTCCAAATGAGTGCTGTGTATTAGAATGAATGTATTATGTATGTCGGTATGTAAGTAAAGATTTTACAAGCAAACAAACCGACCGACCACTGTTTCAAATACATTCATAAATGTGCGATATTGTTGTTGTTGCACTTGTGACGTACTACTTCTTTTTTAGGGGTCGTTGGCTTTTATATCCCTACTAATATATACATACGAACACACAAACACCCATACACTGTTTGCATTTGCACTTCTACTCCAACTCCTTCTTCCTCGTGCTTTGGATTGTTGGCAACGTGACAAAACATTTTTGGGGTCGTTGATGGTCGTTATCCTATATACCGAGAAACATAACGTACAAAACACCAACGACAACGACAACAACAACAACGATGACGACGGCAGCAACATGGCCGCCGACAATAACGACTACAACATCGTGTGTTTATATATGATGTAGGCAAGTTTAGAGCTCTATTTCACATTTCACTTCCATGTGACTCACACAGCTCTTCAATCAAAGGCGAACAAAAAGTTCACTCACTCTGGCAACAATACGAAGTCATCTCTCCTCTTATCCTCCAGACGCCCCCCTTAATCGGAACACTCCAATATTTGGCCCCTTTTGGGCCACAGCAGACATTATTGCCAGACTCGTTAAAAACAAAACAAAAAACACACACAAACAACAACAAAAAGAAAACTTCCTATATACTACACTCAGTTGTGCGAAGAAAATGAGAGAGGAGTGTAAAACAAAGAGAACAAGTGATGGCCGGCGTTTTGTAGTTGTACACTTTTTAGTGCCAAAATCAAGAGTTCATAATATTTTGCAGATTAATCGAATTGAATTGTAAAGTATTTAAATACTTGATGGCTGATGTAAACCGTTACCAAAAAAACATGATAATTTTTTTTTCTATTTAAGTAATCTGTCACAGTAATCGCCCACCGAACCTATCACGCCTATTACACAATGCAACAAATTTTTGATCCCGGCTTCTAAATAGTTGATCCTTATGTAAAATTTCATGCTGAATTCAAATCTGCTCTCAGATATTTGGAAAGTAGAACAGTTTTTGAGATATGGTCAAATTTCCATTTTTAGTGTTTTGAAAAAAGGTAGGTCTACTAAAATGACATTTTCTCTGGTTTTTGTTCACCGATGTCACCGAACTGTGACGAAAATAAAAGATAATAAAATTATTTCAGATTTGAATTCAGCGTGGAATTTTACATTAAAATATATTATTAAATGTCCGGGATACAGAAACTTTTGAAATTTTGTGACATAGTGTTATTTTTAAATACGTATTCTGACCACAAATAAATCTATACCAAATTTCAAGACGAATGGTGCAGTAATCCTTCAGATATTGCCTTTTGAAATAAAAATTCCTAATAATGGGCCATGCCTACTTATTTTACCTGCCCATTTGGGGGCTGATCACGCACGATGTTGATTATTGCATCCATACCTAATTTCAACTCGCTAAAGATAATATTATGCCAGGTATTGCACTTTCGTTAATGGACTCATAATTCGAAATATACCATTTTCCAAAAATTTGTGAAATTGTAAAATACAACTAAATAAGCTAAGTTTTTCATATGTATATAGGCGGTTTTCCACTCAGTTCAAGGTGAGATCCCAACTGAATCTAGGTGATTTCTCAACTATTGAAGGATGAGCATGAATGAAGCTCCTTTTTGCAATCAGCCAATTAGTGATTAATATATCTGCATCTAAACTTTTCATGTAAATATCAATGGCTTTCAATTCATTTCGTAGTAATGTCCCAACTATTGTATGAAGATCACATTTGTTGTATGTAAACCTTTTTATGGGTAATGACGCAGGCGGATCAATCTATTCCTGGAGTTTTCGAGAGAAAAATACATCGCAAAATATATGGACTTATCATCGTTAATGGCTTGGACACGTTGTACGAATGAACGAAAATGCTCCGGCTGGAAGTCTTAGGCAATATACTCGATTGGCGGCGCAGGAGGGGCGACCGAAACTTCGTTGGTGAAAGAGCTGCTATCTAAGCTTGGTGTGACGAACTAACTATCTACGGAGCGCAAAATACCGAAGCGCTAGGATTACTTTTCTACATGCGGCTACTGATAGATAACATTATATTGTTGATAAAATTTTATTGTTGTTATATTGTTGTATTGCTTAAGAAAATTTCAATGAAAGCATCCTTAGAGATTATAAATTCAAATTTTGATATAAATCCACCCCAGCGTCAAACAACGTTTTGAAAATACATGTTTCGGGCAAAAACCGTACTAACTATCTACGGAGCGCAAAATTACGCTAGGATTACTTTTCTACATGCGGCTACTGATAGATAACATTATATTGTTGATAAAATTATATTGTTGTTATATTGTTGTATTGCTTAAGAAAATTTCAATGAAAGCATCCTTAGAGATTATAAATTCAAATTTTCATATTAATCCACCCCAGCGTCAAACAACATTTGGAAAATACAAGTTTCGAGCACAAACCGAAACTGTTGTGTGAATATGGCTTCGTGGCTCTTATCGTTAATGTCTGATGCTCGGACAAACATTTGCACAAACGAATTTATATACAGTCGAAACTCTCTATAACGAACTCCTATATAACGAAGTTCTCTTATATACAGTCGAAACTCTCTAGAACGAACTCCTATATAACGAAGTTCTCTTTATTGCGAAGCAATTATAAGAACACTGTGTTTTGGGTCTACTTTGAGTGTATTATAATCCCCATATATCGAATTTCCCTATAGCGAATATTTCCTTATAACGAAGCATTTTTGCGACCGCAACTTCAAGATGTAAGCGTTTTGAATCTCCATATAACGAATTTATTCAAATAATAGGCAAAACCGAACGCACGCACACAAAAAAGAAATCGACGTCGCTTTGTTGTGTGTTATTGGTGTTGTTATTGTTGCTCTGCATGTACTTTATTGCTTTCACAACGCACAAGCAGAGACAGATGCTTTGAATAATTTATTTACCATAAAATTTAAAGTGTATTTTGGGGAACCACCGAACTATGCAAGTGACAACTAGAATCATTACCATCTCTCACATTTCTTGCGGTCGCTATCAGTTTGCCTTTGTATATCGCGATATGTACTGTATTAGTATTAGAAAATTATATTGAAGAAGAAAAGTGGAAAAATATACTTCAAACCGAAATAACTGACTACAAATAAAAAATGTTAAAAGGAACAAAATTGTTTTTCTTTTCTATATAGCGAAGTAAATATCGATTCCCCTGGAATTCGTTATAGAGAGTTTCGACTGTACATACATATGCATTTAGATAAATTTTAGTGTTGTCATTTACTAATGATTAATATTTATACACATCACCTGTTGATAAATTTCGCAAAGCAAAATGTATTGGTGTACATATGCTTTTAGATACATTTTAGTGTTGTCCTTCACGAATGATTAATATTTATATCACATTACTCATACGCGAACTAAAACATGTTTTATTTATTCACTTCAAGTTTTAGCAATGAACAAAACACGGTTTCTGTTTATAATACATTTACATATATACAGATTTGTATGGGAGTATATAGGAAAATATTTGAAATGCCATATCTCCGGAATACCCTTGGCCGATCTTGAGCAAACTTTACATAAACCATCTACAGACCATCCCCTGATCGGTCGAATCGTTTTCAATGTTAGTGGTTACCTCAAAATGTACACTGCTTTTTATATACATACATATAGGTATGTAGATATGTATATTATTGTGGCTTGCAGACAAATGATTCCGAAGTGCACTTTGGTACATATTGCGGTACATTAGTTGTGACGCATAACCCAACTCTGCAATGTGCTGCTACTACAGTCATACATACGACTTTACGTTTGTTTACACTTTTCTTGGTGCATTCACCGCGCTCGGTCGTTCGTTGACTCTTTACAGCAACAACACAAAAACAACCTCGTCATCGCCTTAATCACCATCTTCCTCTGCTGACTGGGGGACTCCTGCAGCATGCCTGCCATACTCTCTCTCTCTCTCTCTAGCTCTTCTGCACACTCTCTTCCTATCACGCACACACAGCAGAGCGATGTGGAAACTCGTTTTCTGTACAAGTATTTGCTAAGTCTCTTCCTCTTCCCTGTGCAATTTGTTGGCGTTTTTGTTGATGTGACTGGTTTTCACTTCGTGTACCGGCACAATTTGCCATAATTATTTAACACTTGTTTTGAAGTGCTTCACTCTTAGCTCGCGCTCTCTTTTAACATGTCCCTTGCAAAATTAGCGCGATTTCTGTATGGCATTTAGTCTTTGGATGTGTCTAACCCTACCAGCCCCTTCAAACCGGCTTTTTAGTTGTCTACTTTTTTCGAAGTACCAAATTTATGACCTTTAAGGGTGGTCAAAAGCAAAAAAAAAATAAAAGAAAATAGGATGTCTGGTTTGTGTGTTATTGACTTTTATGCATTTACTGAGAATAGATTTAAGTGTAAATTATTCACAGGACTGCTTATTGATTGCCCTGCAATCCTTTTGATATGTTTGATTCCATGGCATGAATAAATCTAAATGCTTATGTTTAGAAGTAAAACATTGAAGTTAAAGCTGAATTCATGATCGATGGTATACCGGCTCTCACGTTGTACCAAAAGTTTACTACCTACGTTCAAATAACAAAAATACCGTGGCAGGGCATATGCCAAATAATTGGTAAATAAAAATCTATGTATTGTAATTAAAGGTCAAACAGGGTGATATTCGAAGGAAATGTGCTTTGGCGATATCGATTTATTATATAAGGGGGACGACATCAAATTATGTAATGGTAGTTAAAAAGATTTAATAATAAATCGATATTTTACTTTGCTAGAAAAGTCTTAACCATTTTGGATTAAATATGGCAATTTTAGCAATAAAATATCAGAGATATTACTCTAGTTTAGTTTTAAACGAAATTCTTAGTTGAAGTGGCAACACCAGTTAAAGCTTTAAGTGCCTCTTTAAATGCTCAGTCTTTGCACAATTAAATAGAGTTGAATATTCGTGTACACTTAAAAGACCTTTCGAGTATCGTCATGAGTTCACATTGTTTGGCTGTGTGGGGTTAATGAAATGGTTTGGCACAGAAAATAGCCAACAAAAAACCCACAGCGCACAGGTAGAAAGACCAACTGCACACACCCCCCACCCAACAATTGTCCACGAAGAGATAACGGAAAAAAAAGAATACAGCGTTGACCTCTAAAGAGTAAGTAATGCATTGTAATTGCGGAGAAATTATTGCTTAATTTGTCGTGAAACAGAGAAAAAAGGCAACAAAGTGTCTGCTCTTATTATTCATATTGCTTCTCTTTAATAGCATGTAAGAGAAGTCACAATCTCCTCCCTGTTTTCTCTTAACTAAGTGAGCTAACTCTAGGTTTTTACTCTGCGAAACGAAAGTGAATTTGTTTTCTTTTTTCATTCAATTTCCTCTTCCTCTGCGCTAGACTTTGTTTTGTTTAGCTTTTATGGTGCAACAACCGGCCTGCCAACATGACGAAGAAGCCTGTTTTGTCGGCTAGGTATGCGTGTGTGAGTGAGTGAGTGCATAGGAGCGAATGACTGTCTGCCGAGTCCGTGGGCGCGCGTGTATGCGATTGTGTGTGACGGAGCGCAATGTTAGTCATGCTTTCGTAGCCATCAAATCATTTCCGCATTCAATTTCATTTCATATCATTTCGACGTTCGTTATGAACTTTCCCACATGTGGCACTGTTTCGTTCTCTCCGCATTCCGTCTCGCTTTCGTTCGTACTTTTGCTGCGGAAAGCTTCAATCGTGCCTTGTTTCATTTCACTGTTTCCATTGCCTGCATTCGATGCACTCTCGCTTCGTGCTTGTGTACGATTTCTTCTTCGTATGCGCTGTATTAGGGTTTTAGGAGAAAATAAAGTTTTGTTCGTGGAAAAAGTTCAGTCGAATTTCTCGCATGCGGCGCAGTCGAAACAAACAACAGCTTAAGGTATCGGCACTGCAATTGGAATTTAACATGAAATGCACTTTCTGTGTAACAATGTGCTTTTACACGAGATGGCGCTGGTAGTTATGTTGTCATTTTGAAAGTTGTAAAAAGAAAGTTCATAACGACGAGACCTACACAGCAGTAAACTTACCGTTAAAAGCTGCAGTTTGTAGTGATATATGTAGTTTCAAGCGAACACACAAGTTGTTCATGGAATTTTGCGGAATATTTTTAATAGACAGCAAAATTTAAAAGCTTCAGCTTAGGGCCAACAAACCCTTTGATCCGTTTTCTTATGTTGCCAAGTATTGTAATATACATATCTACCGTATCAGCCCTAACTCGAGTTAGGACAAAATTAAGTGTGTATGAACTATCGTATTCAAATACAAAAATTGCCAACTCTGTTTATTAACAAGCAAATAGAAGAATACGTTTCCTTAGCGTATGTAAGAAATTAAAATCAAACAAAAACCCGGAACCTGATTTACAGAAAGTCCTTTGGCTTAACGTGAATACCTGCCCATGAAAGGCTTAACACCACGGTGGGCTCAACCCCACTGGAACATACTACTAGGCCGCTGTTAAGGCCCGGATCTAATTCTTCTATCCAAAAGGGATGTTCAAACCGTTTGTATTCCTTTTGTGAGGGTACCATATTGACTGACAAGTACAAGCTCAAGTCTTGCACTCCGTCCGATTTGGCCCCCCACTCCTAATTATTTGCTACTTTAAGTTACATGTACAAGTACATGCAATTGTTATTTCAATCAAATCATGTCCAACCTCATCTTCCTCACGCCACAAGTGCGCCCACGCCGCCATCTGCTAGGAACCGAGGTTCCCCATCCGGCCGGCCTACATCTGACATCTCTACATTTTAATCCTCTCAGGATAAAACTTCAAAAACACAGACCTGTATCCCTTCTGCTACCATCGGCGAGCGGATTACCACTCCCTCAGGCTAGCTTCCAACGATACCCAGCATTCCTTCCACTGCCATCAGCGAGTGCATTACCACTCCGTCAGGCCAGTTTCCAATAATACCAATTCATTTCACTTGTATTTCCTAGGAAATACAAGCATTTTACCATCGGGACAATCACAACAATTAGTCTGAGATTGGACCTGATTTGATATCTATTTGTAGCTCAAAGGAGATACAAACAATTATATCCTCCCCTTGGATATTAGAAAGTCACCGTCGCAAAGTGCATACTTTACTGCGGTATTATGCACGCACTTGTTAAGTGCTTGAATCTATCTAAAATTCTTAGTTATGTTTTCGACCAAGATAGTGTTTGATGCGCAATGAGAGATGCAAGACTCGTATGGTGTCAAGGGACACCCAGCTCCATTTCTCTCGAACATCAAACTCTTAGTCTACTCGCGTAACTTTGAGTTTTAACCAACAACCACCACGAGGCACAGAACACTGTTCCATACCCATTCGGTGGGTAAGTAGTTTTTACGCTACTTAGGGCCCCCAGCCGCCCGTGGTACCATCTTTAGACTCCTTGGTCGGAGCTCTTAAAGATAATACCTCCCTACTACCTCTTTTCGCCACACGCAGAGCCAGAAAGAGGTCCACTGGTGGTTCTCTCGGGTTCGTGGTGACGATACCCACCAAAGGTCTTCGAAAAGACCACCCTGCGGGGATTTGAAAATTTAACTTGTGACCACAGATACATGATTTTGATCAATGTATAATATATATGCTTATTATTAACGGGTCCGGCCGTGGCATGATGTTTAGAACACTAGACTATCAGGAGGGGGATTTCCAAACAGCTGTCGTTCACATTCGTCCACGAACAATAAGATGCCGTTATGTAAAACGTAGCCTAGAAGTAGAAAGCGTTGAAATTCACTTTACTCAAGAAGCCATCCACCTCATAACTAAATGGGGATGTAAAAGGAAATAAAGTTTTAGTTTTAAAATAATGGGTATGGTATCATTTTGGCACAAACTGTATTTGAAAAAATACTTAATATACTTGTGTCGACCATGCATGCTGACTCGCGTGAATTCTGTGCGAGACCAGGCTACGATATCTGCCGCAGTCATCTACATTTCTTCCAACGACGGTTCCCTCGATATTGTCTTCATATTATTTTTACTTAATATACAACAAATGACTAATTTATGACTAATCAAGGCGTCACAGTTATTATCTTACAAATTCTGTTTATTTCATGATAAAAATAGATAATGTTGCCACATTTATTGGTAGCAAATCAGACAATAAAGGTTAATTCACAGAAATAATTAACAATATTGATTTAAATTGTCTTGTGTTTTATATGTTGCATTTTCTTTTTTCTTTCCAGCTCCCCAAGTAGTTGCATCCTTTTAAGTAACCAAGACAAACCCAAACCAAACCCTAAAACTGATACCCAACATTGTGGCCCCGGATACGATCAGAACCTAATGAACAATTTGTCAACTGATTGGGTATATTTACAAAACCGCGACTTAACTCAGCTCGTGACTAAAACGGAAAAGTTATCAAAATATTCAAGGTAAGTTTCAGGATATGGTGCTAAGGGCGTAGTCGGTGCTATACAAGCTTATTATAGCATCGCTTTGTCCGGAGATCTGGAAACATTTTACTAGCACTAAATATGCCGCATAGATATAACATACATATGCTCCATTTATACCTGTTAAGTTTCATAACAAAATGTTTTGGGCATTAAAGTTTTGTATACATAACAAAATCAGTTGAGTATTTAGTTGTGTACACACCGATCGCCGAATCGATTCTTCACAAGATAATACTGATATTGAATTTCGAGTTTGTTTGATTTTACTATTTCGTTATTATCGGCTACAGAGAACTTTCCTATTTTTATTTACTATTTCCACATATGTCACACATTCATTTGCCCGTCTCACGATTACATTTTTGTTTTATTTTTCTAGTTTAAAGGCAAAAAAAACGTCGTTTTTATCTGTTACCATAGCAATGAACTTTAATTGGGCCAAAGACCATTTAAAAGTGCATTTTACACAAGGCACCCGCCATTACCCCAACATTGACTGCACCGCACTGAAATTTGTTCGGGCTGAGTAAATGAGTTCTTCCCCCTTTCGGTGCTATACAAACAAACATACAAATGTATGTTGGTATGTACATACATGAATGTATGCACTATGCTATAAAGTGATAGCAACAAACAACAACACGAAGAAGTTGAAAAAGTGCTGATAAAAAATATGTGAACCAACAAAATGAGGGCCACTGCTATTTGAAATTGAAGCTAATTCAAATAGATTTAGCAGAACTACAACTTTAGAGGAGTTCTTAACGAATACATTAATATGTATATGAATGCATACATGCTAATGTACGTATGTACGTACATATACACGCCTGTTTGTGTTAGGAGGGTAATTGGTTTTTGACTGCAATCAAGTTAAGGGCGCCACAGTTTGACACCTGGATCCAAAATAAGTCATTAGTACTGAAGCATGACATGTGCAGCACAAGACAGTTGTTGTGCCTATCAAGTGCAACATAATTTTAGGAATTTTCGCAGAATGTATATTCCTTTGGTACATATGGTACAGACATCAAGCGAAGAAGATAGATTTGGGTTTGCAAACTTTCTGATTGAAAGAACAATGTCTTTGCTAGAACTGAGTGAATTGTACACAAATAAATAACGATATGTCCATTATTTAAGTTATATGATACCTTCTGCTGGATCTCCAATACATTCATCAAAATGTAAAGGAATTTTCTGTCAGGAAGTTAACGAATTAGTTCTTACTATCATAATAAGACAAAACCTATTTTTAATGCTGTTGTCTGAAAGAGAATCAATGTTTCGAATACTATTTGTACTGTGAAATAAACGCAAGAGATTGTACAGACCATGCAATATTCCGTTGCAATACGTAAGAATGACATTAAATAACTTATTTATACAAAAACAAAAAAAATATTTTATTTTTGCATCCCTTTTTTAAGAAGCTTTTATTAGACATGACGATGGACTCGGCTACTCAGATGTTGTTGCCGAGTGCGCGGCTGTCCCACGAAAGCAAGACATCAGGAAGATAATAGGCCATATGTTTCACCACAGCGTATACGAAATAATCAGATCCCTGTACGCATTATTAATATTCACACCGTCAAATGTTCATCATACGCCGTCAGTTGGTTTTCATTTTTTAAATATACTTTCCTATTGGATTTTGACTGTGCCTGCAGTGGCTGTCAAAAGAAGCCCTCCCTGCGCTATGGACATTTAGATGAGACGGTTTCTGGAAGGTTGGATTTTTTTGCATTTTGGTATTTGCGGTTATGTTTTAACATGGAAATCCTTGAAAACACAGCGAACCATAAGACGGCGACAATCCAACTCAAAAAAAACACAAAATCCATGCACCCGTCTGTTATCAAGGCAACCCATCGAACGACCAATGCGACCCTTCATCCTCATCCCATGAAATGCTGAAACGCGCAAAGGGGGCTGAAGGAGGCAGTGCCACCGAAGATGTGTAGCAACGTTTTTCCCGTTGACAGAACGAAGGCAAAAAGGTTGTTGCACGTAAACTAGGCAAAGGAGACTGACAAACACAAACATAAAATACACAGACACGGCAGCTCGTTGAACGTACACATGCGTCAGTCAGTGTGCAACGTGGCATTAAACTATAGTATGCTACACTCATCGCAACGCTATATTACGCTGTGTGTGTTACTGTTTCGTTGTAGTTTCTCTCTTTCCGCCACCCCGGTTGGGCAGCCAGACAAATGGGTAGAAGTGGCGTGATGAGTTGGCGAGTCGCTAGTTCCGACGCCACGTGAATGGGTGAAAACGGGTGAGTGCGTTGCAAATGCACGCAAAGCTTTTACCTCAACTTTCAAGTGGACGGCCCTGAAGTGCATGCAAGTGGTATGAAAACATTTAGTGCTGTTGTAGCTTTCCAGCAACTCGACGTTTACCTATAGAGTTCATCTACTTGTACAGTGGCTCTTGGCATGCAATACGTAGGCGACAGCAAAATGTTTGGCACATCTAGTTCTAGCAACTACTGATGGCTGGGCTTGTGGCCATTTGCAGAGAAGAATCTACTAAAAAGCCGCAATGCCATATGATGAATCTTAATTTTAACCATGTAAGAAGTTCGTCATAATTTCATTTATAAATAAATTTGCAATAACAAGTTCATTAGATATGCGCAACATTTATTGTTCTAATAATATCCATGTCACACTTTAACTAAAACTTCCACAGCAGCCTATTTAAAATAACACAAAATATAAGTTGCTGTCGCAGTCACTATTTCCCGACCCTCGCAAGACTGCCGCATTGGTTGCCTTTGCAAAGTAACTGAATCTATTGCAGAAATTAAATGTAGCCTGGTTGATGTTGCAGCTTGAACATGTGCCATGATTTAGAACAATGAACTCTTTCAATGTGCAGTAGAGCTCTCGTCAAAATAAAACCTTCGACATTTGCTGGTTGCTATGGCAAATGACAATGTGGAGAAAAGAAACGTGAAGCATATGCATGCAAGGATACTATTTGGACTATTAAACGTCACTGCTTATTTTAGTTGTGTGTTTGATATATTTTATTAAAGGACTCTTATTCGTGCCTAACCCCCTCTCTTTCTCTTTCTTTCCCTCTCTCTGTGACCTGCGATCATGTTTCCCGATTTTACCGAAATGTGAAAGATTGCGTTGCCACGAGGGCAGTAAAAGAGCCTTCATTCATATCCCTTTCGAGTCTACCAACAGGACATTGTGCCAGTTTCTTTTTCTCTTCCTAGTTTTGTTTCACAGTTGCTTCTGTTTCCATGCGTTGCTTTGCATTTTCATGTTGCATGAAACCAACAATTGAATAGTTCTTGTTTACCTCCACCGTTTCCTTTCATATCCTTTATTGTTGGCATTTAAAAAGCCACCACAGTTATGTAGGTTAATTTGATGAGGAGTACACTTCCTGTCCAATGAAGTTCTTCCACATTCGCGTTGCATTCGAAAGGATACGCCTCGCAGGTGGTGAGTGTTGCTGAGAACCTAGTCCGTGGAGAAATTGTGCAAATGGCAGCTGATGTTGCCCGCTCAGCCCGGGTGATTAGAAGTAAAAGAAGTTTTCGCATGTAGAGTTTATCAAAGGGAATGTAGTTCTTGAAAGATAAACATATTTTTGTATAATCGTATATATAAAAATGAATTGTTGTTCGTTTGTAAGGCCATTACTTGAGAACGCATAAACCGATTCGACTAATTTTTTGTCACAATGTTCGTAAAAGACCAAGAATGGTTTTTACAAAAAAAAAAAAAAAAAATTCGCCACGCCAATTTCTACGCCCACTTTTTTAATATATCTATGGAAAAACTGTTTTAGCGCTAGAGCAGTTTTTTAAGCAATTCTATACACAGATAGCACTCGGCGCTACAACGAACATTTAATTTTCACTCGGTAGGCAAAAGAGGAAGTGCGAAAACTGTTTGGAGGTAATATTTGTATGCAAGTAATACTCGGCAGAATAGATATTTGCAGACAGATTTTTAATTTTGGTACGTGAGCGAAGGGTGCATGAGGAAAGTAAGCAAGCCCCTTTTTTAATATATCTATGGAAAAACTGTATTATATAATTATTGAATGCATCAGCTAGGGTCCAACAGTAGGTAAAAGAGGAAGCTATATTGTGAGGAACAACTCCAATCATCAATAAGGTGCTTATGGGTGGCTATGTAATCTATCTATCACATGCATTTGCCTCATTTGGAGAAATTTCTATATTAAACGGTCAATATTTAGGTATTGACTTAACCAGTGCAGTTTAATCACTAATAAAATTACGATTAAATTTCGATGAACTCTACTAAAAACTACTTCATATGATTGAAGAATATTGCAATTGTTAGGTGTAACTGTGGCACACGTTTCGTTTCAGAACCTTTGGTACAATTTCAGACTCAGATGCATGACAAAGACAAAAATGCACTAACTCCCAGATTTGACTTCATTATTAATCGAGCCTTGAAGACTCTCTACTTATTAGCTTCAAATGCTTTATTCAAAACATAATAAAGGGCTAAGAATATATTTTTATAGAACTGCATAAAGAAGCTTAAATTTGTTCGTGTCCGCTAAAGGTTTCATCCATATTTATGTGCGCGTCTACTATTTGTAGGTATAAGTTAATAGATAGAGTGATCAAAACCGTATCTCGGTATATTCAAAAATGTCATTTTCGAATAACCGATTTTGCTGTCTGTTAACCGGTTTCTCAAAAAGGGTGTAAAATTTGTATTTTAATGGGTTGAGTTACTTGAAAAGTATGTCAAAAAAAAATATTGATTTGGAAATCCCCTACATTTTAGGTTTTTGCAAAGACAATTTCAGAACGCCAAATATTTAATTAATCGGTGCACACTACATAGGGTCTTCACAGGAATTCACAGTTAAAATTGGCTTCGGAGTCAAAAGTGATCAAAGAGAAAAATGAAGCCATTGACTTAACATGAACATAAAATAGATGTTTGTTTCAATAGAATACCAAATAACAAACAGGAAAACAAAACCCTACGTATGTAGGGTACGCATTTCTCGCATTAGTGTTCAGAAATTGTCTTTGGATTATATTTAAACGTAGGGGGTCTCAGCCTCAATGAAACTAAAACCGGGTTACTCATAACTCAAGTATTTTAAACCTAATAGTAATAGGGCTCATAACATGCGATATTGGTTGATGATAACTAGAGTATCAGACTTCAGGTTAATAAGCGTTACCTACTGTTAAATTACAATTCCTAACGATAATATTTCAGCAGTTCAAGGGAGACCGTTCCTCGATGAATGATAATGGATGGTTGTGATATCAAGAACAAAAGTAGCATGTAAAATTATAATATAAAGTTCCGAGTTATAAGAATTAAAAGAAGATGATGTATTCAACATAATGTACATATATACATCTTTCCACATAAAATATATTTTGCTTGTCTTCCTGTTACGACAAACGAAAATTTAGTAACTTTCCCCTTGGCATTTCCACATTTACCCCCGATGGGTTCTCTGTCTGCTGTTTGCATTATTTTCCTTGTAGACAAATGCACTCAACGCGCCCATGCGGCAAGAGACCAGAGGAAGGGGAGAGTAGAAACTAATAATGCACAAAACAGGCAGAAAACAAAAACAAAAGAATAGACGTAACAAAACGATGACAAAAAATGCACAAAACTATTACGACATCAGCGTGTAAGAGTATGTAGACGAATGAATAACTTGGCCACAGTCACAGCCATAGTCACAATAAACAACGACAACATTCATAATGAAAAACCAAGTGGAAATGAAGGAAATGCTGATGGTGATGGTTGTGGTGGTCAGGGTTGCCAAAAGTGGTTCTTCGTTGTGGTCAAATTTTTTAATAACTAATTTCCAATAAAATTATTCCATAAACATAAAATTAAATATTCGTTGGGACTCCAACCTTCTTTACTCTTTTTGTACAAGCAGCAATTTCGATTATTTGTAGTAATACATTTTTATACCATTACGGCGAATGTTGATATGTCAAATTTTTAAAATTTTATCTGAAATTTAATAGACTTCCACTTTTATCAGACTTATTGCCCTTTGGAAATTTGTTCTAAAAGACATATCGAGTAAAAAAATCAGTTTAACGAAAAAAAACTACATATGAACATTAGCAATAACGGTATAGATATTATGTAAATTTAATACAGTTCAATAAGATTTCTACACTGTAAAACTCATAAGCTCATAAAAGTCCCTAAGCTTGTAGGTTTCAATTTGAAACACGTACAACATGTATAAATTTATATCATTTCTTTAAAAATCTTCTATCACCATCGTCATATCGTCCCAGTTTATTGTTAAATCCTCAAGTATGGCAGCCCTGGTGGGGGTAGTGGGGCTCGTTCACTGTGCCACGCTCACTCTAGTATTACATCGGTGTGTTTTGCTCACAGACACAACGAAAGCGAAAAAGGCCATTGGCCTGATATAATGTTGACCTACTAAGCACATACGTACACGACGTTAATAATAATACCATGACGATGACGACGACACGACAACGACAACGACGACGAAGGCGATGTACGAAAATAATAATACAATAAACACACAGACGAAGGCAGCGAGAAAGGCTGGTGTTAAACAGACACTGTCATTGCCGCACAATAACAACTTAACATGGGTTACATGATAAACTAACAGCGTAGCGACGAAAGCTTTCTCTCATTTCGCCCATGGCCCGCACTATTGGCGTTCTGTTGTTCTGCTGCAGTAACAGTAAATTAACATAACAATTAACAGCAAAAGAGAAAGAGAAAGTTAGCATATACGGCCGAAATATTTCTTTGGAGAATGCAAGAGAGAGCTTTTTCCTTTCTTACAGCATAAACAAAACGTTTAATGGGAGATTACATGCGGTTGTGTAGAGCGAGCTTTAATGTTTATGTTTATGCGCGAGTGGTGTTGTAGATCACTTTTCCACCCAATGTTTTCCGTTTGTCCCATAGATAGTGAGAGTTTCCCTGCTCTTTTTGTGGGGTTTGTTTATGGTTGGCGTGCGTCTTTTTGCTTTTTGTTTTGATACTATTTCGTTTTTTACATTCTTGTTTTAATGCGAGTGAAATGCTTTCATGTCAATACCTTATTTCACCGTTGCTATTAGTGTACAAAAGTTGTTGAAAGCTTTACTAACAAGGAAGTAAAGTTTTGTTTGCTTTATGTGCGCGCTGAGTTTGTTTCGCTGCAGTTTCCCACAAAACGTTTGGTTAGAGGCCGCCATATCATATTTTGTTGGTATGGCTGCGTGTAATTATAGCCAAAATTTATGACGGTAGTCCGCAGTAAATTTGAGATGATATGTTAAGTTTTAAGTTATATAGTTATTTTCTTATTTCCAAACAATATAAAGGGATGTTAGACTTGTCATCAAAACCCATTCATTTGGGCTTCTCATGTGTCTCTGTAGATTAGTCACGATAGTCAAAAACACCTGTGGGCATATATACATATGTTATAAGAAAGTCGACTCAGGATATTAGTCATAATGTTGCCGAATATATGTTAGGGGCAGAACATTTCGAAGGCGGCTTAATTGTATCCGTCATGCAGATCTTTTTTATTTTTTGGGATTTCCTAAAATAAGTTTTTATTACGTTTTGATAGATGTTTTTAGATGGTTAAAAACGTTAACCTTTAAGTATGTACTAGATAAGATTAAGGTTATCAGCATAAATTCCTTGCCATAACAAAAGAAAATTGTTTTATTTAAAAATAACATTATTAAAATAAAATCCAACCATCACAACTATCATGAAATACATATATGAAGTTTTCGATACATCCCTAACAGAATTTTAAAATTCTTTGCATATCCAGCTGGCAGAATATTTATTAGGGTGAACTTCTTGCCTTAGATTGATATAATAATTTATTGTATTTTTATAAGTAAAATATTTTTTGAAACTTTCATGGAATCAACTTAGTACTACTTCGTCAACCTTTTTACACAGATATTTCGAAGCAAAATAATGTATATGTGTTTGGACATAAGCCCTTATAAAATATCAAACTTAATCCCAGGCTTTAGATACAAATTTCTAAAATTTCCCTTTCAATTTTAATACTAATTTTGGGGGGAGGGAATTTTAACTATTAACAAGAGCTAACGAAATAAAACAATAACTATTTGAAAACAAGATCACGTATTCGTAACGAGTAACACTTATTCGTACTCATGCTCGAATTCACTTCGAAAACACACATTCACACACCTTTACACCATTTCACCCACAAAAGTCAATAACCTTTTTCTATTATTCACAAACAAAAAAACTATTTTCTGTTGTTACTAATGATGTTGTTGCTGCTGCTAACTTTGTGTTGGTACGAAAAAAGCCCTAAAAAGCTTACGCCTCTTTTATAAAAACTACAACAACACAACGACGTAAAGCTAGAAAAAAACTTAACAAGTACGAGTTTGAAGCCATGTTATAAGTAGAGGTAAAGATCGACTTAAATACTCGCTACATAATGTTCGAAACTTTGAACTTATCACCTTAGTTTTTAAAATATCTGCTGTTCAAACGGGACTCCACTAAGATAATTGCCAATAAGAAGTCACAATTACAGTCCCGGTTGCTATTCATAACTTAGAACTGATCACGCGGAAATTACTTGCTCAATTGAAAATTTTTATTTTTTTATATTTTATTTTTTACGTTGCTAATTATACATTGAGCTTTGGCTTAACCTTTACGTCTCGCAACTTTCGGAAATATCCCATCCTCCGAATACATTCATAACTCCAAAACCATGACTTCTATTTATCTGAAACGTACTACATACTATAGAAAGTGTTTAGAGTTCATCAAAAGCTTCACTAATTTCGCTCATCAAATGTAGGGCATTAAAATGCTTGCAAAGAGGTCTGAAACCATCGCTTAGCGGTATAATAAAATCGCAATATTATACAGGAATGAGTTGAAGGCGTAAACTTATCTCTAACTTTTAAACATAAAAACATACACACACACACACACTGTAACACTCATCCCCCGCTAAGGCAAATGAAACTCAACTCCATTGAAGCCGAAAAAGTCGGCATAAGACCCAACCTTAAAATGGCTTTATGTTGTTGCTGGTTTTTGTTGTTGTTGTCGTTGATTGTGTTAATGTTTATGATTTTAATATACTACCTTTAAATCGGATTGCTGGCGAGAGACGGTGCCCATTGGCCCATCACCGACGGACAGCACTGCGATGGCTATCATCATTCATTGTGATTGTCATGATCATCATGTGCAATGTTTATTTGCAAATAAGATCAGACAAAAACACATTCGGAACTTTCACTCGTCTCGCACTTTTTTCTTTGTCGGCTGACTCTCTGTAAAGTACTTTTCGCATTTGATTTTATAACATTTGTTTTGTTTTGTTAACAACTTTTGTACTTTCCGCTATGGTACGCTTTGTTGGGGCGTTGTTGCTCTCTATTGTCATACACCCGAGTGATGTCTCATCCAAAAAGGAATCATTGTTGCCAAGTTGTCATAATAGTTTCGGGCTTTATGATGGCGTATGACTAATGATGTATGCCCGACAATTGACATGATCGCCATAATAATTGATATTTCTTCTTTGGCTCAATAATAGATGACAGATACTATTCACAATTGTGTTTGCTGTCGTGTTTGTTTCGCTGCCATTTCATGTACAGCGTTAGAAAGGTTAGACAAGTAATTGATGATAAGGTAATTGGGTCATCCAATAGATCAGTGGTAAGGTAAAGTGGTAAGATTTGGATTCTAAACTCCACTGTTAGTCATCAGAGATCTCACTAATTAGAGGTTTAAATATTTTAGATTCGAGAAAGTTGTCCTACCACAGTTGGTAGTATAAATAACTATCTTTTGGGTTGAAATTTTCTTATAGTTTTGTGGAATATATTGTCTGTAAGGCCTAGTATAAGTTCTGATGTCTTATAATTCTCAGCAACTTTTTTATATTTATATGTTTTTCAAGACATCATATGTTTTTTAACAATACTAAAACTCTATCAATATAATATCCAATACTGTCATATGTTAAACATTTTACTCGATACTTCTCATTCTCATTAAAGACAATTTTAATTTTTTTGCCTAAATAATAGAAATTTACTTTGTACACTTTAAAGAAGTATTTGAAAAATGTATGCAGAAGATCGTTTTTACTAAGGAAAATTGAAGATTAGATTACATGATTAATGATGTAAACATTTGCAATACTACTTTCTCTCCGCCAAAGTATTTAGATGCAAAAGTTCTGGCATCCAAGTACCAAATCACAAATCTGATACAAGTAAATAATATAATATGACGAAGCATTTTCAGTTGTCATGACATTGAGCACAGAAACTAGGTTATCAGTGCTCAGTTCTCCCTTCTCCTATCAGACGCAAACAACCAACCGCTTTGTCTCCGTAGGGAAATCGTGAAATTTGTCCTTGAAAACAACGCAAAAATTATGTTAAATGTTATTGTTTTTTTTTTTAATTTTAGGTTATTTATGTTCTCATAACGCGCTTTTTGCTAATTCTTCCTCTTGTTCGGCGATAACATTCACACATACCTACGTGTATCTATACGTGGCTGTTGTTGTTATTTTGCGTATTTTGGCTAAATCAACATTTGAAATGAGGTCAAAATAGAAATAAAAATTAGTCTTTAACACTGAAATTTTCAATTTCATTATCACTCGTGAACGGCGAACGCGACGTTTGCAGCGGCGACCGAAAATGAGAACAGAACTCGAGAACTACGACGAAACACGCGCAGAGTACGCACTACACTTGCCGCTCGTACTACATGACGATCTCGTTAGCATTCTGGTTGATAGTAATGCCCATTGTATAGACCAGGGCATAGTCGTCATCAGTCAAAAAAAAAAAAAATAAAAAAAAAACAACAACAAAACAAAACAATATGAATTGAAATTGGGACATCCTACCTAGGTGTAGATAAAGAAACTAGAGGTCTCTCTTGAAAGAACAGATGGTTTTTGTTTGTTTTCATTGCAAAATCAGGCAATCGCGTGAAATTATTATTGGAACCAACATCAGAGGGGGAGGGGATGTTAATGGATTTTGCATCGGTGCTGCTAATTGCTGAAGGGGTGTGATAAATTATCTGGAGACACGCAGAAATGTCAAGATTATGGTCAATGTTTTTGCAAAGGAGAGTGAGTGGAAGAGATGTGTTAAGCTGTTCTATGTTGAGCTAAACGAGAAATTTGGTAACAAAACACCACGGATCTATTCATTATTTACCGAAGATCGCACTGTAACACGTTTATCACAAAGCAACTTCTAGATAAAATAAAACAAAAATAATCGTCGTCCTTTGTAATGGAACATTGGGGCCACAATGATATGAGATTTGTACCTTAACATTGAAGTTGCGCAACCAGTTTGCCTGTTATTTCAGTTAGTAAAACAATAGAAAATTTGTGGATCGTATTATATAAAATAACAAAAAATTAATATTTTGCGAAATTTTGATGCTCTGAAAACAAAAAAATGTGATTGACATTTCAGAAGCCCTCTTGTTTGTATGGAAGATATACAGAAACGTGTGTTGTGTCATATCGACGCGAGTTTTCTAATAAGCATCAATATTAGGAACTACAAAAGTTTTCAGACAAATTGTATAATCGTCTGTTTCACACAAACACATTCGGCAATGTACACGTACGCGAAGCTATGTTTGATTCAAAGCAGTCAGTCTATGGTCAGTCTCTTCTTGGTCGCTCGCTTGCTTCACATTCAAATACACAAAAACATAATATTTGTGGGTGCGTGTGTTTGGTTTTGCCTGACACAGATTTAGATACTTCCATTGCTAAGCAGTGTAAACATGGGAAGCTCCAAGTCAAAACATTTAATCCTAAGAAGATTTTTTATGATTAAACGCATATTGTAATTGCATCAGTATGCAATATGCAATATGCTTAGAACGTAAATAGAACAATAAAATTTTAGGGCGTCGTAGTTTAGACAGATACATACGTATGTCAGCCAATGTGCACTAAACAAACAATATTGTTCTATTTTATTAAGCCGACAGTAGATAGAATAACAATACGCAAGAAAAAGCGAAATACGCTTTGAAAACGCTATAAACTAGGAAACTATTTTAATTACATCGTCGCTGGGCCGACCAAATAAATTATGTGTAATTTTTCGAATTTTTTTATTGCAATTTTTTACAACCCTACACAACTGTTATGGAGTGCGGCACGAAACGTGTAAAGAAGGGATTTTGGATTTCGGAATAGAAGTCTGCTAGAGTCCTTTGATACTCTGTTAATCGGTCGCATGGCAATTTAGAAAGTTACAGATAGGATCACTTAAGCTATGCGCATCAGCCTAATACTTATAGATCAGTACATATTTCTATATGGCGCTGCTGTCCTTACCATTTCCTTCCACCATTTTGAAATCTTAACAATTTGCATGCGCTTCTGTTCTCGCTATTCATTGCTTCTTTATTCACGAATAACGTAACTTTATGTTTTGTTTCTGTGTTGTTGTTTTTTTTTTGTGTTGCTGTTTTTGTGTCTGCCAAAGACCAGCGGCATCAGCAGCTACCGCTGCTTCTACAGCGGCAACAAAAAACCAACTTTTCGTTGTTTATCATGGCAGGTCTTCAACCTTTTCACCTACTTTCTACTCTATTCTACATTTTACAACATGGAAAAAAAAACGAATCGAAATGAAATGAAATGAAAGAAAATGCTTTTATGTAAAACAACAGAATGACTGTGTTGTGTTTTTTGTTATCGTTGTTGCTTGTTTCAGTTTCAATTTCGGCGCTGCTGTTGTTGGCTCCAGTTGAAATTGTTGTTGTTGTGTAAATCTTGAAACGAACCGTTACTATTGGTAGCCTAAACGAAGGACAATAATGATATTATTTTTAATCGAAATAATTTTAAATTAACGAAACTCTAAATCGTCTGAAATGCCATTAATATATATCAAAATAATGTTCGGATGTAGGCGACAATTCTAAGAGAAACGTCGTATATTTTTGTGTTTGTTTGTATAGGATTGACAAAACATATAACATAATAGCCAATTATATTACAATTTGGGTACAATTATAAAAAAAAATCTTCAAAATAAGCTTGGAGTAACTTCTAAAAATTGCTAAGCTATTTATATATTTTTGACAAGTTTATTGTGCACAATATGGATATGAAAATAGTCCTATTAATTGAAAAAGCGGTACAACTATTATACACATTATTAGTTTTTAGATAAAATTCACTATTTTCCATTAGACCGTATGTATAAACAATGCTGTAGACCCACTGTTCTCTGTGGGATGGTAAAATATACAAAGTTTTCTATATCTCAATCATGAAGAATGCACCAGACCGAGGGCGCCCTCACCCTTGCAATTGCATTCGTTGAATTCATCATTATGATGGAACCTCTCCTACACCCCACCCTGCGACCACATACGGAGGGCTTTAACCTACATAAAGGTCATTCCAACATGCAACTTCAAAACAACGTGTCAAGCAGGGTAGTATGCAATATGTCAGACACACACATAATCTTTTAACATACATACATCCATACATACATAGTGCCATATCTCTTCTATGTTCATATGTATGCATTTATACAGTGAATAGTTTTTATTGTTTCAAGTGGGGGTGGTGTTGGTAGAAATTCTTTGGGGAGGCTCCATTGAAACACAATCAATTTATGAATACGTTGTAGGTCTGATATTGGGGGTACTTCTTTATAAGGAATCTCAGAACAATGCCTGGGTGAAACGGTGCAGCTAACACTTTGTGCTTTGTAAAATAGGAACATCAAATACAATATCTACCTACCTCTTAGTATGCGCGTTTGTAGAATTCATTTATTTCCCTATATATAAAAATAGAACAATTGTTTCTACCTTTGTCTTATACAGACTTCAAAACCATCCAACTGATGGACCCCAAACCAGTTTTTTTATAAAACAAATAGTGCAAAAATTAATTTAATTTTGACCTTTCCCATATACAACTTTTGCAAAAATTCAAAATTTATAAATATATAATTTAATCGCGGCTTGTTCTGAAGCTTAAACTTGAAAACGGCTGTACCAAATTTGATACTTCCTTCTGTGGGTTTGTTTGTTTTTGAAACAGGAAGGTTTAGTTAAAAAAAAGTTGGAACATTATCAACTTAGGCGGGGTGATAAAATATGTTTCAGTTCACGTATGAGTAA
The DNA here is from genome assembly GCA_964034835.1 of Muscina levida. Lineage (NCBI taxonomy): Eukaryota > Metazoa > Arthropoda > Insecta > Diptera > Muscidae > Muscina > Muscina levida. The sequence continues at coordinate 153,256,501 of OZ035882.1, forward strand.
TATGATTTATATAGGCTACATAATATTAATCATTCGCAAAGGACAACTCAAAAATCTATATTAATGTTATTACGTCGTTCGTGAATATGTCTGAGCATCACATCTTAACGGTAAGAGCTACAGAAGCCATATTCACAGCATAGGTTTGGTTTGCGCCAGAGACGTGTAGTTTGGACCCGTAGTTGGCGCTCGGATGGATTTATATTGAAAATTTGAATCTTTGTTTGTTTGATCATGAGAAAAAAATTGTATATCGTTAGCTTAACATGAAAATGTGCTAAGTCATCTTTTTGAAATTTTACAGGAGAGACAAAAAACCTAATAACTTTTAAATAAAACATTATTTTATTAAACTGTAAATGCAGTAACCTCAATGTCATAACTACTCAACGCAAAGGACAAAAAAAAAACTAAAAAAAACATGCATTTTACCCCTATCAGCTTTTTATTGAGTTAGCAGTTTTTCTTACGTTATTTATTTTTTTTTCTGACTTAGCACATTTTACTAAACTTATTTCCTCATAGTATTAATAAATAAAATTAAAGCAATTTAGTTTCAAAAATAAAAAGGTACTTGTTTATTTGTTAAGATTGATCACAAATTATATGCAGTCTTATTTCATTGCTGCTATTAAATTGTTCTTAGTTAATTATTTATAAAAACAATCTTAAAATTATATAAAAATTATCACAAATAACAATTTTGCAGTCTTACTCCTGCTGCTAGTAAAAGTTATATAAAAAAAATCAGTAAAAATTTAATTATTCGAAAAGCAAATCACCATAAAATTGATGATGGTCCTTAGGCAAAGTAAGTTTCAAGTATTGTAGATCTTCGTATTTCTTTCGTTTAATTGGTATTCTGTTTTGGTACAGTTGTTCTAAATTGCATCACTTTAAAGCAACTACTTTTTGATCAATTCTTTGCGGCAGAATTTTCCATAAAGTGGTGAATCGTAATTTAAAAAAAATTTCTCGATTTGGTGTATATTTTAATGCACGAATGTCTGTGACTTTGGCATCACCATTGGTACGTCCAGGACGAATACTTTTACAGAATTCAATATTGTTAAATTTTTTAAAAAAATCATGTGTCAAATAAGTCACATCGTATGGCATAGGCTTTCTTTTTGCTGCTTTACATATTCATATATATTCGGCAGGAACATCGATATTTTTATTCTTCATAGCACGCTCTATGGTAGAGTGGACACTATCGGCATCCATCTGCGTATGCCCAGGCTCCAGTATTTTCTGCTCTATCACAATGTTGTGCTTAATAGCAGTATTTAGAAGTGCGTTATTCATTACACAATTGCGGTTTTGGTAACCACATCCATCACTATAAATATAATCTTAATAGGGTTATCACTGTTATCAAGGCTGGGAAGAATTTTGGTTTCAATAAAATAAGCCCATATGCTTGCAAAGTCTTCAGCATTCACACCTCCTTCAGCTTCATTCCAGAGAAGGCAATACCCTTTTTAGTTTATTATGTTGAAAAAAAAACCAAATTGTGAACCTGTAATTTCGTTCTATAATATAAGCTGCTGACTTGGGATTTCGGAGCCATGAGTACAGCTTGAAGATCTACGGTAAACACATTGGATTCGTCAGACCTGTCTTTGTTCTTTTCCATTCTTGCTTCTTCTTTTTTTTCTTGGTGACAAGAATATTCTACCAGTGGAGTAGTGCCGGCAGAATAACGTGCACATATTTCACACTGGTCCTTCTTTGGTGCAAACAAGCCAAGATTTCTGCTCTCAAATACCGAATGAAACGTACGTATGGAAAGTGGCCGGACGTTGTGAGTTGCGCACCAATCTTTTGAATAAAAATCATAAAGCATTTGCTTAGAACGCCATTCCGGTAATAGAAATTTTTTTTGCGTGACAGCACGACAGTAATGAGACTCCATTACTGGCAGAGAATCAAAAAATAAGTTTATGTCTTTTTTTTCTTCTGAAATGTTGTTTTCAAAATTTCTTATGACATTATTATGTCCAGTCACGGGTTTATTCACCCAACTAAGCACTGACCATCTACCTATGCACAAGGTATTTAAAAAAAAAATTCTACATACGCGCAAATTTTTACCATCCACTTTCAAGTGATATTTCAAAGTTTGCACTCTTCTAGACGCATTAGGATTTGTTCTATTTCGAGGATTGGATGGTTTAGTCGTTTGCACTAATGTATTCACATAAACTTTTTTTTGTTTCCAATCCATCTTCCAAAACGTTTTGAATATCTGCTGTCGTTGAGCATCAGTCACCAATGCACATTTCATGGTAGCAGTATCACATGTTTGAGCACACTTACATCTTGCCTTTATGGCTCGTGCAACTTTTATTTTTATATAATTCCACACGTCACTTTCTTTTTTCTTCCCCAATAGCTTTTTCCACATTCTCTTCTGTTTTTATTTTTTGCAACGAGCCATGTATTGTTCTCCACCTGCGCTCTCTTTTTGCGTTTTTTATTTCTCACTGGCATATCAAAGAAATTGTCAGAGTCACTGTTGAAGCCTTAAGGAACCAAACCAACCACACCATCGTCAGATTCTATTCCAAAAGACGCATCATCGATGCACTGAAGTGATTGTGCTGTAACGTTGTTATTGTCATGCAAATCCATGAAAATCTGCTAAGAAATTGTTTTGTTTTTATTTAATTCTTCGTTTAATTAAGTCATTAAAGTCATTTATTATCTTTTTCGTTTAAAATAAAACACAAATAATATTTAACATCTGACTTAGCACAATTTCTTTGACAGTCGTAAAGTTAGCACATTTACACATCATTGCCAAGATCTGGTAAAAATTACTCAAATTCATATTTTTTTTTTAAACTGTGTATTTTGAATTTATTTCTAAGACTGCATCAAAATCTCATTTTTCAAAAAAATTGACTTAGCACAATTTCATGTTAAGCTAACGGTATACTATAAAAGGAGCCGGCAGTTGGCGTCGAAAAATGCATAGATATTGCAGTGCTGATGATAATAAGTATAGTTCAACCTGAAAGAAACTCCTATTGACACGTGTTGTTACAAGAACATATTAGAACTTCACTGAACTTTACTGTTTTATAAATTAAAATTATAATATCAATTTGTGTAAGTGTATCATACGATACTTTGGCTAAACGATCAGAAAAGATTTTTTTTATTGTTGATATTAATGGTCAATTCATTGTCACGCACTAGGATGACGCGTTTCGAACTCCATGACGAGTTCATCTTCAGACCCCTTTGTGACGAATTTATGCAATGTGGTACATCATCAGCTGTATATACATATATCTACAATTATGTCAAACATGTACATGAGAAGTAGATATCAGCCGAAAATGTCCAACATCAATTTAAATTTGAATTTGAAAATTATAATAGTCTTCCAATCTAAACCAAAAAACACATGCGCCTAGACGTGTGTGTAGTGGCATTTACCTAAAACTGTTATGTACATATTTCCTCATGCATTCCGTAACGAACTGTATTGATTTCTATTGCAGCGTTGATAGCATATTGAATTCTAAAATCATATTTTTATTTTATCAGTCGCTGAAATGTTGTTCCCTCATAGATCGTAGCCAAACATTTACTTCGGTAAGTAAATTTTGTTTTTCTTTCGGATATGCTATGACTCATTTGCTGAGAACTTGCAATTGGTTTACACCATTCTCTGTTAATGTTATCGAAATATACCAATAATATATTTTGCTTACGTTGCAGAGATTGTGAGTGCAAGTTTTCACATGAAAACGTTTCAAATCTAGGTTAAGGCAGTTCAAATGCATTTGCTTTCTTTACCTTCAACCTAAGACGCCGTGTGCGGGGTATTGAGTCCGATGGTCATTTCATTAACGTATATTGAGTTAACAATTTAAGGTTTTAAACTGTTTGCATAAGAAATTGTAGTGGCAATGTTGCAAATGCGTATAGGAAACATTTAATCAATTTAACTAACTATTTGATATTTGTGTTAACAATCGTTTGGTTTTTCTTCATTTTTGTAAGACCTTCAGTCTTTTTGTTTTTTTTTTGTTCCTTTCTTTTACGTGTGATATTTCTCTGTGCTACTCGCATATTTTTCCGCCCAAGAGTAATAAGTAGTTTAGAGTTCAATAAAATGTAAAATTTCTTACTGGGTCATTGCTAAATGTTGACATCGACAATAAACCAAGAAATGGTTGCGACGTCGTCGTTGTTTGTTGGCTATTCGTTTTAATTCGTCTAGAGCCAAAATATTTGGCTCACCACCCTGAACGATGGCAGTCGCAAAGCCAAGTTAAATTGTTACAAACAAAAGTGACCACAGCATTTCGCCCATTGTGATGTCCGCATTGCATTTGTGTGAAGATATTTGGATTGTTCCATTTGGGTGTGCTGCCAATGTTTCGTATTTAATGCGAAACTGTAGCGTCCTTTGGTTAAAAACTTTCCTTCGAGGGCACTTGATTCGGTCACTGACTTTTTGTGTTCGCTATCGTCGTCTCGTACATGCTTGTTTGGGCTGCATCTAAAGTGTTAAGGGTGCACTAAGGTCGCTGGTGCGTTCATTTCCATTAGAAATATTTTTGCCATTGTTATTAGTATTTTTGTTTTGCAGATTTTGTTTACTTTTGCTTACAAATGTTTACAATATTGTTGATATTGTTGTTGTTGTTGATGGCTGTTGTTTATAATCATAAGATTTGAGCAGTGATTATGTTGGTTTATTTGAAGAGAATTTGTATAAAATTGCTTAATTTTACCATAGTGTTTTTCGTATTTTAAGTATTAATAAAACATGGCCAAATATTTAATACATATTTGTGTTGTTTTTATTTGCAGAAAACGACGATTTCAGGCCAAAAAGGTAACTATAAACTAAAGATGAATAAAATTATATGTTATACAAAACCCTATATTTAATTCAATCAATCAAAATTGAGATTATTCGTATGTGTGCGAATATCAATTAATGTTGTTCGATTATACTATTAACATTATATTATTGCCAATGAAAATATTAACTTGAGTCATATCACTAGACTAACATAAATCAAATAGTGACAATAATTTCAAATTGATTCTAGTTCACAGGTTTTACTTTTTTTTAATGATAATTACCAACGATTTTCGAGAATAAGTTGGTAAGGCATTTAGTTAGTAGCTCTGGCTGGGATATTTCAAGCATAACCTTAATGATATTTTTTAAATATTATTGATTGATAAATGATTTTCCATATCGTATTGAGGTTGATATAGAAATATAGACATTTATCATTGTTGTTGTTTCCTTATGTTTCAGTTTTTAAGAAACCCTTTTCCGGTACTCGGAAGTGTCCTGTATATAGCCTCAGCCGATTTGCAAATGATTATTCTATGGAATCGCTTTGTCAATACATGTGACACAGTTTTGACAAGGAAGAAAGCACAAGCCAGCAAGCTCATTTTATATTCATGCTTCAAACAAGAATTCCTTTGGTTCCTTACGAAGATTTGGTAGGCATCAGATTAAGAGGCGGTTAGAGCGGATGAGAAACCGGGCAAAAACTATCATTCGTCGGAAACATGTTTACCATTACAACCAGCACCGCACACATCGCAAACGGTCTTTGGGTCGGGACAAAAAAAACTTGGTAGAAACAATTTGTGTGTGCATGTGCATGTACATGTACAACAAAGACGACGACGTCGACGACATGTTTCCATCAGTTATTAAACACACCAACGTACCGTACTCATCATATCGCAACAAGGTATGAACAGCGGAATGAAAAAAAAGTGCACTTCTACGACAAAAACTGTGCCAATGCCCTGACTAAAACACAAGGTGATGATGTAAAGTACCACCACTACCACTAGCACTACCAACACCACCACCGCCAACGACTACCATAGTGGCCATATTGCATACAGACATCCATGCGAGTATAACTATGCCCTAGCCTATACCAATGCAAAATCTCTTGAGCCTCATACTATAGTTCTACTAACTGTACATTCATTACGTAGGTATATCGTTCAATTCGTTCGCTCGCTCGTGCAAGAGCAGTGCTCTGGCAATGGGCTGTTGTTAGGCTACGGAACCTTATGGACTCAGTTGGTTCGGTCGCTGCTGCCATGGCTTTGGCTTTGGGCCTGGGGTTCGTTGCTTGGTGTGCAGTTTCGCACTCTCACAGTCAAGTCAAAGTGTTATAATGCTAACAAGGAAGTGAATATTTTGTGCCATAAAAAATGAAATGCATGAAATGTTCGTCCAGAAAAAAAAAGCATTTGCCACTCGAAAAAAGGCGTGTGTTGTAATGGAACATCAAAGATCCTAAAAAAGCGCGTTACATTCCATCAACATTTGAATGACTAATTTTATTTTAAATATTTGATGAAAGCGTTGATGACCAATATTTCTGTAAGATAGTTTAGGCTGAAGTTGAGTTAACTTGTCATGACTATTGTCCTCATAAGGACGATGTGTCTAATCCTCGTTTGAGATTATTGTGAAATTCACATACTAGTAGCGATTTTTAACAATAGCGACTTGCGTAATGTGGCAAATAATGATATGAAAGATAATATCTAAAAAGAAATAGCTTCGTCAAGAGCATTATAATATCTCTTAACTGTAAACAATTGATTGCTTCTTTTGCAGTATTTTCATGTTCTAATAAATAAGAAATGCTTCTCATTATAAGTAGAGAAAATTGTTGTTGAATCAAAGTTATTTCGTTAAGAAAGTAATGTAAAACGATAACTCGAGTATAGTTAACTGCATTGATATTTTTCAAGTCTGTCATTACAATATCGGGATTACCCGCCTTCAATTCAAATTGTTTTAGCTGACAATAAAATCAAAACATGCTAAATAATACAGCTATCGTATGTATATTGTTTATCAATTTCACTTTGGTTTCCTACTTTCATAGTTAACGCTAGAGTGCTTCTCCCACAGTTTCATTATTTGTATTCCCCACATTATCCGTCAAATGCCCTCTCACCACCACCAGCCCAGACAAATAGTTGGCCAAATGATCTACCAACAAACTACACGTAACTAACATAGGAAGGAGCATCGCTCTCTGTCTGTCTGTCCTCCTGTGTTACTCTGCTACTCTGCGCCATGCTAACTAACATGAATTGTATTCCATGCATTTGAAGTTTTGGCTGTTGATACTTTTTTTTCGTTTGCAAATTATAAATAAAATGTAAAACTACATCAACCTCAGCAACAACAAATGGTAACAGCCAAGCAATGTCTATTTCTAACCCATCTAAAAGTTCATTGTTGTTTTTATATAACACAAGCTCAGCGAAACAATACAACAACCGTCATGAAAATAATCATCATCGTCTTTATCATCGTCATTTTCGAATGTACAGTGGTATTCGTTTACATAACGCAATTGTAGAAAAAAGGTATGTAGTATTTGGTTTGTTTGTTAATCATATCGTGGCATTTCTTCATTTTTGCACGAGTGCAGTATGATGAGTTGGTAAATATTTTTTAAAGTGAAGCTTACCGATAGCTTAACTTCAATTTGTCCTCAGAGACAGAAGATTTAACCGAACATATTTTAAAGCGATTTCGTGAGTTGTGTTAACATGTTTTTAAATTCCGACCGGACCCACTGAAAGGCACAAACAGTGTACTAGTGAGCCCAACATATGTTTTATTTTAGTTTATATCACAATGATGTCTTGCTTTAAAAAAGGGAGATGCTCCAACCCAATACCATTCTTTTCCACGTTCGGGAAGGTTTATGTTGTTTAAGTAATAAAATCTTAGGTTGTCAAGTCGTAAGAAGAAGTGATTGTAGTTCCTCCGCTGTTTTACTTTTCTTTTGATTAACCTCGTTTAGCGTGTCCTTAACATATCAACCTCGATCAATCAATTTCTTCCATCCAAATCAAATTCAAATGAAAACAGTTACTATTACAAAATCATGCCACAACAAACAAACATGTCCACCCCCCTCGCCAGCTGCGCTGCTTTTGCCACCAACACTAGTTTACATGAATATTATTTTGCGCTTATAAAAGCAAACGGAATTGTTTACTTGTGTTTATTATTTTATTTATTATTTTCTGCTTATTTGTAGTATATTATCCATTGTGCTGCTTTTTTGCCCTTGCTTTCTTTTTTATTTCTTTCTTCAAAGCGAAATTCGATTACAATTGCGTACCGTTCACATAACTATTGATCGCGATCATTACGAATTGTTGAGAGCTTAAGTCGTCATTCGTCTCGTGCGACGAAAACCGCCTTCTCTCTCTATTTTCGCGTTTGGCAGTTAACATAGTAGCGCAAGCTGGACATTTCATAATGTGACAAGTCTTCAATGTGATACTATTCGTAATGACGCTCTTTGCTTAGACATTTCTTCGACCCCTTTCTCTTTTTTTTATTTTTTGCACAGAAAGTTTCCGTTTTTGGCCACAAATATTATTTATTATTATTTTTGTTTAAGTTCACTACATTCGTAATACATATTCGTTGTTGACTTCAAAATTAGCACAATTTATAACACCCATAAAAATAATTTTAATTTTGTTTGGCACTTTTGTGCACATTTCTTGGTTTAGTTTTGTTTTCCGGTTGCGTTGCCCCTTAGTCGGGTAATTATATTTAAACTTCACCTTGCAAAATATTTGAACCAAGTTTATGTTGAAAAAGCTTCCAAGGGTATAGATAATGGGAAAATTGTCTTGTTAACATGTAAGTGTTAAAACTACACTCACAACATGAAGCTTCAACTAACTTAACTTAAGTCTTCGTGGCGGCAGATCAAATCTGAATTATTTTTTCGCAGAAATTACAACACCGGCAAGGAGGTGTGCGAACCACTCGTTCGTGGTGTGGACCCAAATACCCTAATACTTCTTAAGTTGATATTGGATTTCGTTGGCCTCTCCCAATCGCATAATATACCCATTTATCTTATTCAGTAAGTGCGATATTAAGTACAATAGAACTATCTGAGTTATAAATGTGTAAAAGTTCAATAAGTGTCTTAATTCGATAAAATGTACCAGTTTGTGTCGGTCGCAACTCTCATGACGGCTCCAACTTCGGCAGAGAGTGAAACCACCTATGTCTCATGCGTTGTTCGTTTATTCTGGTGAAATACAATCACAATTTGCAGAGAATGGTTTCCTTTTAATCACATTAGATAGGAAATATTTATTGAAATACATATCTGAACATTGTGAGCCGGAATGTCCGTCGTCTTGCATCACTCAAAGCATTTGATGCGATGACAAAGTTTTGCACAGAGAGTCAGAGAGTGCACAAATCATTTCATATAAAATGTGACAAAAGTCATTGACAGAGAGTCTCCCTATTGGGCGCGAGAATACATCTTTTGTATTCTTGTGATATATCCATAGGACCAGCAGCATTCCTCATCTTGTTGCCTCTTCCTAGAAATATTATTTGAAAACCAAAACGCAAGTCAGAAATAAGGCAAGTTTATTGTCACCCTAACACCACTGGCATGAATGCAAAAAAAAAACAAGAAGAACAACACTAGACACTAGTAACTTTACCAATGTTGACATGCGAATTAAGGACATTCCACTTTGCTTCTTCATTTTGGTATAATAAGTTTGATATCTACAAAGCTGTCCATGTTTTTGACGCTTTCTACATCATGACTGCCGGTAGAGTGGGTTATAAACAGTGATAGCAATAGAAAATGATTTTAAGATTCTATAGCACATCCCCACCCAATTGAGAAAGGATTGAAAACATAAATATGTATCGGAATGCCCACGACACTATTTCCAGATTTGCTGCTAAAATTTTAGAAGTGTTTAATAGTTATTCCTCCCATCCAACCAATGCAAATTTCATTCTTAATATTTATACTTTTCATTTCAAACTTAGAACGCATCACAATGACGTTGCAAATGGTTCTGTTGGTTATGATTCATTTTCTTGTTTGTGTCCTGACCACCCACCAAAACTTTTTGGGTTAATATGAGCTTGGTTATAAATATGTATAATAATAACATTGTAGAACACAAAATAAATAACAAAGTTCTGACAACGGATTCTCATAGAGGGGGTCAAAACAAATAAAGTTGTATCGGCGTTTTGAAAGTTTACATCTGGATGAGATTAAAGGTTGGGTCAAAGCATCCAACCTTTTGCTCATTCTTATGATGAATATGCAAAAGAAAACATGTGCTTGGTGTGTATGGAAAAAATATTCTAAGTAACATTCTACTATAAATAAAAGCTCTAGATATAAAATCAGAAGATATGTAAGTTCTAGACCAGTGCAAGTTTAGATATTTAGGCAACAATTTATTTATTACATTTCTCTTTTTGATTTTGGATATTCTATACCGTTATCAAACAATGTGCAGCATATGGATGCTTGCCAAATAGATTAACTCCACTTATTGATTTTAAAAAATTTTAATTTAATACAACTAACTAATCGATTCTATATTTTTTTACTGTTCATTTACTACATCGCTAAATTTTTTACGTCCATTTTTCCATATCACCCAATGTTTCAGATATATCATCCCTCGCTTACATGATCTTAAAGTCCCCAAAGACATATGAATTAAATAAAAATTTCCAAAAACCGAACATATTAACTTTTGCCGTAATAATATCAACCATCGAACGTTGTAAATCGTCAATATATGAGCATTCCATTTTACGCATCTGTTGTTATTCTTAATCTTTTATTTAATAACACTTCAATACACATTCCTTCTACTACAGTTAGGCAATTGCATCCAAGAAGCTTTGCTGGTCCTGGGCTGATGCACTTTATTATCCCCAGTCCCCAGCTCACTATCATATCCGCATCCACGCAATGAGCTTCATCGTCATCATAGCCAGTGGAATACAAGTATAACAAACATTCTTTAAACATACAAAGTACAGTTCATATGCATGCACTAGTGTCTGTGTGTGTGTGTCTGTGCGTATGCATGGGGAGTACTTTCCGACTTTATTCCCGCCGCATTTGTTGTTGCAGTTGATGTTTATAGACGTGTTTGCTATATTTTGTGTATGTGTGCGCTGCATGTTGTATATTTTTAAACGTCTTGTTATACAAATACACCAACACATTCAAACTACACACTTCAGCTCAAAATTTAGGTCAGCCATTGAACCCTGTTGCTACAGCAAACACACACCATTATCATCATCATCATCATCATCATCAACATCACCGGCAAAGCATCCATCTATATGGGCAACATCTAAGGCAGTGGAGCTGTTGTAGCAAATACTGCCGCTGCCGCACCACGACAACACGGAACGTCATTATTAAACATCATTAGCACCAACTGACTGACTGACGGTGTACCTCATCTCACCTTATCGCACTTGCCGACGACTGGCTTCGAGGGCTCTGTCTACAGATGACTAATGTCTGGTGTAGACGACAGTGGTAGCAATGCCTGAGGTGTGGGGACTGCATTACTTGATAGTGTTTAGGGATGGACGTGTTGTGTGTGAGGCTTTTGCTTATGCTGTGGATAATTTACGTTACAATATGGCCGTATTAAATTTGTCGGACAGTGTATACTTACATAGTACAACTTTTTATACAAAAAAAATCTCAGTGCTTTCAGGTGCTTTCGCTATTCTTATTTTTATCAGAAGTATTTGCAATTACGTTTTACTAATTAGGCAAATTTAAAATTTAATTGTTTAACATAAAACCGAAATTAAGATTTCACAAACGTAAAGGAGACAAAGGAAGAGAAGAGTAAAGCAATGGGGTTCAAATGCTATTTTTATATATGAAAATTAATCTTGGATAATACGGACGCTTCAAACTTGAAAACGGCTGTATCAAAGTGAATGCTTCCTTCCTTTGTTCATTATTTCTACGCAAATCTTTAGGAAAAAAGTGGAAAAATATCGACAAGTGGCCGTACTAAAATATGTATTAGTTCACGTATTAGTAATATGATTAATATAGGCTATATAAATATTAATCATTCGCAAAGGACAACTCCAAAATCTATCTTAATACCTTCATATCTTAACGATAACAGACACATTCACACCATAGGTTCGGTTTGAACCCAAAACCGTATATGGTTCTGAGGTGAATTGATATCGAAAATTTGAATATATGGATAAATTAACCTGAAATTGGTCATGAGGAAAAAATGCATGCATAAATGGACACAACAGGTGGCGATAGGGTGATGAAATTTATATTTATGGTCCGATTTTTGTATAAATTGAATTGAATATTGTGTGTATATTTTCAACCAGCAGGTAGAGTCTGCATTATGATATGCATAACTTACTTGTATTTGTATATTTGTATTATGTGTGCAAAATCTGACGTACTTTCACCCTAAGTGATTCGAAAACAGACGGGATTGAATCAGGGGGTGCGTTCCAAATCACAAAATTTAATTCCAATTAAAAAACACGTTCTGTAACCTTATTCACTCAATTTTGTATCTCGAAACTAAAAATCAAAAATGTCTGTATATCCCAGAAGAATAATGCAGAATTTTATATTCTAGGCAATCGGCTTGAAAAAAAGTTTCTACAGTATCAATAAGTAAGGTTTTATCAACGCATGGACGTATTCTTTGAAATACATTAAAAAAGTTTTGATATATTTGGTTTAAATTTGAATATTTCAGAGGCCAAAGTAATTAAGCAACCCTTATTAAATTGCAATAGTACTCAACAACTTTATCAAAAATATTGGACGGAGGACGAAGTTTGCCCTGTCAGCTAGTATGTACATAGAAAAATATATCGTTACCTTAATATAGAAAGGCCCCAACTCATAATTTTTTGAAATCGTGTTTTTTGTCGATTCAGACAGAGCACCATCAGATACACCTTCCATAAAAAATTTATGGAGATGCGTTGAAAAATAGCGAAGTTATAAGCTAATAAAAACTGCATTTTAAATGTTTTTGTATCTGGTGTGTTTCTGTTTTATTAAGTTTTTTCCTCCTCCTGTAAACTTCGTTTTTCATGAGTTAGGGCCTTTGTATATTAAGGTAACGATATGCGAAAAATATTACCATTTATGAAAATTATTGTTCAAGAGTACCGAACAGGATAATTTCTAGACGAAAAACGATATCGCTTAGTAGATAAAATACTATCAGAAGGACTTAATAGTGTAATATTCTCTTGAAAGGTTAATAAGCCTAACAACATTTATAGGTAAAATTTGTCCAAGTAGTAAATCAAACCTAACGTAATCGTTGTATTTCAGTTACATTACATTATTATTTAGTAAATTTATTTACACTGCTATTACATTTTTCTCCTGTTACACTTACACTTTGCAAGATATATCATTACATTTCCTTTGTAATTAAGGAAATCGCTTTACAACAAAAATTTTCATGAACTTTAAAGCTTAATTATGTGTCAGTTATTGATATTACGTAATAGATGTAATATCAGGGACAACTAACAGCTAACACCACAACAACAAAGTTACACTGCAACATGAGTGCAACAATATAGATACATTAAAAACGGAAGCTAATGTGATGTTATGTCATGTTTTTCATTATCTTTCTATATTTCTATGTTCCCTACTGCTTACCAAAGTTGAAATGTTATGAGCAGCATATACACAAAGAGCATTTCTATTTTAAACTTGAAATATTAATTAATATCAACTCTAGAAAATCTGAAAATCATAATTTCTTTTCTGCGAACAACAACAGACAGTTTCAGACCGTCGAACGTATATACCGCTAAAGTAAAAGTAAAGTAAAAGTAATAACGTGTAATAAAACAGTCATCTTCAACGCCGCAGTCGTTGCCGCTTTATTTAGCCAAAATCACAAACGACTCTGCCACATTCCTCCGAAACAAGGCAAGTTCAAGTTTATTTGGTTAACAGTGAAAGCAACAACAGCAAAAACAATAATTATCGTAAAAAAGAGCACACAAGATATATGTTGACCCTTATAAGAGACAACCGAATTTTTGTTTTTCGTAAACCGGTTATATGTAAAATACATACACACATAAAATCTGAGTCTTTAAGGTACGAACACTTAAATGTATGTATGTATTGAAACCAATAAACTACTACAGAAGAAGTCTGTCTGTTGGTAGATTACTCGGCACATACCCAGATGGATCGAATAACAAATAACTTGTGGTAGAAGAAACAAATTTTGAAATCTAATGCGAAATCGGCGATTTATGGTTTCAAAGAAAACTTTTTGGCATAATAATATTTTGTATATTTTTGGCTTGTGCCAATTACTGAACTTATATAAAGTAAAGTTTTGTTAGAAGAAGAAAATACATACCATATATGCATATCGTAGTATTTCTACAAAACAATTTCACAATAAGGGCCACTCAATTAACAGTTCATTGACTCCACTACATATAAGATGTAAAATCCAACGGTTAAGTAACTCTGCAACAACAAATGTACATATCTACAATGGGCAAATCGTCAACACGCGCATGCGTGAAGTTTATCACCACCGACCATAAACAACAAGCTTGGTCAGCAAAACACTCGTAAATGCGCCAATCCAAGCCTAGTGAATGGTTGAATTCGGAAACTTGTGGTATGAATGGTGGGTGGAAATGGCAGCGGTGTGTATATTTGAGGCAGCATGAGTAAGCGAATCTTGCGCGTGCGCAATAAAAGCAATGACAAAAAAAAACGTGTTTCATCTTCATCCCAGGTCTGTTGGTCGGTTTCATTTGCTCAGAGATCATACGGTATGTAAGATATCAACTCACAACGGTTGTTAATTTTTATTCATGCTATCCGAAATTTCACTTAAACTTCTGGTACACCGAATTTTATGTGCGTTTCTGTCGCTGTTTTTGGTGTTGTTGTAAGTAAAAGTGAAATTATTTTGTTTAAATGTCGTTGTTATTATTATTACACTCACGTAGCTGCCAACATTTACCCTATGGATCCGTAGCTTATGCCTGTGATTGTGCGCCCAGACGTCGTAGTATTGCCCCTGTCGGTGGCTTGTAGCCTTTACCGGTTTGGCCAAATGACCGGTGCTCGATTATGTGTACTCATCGCCGCATTGATTATGTGAACAATGGTGACCATAACCTTTAAAAATGTTGAAAAGAGCAGTGACAATGAAAAATGGAAGACATAGCTGCACAAATTGGGAGAAATATTGAGTTTTTTAGAGGGGAATGGTGCGGGACAGGCATTTATTGAACAGGGATCTAAAACTAGGAAATACCAGAGTGTGTTCTTACATAAAAGGCGATGTAAATTTGAATCAATGTTTGTAATATAAAGGATTTATTAGGATTTTGAGGTGTGGTATAAATTTAGTTTCATTTATAATTTACTAGTGGGCTACGATTTACTGTTCTAAAGCGATCTGTTATGTCTTGTTTTAAAACGATATTAATGTAACATTATTAGGGACCTTTTATAACATAACTTTGTTGTTGTTGTAGCAGCTTAGATGTAGTGGTAAATATTTTTGTGGGATGTAGTCCGTCTATTATTCTTTCAAATTATTTAACTGTTCCACTAATGTGATAAGAATCATTCCATTTGATTCTTATGTACAATAAAGAATTGCAGTAAATATTCCACAAATCCATTTCACTACAAAGAGTCAAGTATAAAATGTTGTTACAACTAAAAAGACCTCCAATGATAAGAGTATTTAAAGTGCAAACACTGGCACAGTGACACTTTGCTGCCACTTGTGACTAGTTAATGGCAAGTTATTGTAGTAGAACAATAGCGTTTGTCACTCTACTTCTAATCGCTAAGACACAGATGTGTACCTCTCATATGAATTTGTGCAATTGTATTTTGGGACGTAGATTTTTTTCAACGGAAATACATCTGAACCATTTTTAGAATCAATAATTGTCTGTTATCACTTTATTTGCTGGTTAATATGAAGTTGAACAATGTATAATCAATGCATTGATACTGGATAGAATGCTTTATATGTTAGGAAAAGATATTAGAACCACAAGCAGAAGTTTTGTTCAGTGCACGCCAGTGCGTGTATTGCTATTTGAAGTCAAATTTTGGCTAGCGATAGAAAGGTCGAATTGTCTAGTATTTTCTTAGGTCTGGTTGTCAATCATCTACTGATGATTCGATTGTCCTGATTATTGCTGGGCATGTGAATACTAGATAAAGTTGCGTTGAGCTTTATAGAGCGGATGCATATACGAAATTCTCAATTGAGTTTCATAATTATTTTAAGGGGGTTCTCTATTCAGCATGATCGGTTCATTTTGTTGCGTGCACCACAAACACAAAAGGGTTTGGGGTAATTTGTAAATGTAAATAATAATAGTCTGAAATATTTTTTGAATACTTTTTGAATTTTCCATTTTATCCGACACTGTAAAAGTTGATATATATGTATATATATATATGTCTTATTTTCACAATTTTACAGGAAGCCGATTCAAAGTTTTGAAAACTCAAAGACATATGGGCCACTTATCTCAGATATGCCATCCTTTGCCAACTTGTTTCAAATGTCCTAAAGGACTCAAGTAAAAAAAAACACATTTTGCAAAAAAAACCGACATATCTGCTGCACTTGCCAAATCGATTAGCTCTATTAAACATAAAACCGATATTGTTTTCTTAAATT
This sequence comes from Muscina levida, assembly GCA_964034835.1. Classification (NCBI taxonomy): domain Eukaryota; kingdom Metazoa; phylum Arthropoda; class Insecta; order Diptera; family Muscidae; genus Muscina; species Muscina levida. The sequence continues at coordinate 153,273,091 of OZ035882.1, forward strand.
CCTGTTAAATTGTAAAATTAAATAAATGCTGTAAACGATTTTAACGATTTATAACATTTTCAGTAGTGTTTATATTTGTTATTAGAAAAACTAAATTCTAACAGATAAAAATATGTAATTTCTCAGAGAAAGAAATCATTTTGTTAGAAAATCAATTGGTGTAGTTAATCGAGTTGGTTTTGATATGTAAACAAGCTACCATCTTACGAAGCATTCAACTATTTTGATACATTTACAACGAAAATCTTTTAAACTTGAATATTTTTGGATTTGTAACTTAAAACTAAATTGTTATTGGCCAGGGCTGAACCACATTATTCCCTAAACAAAATCCCTAATTTATGTGTGAAAATTAATCAAATTATCGCCGTGATTTTTAACATAATTTGAATGGCTTTCACACAAAAATTTTGAGAGGTATCCGAAACACGCCAAAACTTAGGGTCGTATTTAGGGGCAGCTGACTTTGTAGTTGCACTAACACAATTCAGCCTAAAGCACACAATATTTTTTTAAATTTTTTATCTTTTGAGCTATTAATGATCGGTAATATCGTTTATTTATTAAAAAGATTGGGGATTTTGATTTTGGAGATTTATTTTTTGGCTGGGGATTTGGTGTTTGGGGATTATGTGGCACTACCATTGGCCAGATATAACTATAATTCAAAATTATCTAAAATTCCACAATAGTGGTGTCCGCTGTACTAAGTTCGGCGTCCAACTCCCTTTGTTGGAAGTTCCAGACTAATTACATGTAGATAGGGATAACTAAGGTTTAGAAGGACGATTAATTTTGCAAATTATTTACGAGCCTTACGCTATTGCTGCCAGCCCAGCAATTCATATAGGTCTATGATTTTTCTTTATGGCCTTCTCCCACTTTACATTGCACCGTGGCAGCAGCCTCGAAATTTCTATTATAGAAACAAATAACAACAACTGAACTCAACTGAACATTGTTGTTGGTATTGCTGATAAATAAAGCAACAACAAAAGCAGACCACAAACAACAACTAAAACTATACTAAAAATAAACAGTGTAACATTTGCTGCAGCAACCAGAAGTTGCTGCTCACTCTCCGGTGTGTGTGTGTGTGTGCGTTTGAATGTGCGTACGCCTGATTGCAAGTGAGTGAGTGCGAGTGTGTTTTATAGTTTATTTTTATTGTAAATAAACGCATGTGGATTTGAAACTCTGCCCGAAATATAGGTTAAAAGTTTAAATATGCACCATTCCTCTCCACCCACCGAAATTTACAGCGAAGCATGTGATCGCTAGGCTGAGGCAGTTTTAAATCAACTCGAGTAACACAGAAGATGCACGGCTGGCTAATGTGCAGTCGTCAGTTCTGCCAAAGTAATTGTTGCTCACAGTCTTGCCAGTGAATGTCTGGCGGTCATTACTTAATGTCGTTATGATAATTTAGTCAAGACCCAATCATGATTCAATACATACCTGGTTTAAAAAACCCCTACAATTCTTGTCTACTGCCAAATTGCACAGATTTAATTACGAATTATGTATAACATCAGCAGAAATGCCAACAACCATAACCATTAAATTGTATTTTCTTTTACAGAAACCCATGCAGTTGGGCAACCATACCTTAATTTTTTAAATAATCTGTTTTATTTATATAATTTGTATTATAACGTTGCAAATAACACATCTTATGTCATAAGTCATTTTAGAAAAATATTACATTTGATACATAAGTTTTATTACTTAGATGTTACGTGGGGCTGCGCACTATTTGTATCGTTAGAGGAACAATCTCAGGTGCAACAATCGTTGGTCTTGTATCGAAAATGCTGAAGTGGTTGCTCATATTGAAGAACACTTTGTATAAATTGAGACCGCAATCACACAGTCCGTCTCAAATAAAACACTTCAGGGTGGTTAAGGATATTTTTTCCTATTTTTATTGCTAAAAAGCTGTAATAACTAATAATGCAATGTATTATAAAACTGTAACTAGCCTTCGACACCCCTAGATCATATTCTAATTTTTCATTTGTGGTTCCTTTCAGTTCAGTTTATCACATTTTTCTAAAAAGTATGGATTTGTTGTAGTCAGAATACGTTAAAGTCAATAAAAAGTGATAAAAAAAAATGTATTTTCCCACAAAGTATAGATTTGTTATTGTAAGAACACGTTAAAGTCGATGCATCCCATGAGTGAGTTATGGAAGCTTCTATTTTCGGACACACTATTGTTAGTACAGTATTTTTATTCGTTTTTTTTTCTTCCCCTCTGTAAACAATTACTGGGCTAACTATTCCTATCTTCGTATCAATATTCGCTTCAGGAAAACTCAAACTTGCAACATTTTGTACGTTATCATTTGAACGACGTTTCCCAACTTCAGCTTTTTAAGAAGCTTTTATCAGATAAATGCCGATGGACTCGACTAATCCAGAAATGTTATATACAACATCGAGGACACCGCCGATCGTACCTAAATCAATACAAGTACCATATTAACTATTAAATAATATTTTTCACTTCCTAATTACAAATACTATGGCCTGAATGGGGAATGGCAGTTACTTTCATGCGGTAAATTTGCAATAGAAAAAATCATCACAACGCACAGCCAACAACTTATTGCCATGCATTCATCCATCCCCACATCTAAGTTTATAATATTATACATACAGACGCACACTCATACATACCCAAACATTAAGAAAAGAATGTTTGCATGGACTGAAATTAGGTCGGAAGATCACTGTGCTATGGAGACGTTCGTACATTTGTTTGCAGAACCCATGGTTAGGGGGTATGGAGATGCTGGCGGTCTTTCGGATGCTATTTCATGCGTAGTGCCCTCTACATAGAATCTATTTATAAATGACGACCACAGCAACCTACGAGAGTGAGCACGACAACGTCGCTGGTGATAATCACGATGTTCGAAATGGTAATTATGGGAACTCAAGCATATCTGAAGATACAAAAGCTTTACGACGGTACTGTGTTTCGTCCAAATATTAGATCGGGCACAAAGGAGACCATTGGTGTGGTTGTGACTTGCACTTTTCATTTCCATCATGGAAATCTTAAATTGACTGCTAAATGAACAAATATTTAGTTTTGTGTTTGAGAAAACCTATGCGGAAATTCATAAATTAGGGCATATTGTGAAGGCGATAGGGTGGTCAAACGTATACATATAACATAAAGTAGGCAAATTCCACTGGGTCAAAATATATCGCGTACACATGTTGAGTGTGTCTCTAGAAAACATAAAGGAAACATATTGCACCTCTTCCAATTCAAAGTGGTAATGAAGTAGAGGAAATATTTTTTGTCACAGTAGGCTATTTAAGACAATACTATGTATGTTGGAGAGTTAGCACTAGAAAATCACTTAATCGCTCAACAAAGTGAATCGATTATGAAAATATACGAGCATTTACTGTTAAAAATTAAGTCAAACTTATCTTCTATAAGGTGAATCATAAGGCGAATTTTGATTGAATAGAAGAAGCGATTAATAACCGAAAATTTTCATTTAACCAATAAATGCCAAGTACCCTTCGACAGTATATACTGCAACATCCGACATTTGTCTAGTAGAAAAGAAGAAGTGTTTTTTCTCGTTATTATGACAACTGTTATTATTTCAATTTTGTCTATAAATTCAATACAAGATATTTTCACTGATCACTACTATGATAACTTCCTTAATACAATGTCTGACTTAAATAACCAGTTTAAGGACACTTTTCCAGCCCAACCTTTGTGTACAGTGCAATACAATTTAATATTTATTACTAACTTTTGGAGAGAGTAAAAGCATTTACAATGATTGACCTTTTGTTAGAAGAATCAATTTATTTACTTGTTAGAAATTTCGTTTCTAGCGTGATTCACTCATTCAATTTCGAAATAAACTATTTTAGTAAAAACTAATTTTTGACTAGACAGCTCAGAAAATTTACCTTAAAAATCTTGTTAGTGGTTAAGAGGGAATTTCTGTAAAATATTCACATATTATAAATATTATTCACGATAGAGATTAAAACTATGTAAAAATTATTAACTGCATTTCCAATAGCGCGCTGGTTTGCACTCCCATATTTTTGTAAGCATTCAGTATCCCGGGCCATCCTACATACATAAACAAGATGAGACCAGAGGAGGTTCATCTTATAAAAGATGCTTCCTTGTTGCCATGAATGCCGAATGAAGCAAAAGGAAAAATAAATAAAAACAGACGAGAAAGAAAAACTACAAATGGTTGAAAGCGAATGCAGACTTTAAACAAAAGAACCAAAGAGACGAACTGGCGGACAGACTGCCAGCCACAGTCAAAAAGAAACATTTGCTAAAGTCATAGACCAATACAAACAAACGTCAGACAAAAATGGAAAGATATGCTCCAAACTCGTAAAGACGAAGTGGATACAGGGGAATGGCTAAAAAAGAAAAAAACAACAGAAGGCGGAAAAATCAAACTAACCCAGTTTTCAACAACAATTGCAATGACAACAAAACAACTGAGGGAGTGGGGACAGTATGAAATGAAAGGAGAAAGAGACATCATTTACATTGGCAGCATTACATTAGCAGGCGATTGTGCATAAGGGGGCGCAGATGAAGGAGTGCCCTTTGAAAAAGCGACAGTGTGTGAGTGAGAGAGCGAGCGGAAGAGAAGTTAAAATGTCTCAGTTTGTGAGAAAAAGCTTCAGCTGTTTGAAGAGCACTCAATGTTACGAGGCTTTTACGAATGATTCTGCTGTTCGTTCGTTCATCCGACTAGGTCGATGCTAATGTTAGACAATCGTTTGGCATCTTTCGTTTTAAATGTAAAGTTCGGGTTCAAAGACCTTTAGGAGGTCGTTTGTTGTTGTTACCGCGGCAGCACTGCACAATGCACCACAATAATACATGGCGTGCAGTATAAATGTTAGGCGCAGCGTTGAAGCAAACATGATGAATTTGATATGTTACGTTAGTACCAAAAGTGTACATTGCACATAAATAAAATTTAATCTAAAAAAATGGCAAATGACAGAAACCAAGTTTAGCTGGAGGGTAACAATCCAAAATATGCATTTATCAAGAATTGTAATATTTGGTCATCCTACACCAAAAGAGGTGATCTCAAAATATTATCTCAAAAGTATCTTTTGTACCTTTTAGGCCAAAAAATGGAATGCAATTTAAAAATATGCATTAATCAAGAGTTCTGATATTTGCACACCCTACACCAAAAGAAGGGGTTAACTTAAAAATATTCTTAATTATGTTCATAAAAGATCTAAACACAATTTCTACAATCTATACCTAGGGTCAAATATGCGCCAACATAGAAAGTTGTATAAAGCGAACATATTAAAAAAAATATCTGTACCAATTATAACGTACGACAAGTTAAAAAAAAAACGTTACACTTGAACCGGATGACAAACGTATCGAGTTAATCGTCGTTTGTAGTTTTTCATATCCTCATCCTGTTGCTCCTTTAAAGGACTACAAAGTTTGAAAGGAAAACATTTAATATTTAATGTTGCAAGTACTTGTCCGCACCCCACTACACCGATATACGTAGGTGTTAAATTGAAGAGAAGTATTCCGGTTATTTATAATTATTTTTTATTTAAATTAAATTAACTTAAAACAATTTCAATGAATTCAATGTATATATTTAACAATGATAAAAATTATTTATTTTCTTTTAAATCTCATTCTTCGAAACATTGTATACCATTCAAGGGGCAAAGGGATAAGGAAAGAAATAACTGAAAACGCCAATAAAATCTGATTAGCTTAAAGTTTCATTCGTATAACATACGGATCAAGTGTATTTAACCCTTTAAAAAACCCATGCACACTGTGTTACATATAATAAAGTACTTCTTTGCAGGAAAAGTTTTAAGTAATCTTTTAATAAAACTAGAATTTTGGAATTATACTATAGGTATTCAGAGTATTACCACATATATTTATATTTAGAATAAATTATCTACTACAATTTAAGGATTTTATTTTTTAGGACATTTTTGAAGTCCTTTATCCCGTAATGGTATAAATAAATAAAAATTAAAATTATCTAAAATTCTCTTCTTCTTCCTATGGTTTTAGACATATTTATTTATTTCATCCGGTGGAAGTGTGAAAAGCCGGAAGGTGTAATAGATCAGATATAAATACTCCACTGCGTATACTTATTTTTGTTTCTTGCAACGAACCTCAATACTGTTGCAATAATTCAACCACACCCCAGCGGCGGAATTTGAGAGGCCTTCCAGTAGTCATTATTTGGGAATAACATTTCAAATAAGGAATACAGAACGCATGAGTTTTCATCAGATTTAGGCATTTTATGGACTGACCTGCCAAAGATATGTAAAAAGAAGGCAGAGGGATTTCATACACATCCCCTCTCGCTTCCAAATAACAGGGGTATTGCATGCCTTCTAAATGGAAAGAATTGTTAATACGTTTTTTTTCAACTTTAATGAAGGCCTGCCAGAGGCCTTTGAAAAAAAGGCAGAGGGATTTCATACACATACCCTCTCGCTTCCAAATATAATGGGTATTGGATGTCTTCCAAATGGAAAAAATTGTTAATTTCCATGGAAGGGGTTTTTTTAAACAGTGTATCATTAGTTTCAACCACACAATTCGAATGCATCTTCATAGGCTAGACAGTAGCATGGCTGACTAACAATCACGAGGTAGTGGGTTCAAACTCCAGCAATGTTTACTGTCGTTGGAAAAAAATGTAAGTATAGAGAAAAATATATATAAGTGAGAAATATCTAAAAATAACCGGTGCGCTCTCAAAAAAACTAAATAATTTGAGGGTGCACTGTATAGTTTTTGTCGTATTTGCAAGTCATTATTTTGTCATGTGTATGCAGGCCTTCCATAATGCCTTCTTATAGAAAGCATCCATAAGGCCTTCTTATGGAAACCGGCGACGGAAGGCCTTCTTTTCCAATGTCACGCAATGTAAAAAAAGAAAGGAAGAAAGAAGGTCAAGGAAGGCATACCGGATCCAAAAGAAGGCCTTCAAACTCATGAATGAAGGCCTTCCTTCTCATGATTTCCGCCGCTGGGACCATCTACGAGAATATATGTATGAGTTCGTTAACTCCTTTGTTCGTTAACTCCTCCTTTATTTGCATGAGGTATGTTTCCAAAATTATAGAATATTTCCAGAACTTTCACAAGAACTGTTACTGGCCCAATAGAAAAATATACCTTAGTTGGAGGGTATAATTCTTATGGGTGTATATCAAAATCTATACTTGCTTTTGGTATAGACAATTCCTGTACAGGTGGTTACAGGTCTTACCTATTTTTTTGCAAAGGTTTTGCTTAACTCCACTCCAAGTCAATTTTTATTTTGACAAGCTTGAATACGAACATAAGGCCACTAAAATCTTCCATTCGAATATGACCATATCACCTAAAGAGCTTCGAATCCTCCTGAAATAGTCTTGGGAATTAAGAGGAGAGTAAACCCACATAAAAAACAGCATCCACGCAAGGAATATTTAGCACCACAAACTGTACAATTGCGTTGTCGTTATCATCTCTGTGCTAGAATTGGATAGACGCATTAGATATAAACTCAAATAAACCGATGAATGTTCAATGTACAATAGCATGACAATGTAATACGAAAACGAATGTCGTCGTCGGTGTGATAGCGAGTGTATAATGTAAGAGCAATTGTTGTTAATGTTATTGCTGTTGTGTCGACACCACCAACGTGGCGATATATGTGGTGGTTGGCTGCTGGACAAAGCTTTTCCCCCATAAGCTAATCGCGGAAAATATGGGGGTATGGGCATGGGTAAAAAAACAACAACAACTGAGGGAAATAAAACGCTATAAGAGAACCTAACAGATAGAGCTGTTATTTAATGCACGAGTACAGAGGTAAAAAGCTTGTCTAGCGGAGTATTTGGCTGTGCTTGTGCATTTCAAACATCGTGATGTGAACTCTTGTTGTTGTCGGTTTCCGGTGTTCTGCTATAATGAAATTAAGAGTGATCCGTAGAAAAAAGAAATGCGAATGCATTCTTTATGTTGGACGATAAACATGTTAAGGTTTGTCGTAGGACCATGACTCCACGATAATTTTATCAAGCATTTCGTCATTTCTCTAACAAGAAAACTTAGATTATGTTCTCAGAAAACAAAGGGAACATGTTAGGTAATGTTTTTTTGATTCTATCTCTTTGGGAATAAATCGTGGACTTATTTCGTAAATTTTTATTTATAGTCTGATTTTATTCAAATTCACAATGTATGTATGTTCAGATCCAGTAGGTGGCTTCTAGGATATGATATGCATAATTTTTTAAATGATTTGATTACATTTCAAATAAACATAATGTTAATGAATCAGGTAAACACAAAATTTTGTCAATTTAACGAATGTTTTTATTAAATTACATCAGTAAGTTAAATTCCATCAATAATGTCTCAATTAATGTATTTTAATAGTGAAGTGTGAGCGACAGCACCAAATTGGAAAATTACTTTATTTTTCGTTATGATCGTTTATGTCAACACAAGTTTTTCATAATCGAAAATTTTTAAAAGGATCGTACGGAGAATCCCTTTGAATTACTTACTATGAAAAGTAAAGCAGAACAAGGAACTCCTCTTATAGGTGGCGACGTGTGTCATGTGTAGAGAGGGCTTAGAGAGATAAAGTACAATGCACACAAGTTTTTGATTAGTGGGAGGTAATGATATGCATTTCGACCCGATATGACTCCAAATGGCAGCACATAAAATTAATTATTTTTGGTGTAGGGTGATCAACATTGTTTTAAACCTGCATAACTTGGAAATTTAATTAAGTACTTCTAAAGCAAAAGTTTCATGGTTTGGATAGGTCTTTATGGACATTATAAGAAATGGGCATCATATAGCCATACAAAACTGACTACAGGAAATCAATAGTCAGAAAAATATACCAAGAACAACGGTATACGTTTTGTTGCTATATGACACCAAATAACAGGGCAGCTAAATAAAACATATTTGGACAGCACATAGAGAGCACTAATCCAAAAAAAAAATTGGTGGTCTAAATTGTTGTTGGATAATCCACATCAGCTTTTGTTTTCGACCCATACTAGTTACTAGGCGATTAGGGGTCTTCACGCTATTGCACAACAAATATTTCTGAAAACGGTATGCCAAGCACACTTGTTGCCAACGCCAAACAAGTAAAAAATTTTAAGATTTATTGGTAATAAAAGCAAACCAGTACAGGATTCGGATAAACATGACAGTTTTCAAGTGATCATAATTTCAAAAAGTATTCCATGATATCGTTGTTAAAGTTGTATAAAAGCCTTATTATCATTTATCCAACATGAAACGGCGGAATTACTTAACAGTTAGTTGATGCTTAGAAAATCTTGTGTCATCTTATGTCCTGCATGCGATGCTCTTGCAATAAATAAGCATAAGATCTGTAGATTATTAAAGCTTTTGCCACAATTAGTCATAAGCACGCATAACATATACTCTTCCCCCAAAATCAACTCAATAATGTAACACAATGCCATTTATTTGCGGTTCATTTCCTGGCACAACCTCGACAAGACAAGCTAATTAATTTTTATATTTTTCATGTTATCCATTTACTTTCAGTTATGCCCTAAACTCTATGCAACACCCACGGATAACTACTCAGCATTAGGTAAGTTTTCACTTTCAATGAGTTAAATTGCAACAACCCGCGTCAACGACGCCAACTGCAGTATAACAAAAACCACACCAACAACTTTGGTTCGTTCATGCAACATGGACGAACATCCACCATTCATTAGTTTTGATCCTATCCAACGCTTTACAATACATCTTAGAAATTCAGCAAAAAAAAAAACTTGCCACAAAGCAGATACTTCCGCAATAAATCTTGAACAATCGATGTGGGACTGCAATAAACCGTGCCACACGATCATCGTCGGAAAAAAATATGTTACATTTGAAAAACACAAAAAATTCACAAAAAACAGCGAACGGAGCTTTTTGATATTTCCTCGTATAATCCTTAACGTTTATGGGGGTTCAAGACCTCCAAAAAAAAGATACAAAAAAATACAAACGTCAAACCATTAACACTGCACATTTTCATGTTGCCACAGAGAAAATAACACAGTGAACTGAACTCCGGTCTAGCTTTCTGGAGTTTTCATTGCAAACGTCAAGTTGCAACATTTTGCCTCGTATAATAAAACACAACCGGGAAGGGTTGCCAGGAGCATGTCTGATTTAACTTGCCATTACAAGTTGGCCGGCCGTGGCATTATAGTTAGAACTCGTGACTGCAACATATAACTTTCTTTGAACTATGTTCATCTTGCACACATAGTCTAGCGCGCAATCAGTAGACACACGTCAGGTAATTGCTTGTGAGAATATAGAGTAAATGTCGACAGTACCAAAGATTATCGTCGTCCGGGGATTCATAGTAATTCAGAGTAAATCGAATTTAAAGTTTGAAAAGCTTAAGGTAAAGGGATATAGGGCAAAGCCGACGCGAAATATCTCAGTTTCTGTCCAAATAGCTTATAAGGCACATAAATCCACGGACAGCGTTATACTATAAAAAAAAAAAACTGTATAAAAACTGCATCAACGTTCAAAAGACAAACATTGCCCAGATATTTCAAAGACTGTTCAGTCCTACGCCTGTCTGTGAAATCCAGCCTTTAGTCACTTAAAATTCAAAAAATTTTCTGTACTTATATTGTGTTATTGCCTTTCCAAGTGTATGACCACAACTGAGAATGCCTAACTAGCGTAGGAGGCGACCATAATAAAGGTCCGAATCTACGATACATACCCACGACCATTTGTCGATGTAATGTCATGTATTGTAAATGCCATAAATTTTGAAATCACTATTCATATATTGTAATTTTGCGTCATTTGGCAACCCTTAGCTTGAGTGTATATAAAGTTCTCCCCTCCACATTATCTATCCATTCAATTTCGCTTTTCATAATTTGCCGTTAAACTATGCACACAATTGCATAATACTCGTAACGTTGCAACAATAAGGCAACAACAACAACAACAACGTTCAAGCCAGTTACTCTCATAACCCAAGCGTGCAACTTCACAGAAAATCGCATCTAAAGACACCACATTCATTCAGCCGCCTATTGCCACATCCAAAGCCGAAAGCATTCGAAAGCAACCTCAGCCTCCATCGCTGATCACTTGGAAAACTAGTGAAACAATTTCCACGGCTTACGTAATAGTTGGCTATGTCGTCGTCACCAGCTTTGTTGTTGCCACTACCATTCGATGCAACGTAATGCAACTCGGTGCAATTGCGCTTGCTGCATGCCCACTTCATCAACCCTCCACCCCCCCATCAGCATGTTCACGTCTCTGCTCCTTCTCAGAGTGAAGCCAGTATCTATTTCAGTGTTTTTCATTTCTTTCAGTTTTCCCGATGAAGTTTTGTGGGTCGCCATTGTAGCATTACTTTTTATCTAATCATGTTGCTACCTCTCCCTCCTCCGGTCGTCACCACTCTGTCGACGATGTTGTTGCCTATTAGTGTTACATGTTTCTGCTGTTGTTGCATTAAGTTGTCTTGTAAACTTTTCCGCTTTTCACGTTCAAAGTTGATGATCGTCATGAAAACCAAGTTTTTATTTGTTATCTCCTCTCTCTCCCGCTCTGCTGACGACGGTGTTAGTGGATGAAGTCCACCGTTGTACATGTTGCACAATTGTTCCACAATGAAGTTAAAAAAGTAGCAAGTAGGTTTGTTAAGCCGATGTTGTTGTGGTTTTCTTTGACGATGATGGCGATGGCGAATAGTGGAAAAGTGAATGGATTGTTCGAAATAAGACACTGAGGCGAATGTGATATGGCTTTGGGAAGCATGGTACCTCAATATTACACTGGAGTATTATCAATGACAGCTTGAGAAGGAAAATCTACAAGATTAGATGGGGAATGGGGGTTTTTGGCAGAAGTCAAAAATTCAATATGTCCATATGTCATAGTTAATATATCATTCGACCCCCAAATGATCTAATAAAAACGTGACAGTATAAGATGGGCATTGAGCTTAAAATTTTTCATTGAAATACCCTAAAATTCTCTCTCTTATTATAATATGGGATGTCCTAGTCTATTGAGCTCATACATATACATACAAATTATTATCTTACACAGAGTAAAGCAACTAGGTCATACTGTATTAAATATAAACATAAATACATCTTTCGATTTTATTTAAATAATGTATTTATCAGAATATGAACTTGGTATCGAAGTTCTATTTTGATCAACAAATTACATTGGTATACTAGGGATCACAATAATATCTCCAACGGATACTTCGTGGTAGAGTTAATACACTAACTGGTTTTACAATGCTAAAATACCTTAATGGTCTTAAGATTAATATACTAAACCTTGACAAGTGGGACACAATCTTTCTAGCCGAATGTGTACTACTATTACATTCCAGTTGTTCGCCATTATTTCTTTCAGTGTACAACAAGCCATATGATAATTTTCTAATGTTATATTACATAATCCATACAAGTCGGAGTAAAAATGCAATAGACAGCGAAACCAACAACAACATATTGTTGCATTGAAAGTAAAAACTTTGCATGCAATAAACGAGATACTCAACATCGTCGTAGTGCAGCCATCTTGTATGCAATTTTTCTTCATCGCCACCATCATCGTCAACGCGGTGCTGTTGCCATGGTTGCTGGTTGCTTCTGGTTTCGTAATAGCAAATGGTGCTGCCTCTGCTGCTGCCGTTGTTACATCGATCTAACCATACCATGCTTGAATCATGCCACAACCATGCGCCACTGCACTGATTAAATAATCGCGGCTATGCGCATGTGCCCTCTTTCCACGTCTTTGTTCGCTGTTCGGTCAGCTGCTTCTTCTTCCTACATTCACATGCACCGTAGCAATTGCATGGCCTGTTGCAGCTAGTCAGTCGATGTAGCTTGTGCTCGCAATTTTCCATTACATTTTTCTAGCCTCGATCATATTCCCAGGCGTGAACGTAATTGTGTTGCCACGTTTGTTAGTGTGCCATGGCTTACATTTGCTTGCTTGCGGTTTTTCATCCTCGTATTCATCTACTGATTTTGTTGTTGTGTCGAGATGAGAAGATGGAAAAACTAGTTTTCCTTATGGCCGATAAAGCGAGAGTTATGTGGTGATGTTTTGTTATGTAAACATAATTGCAAAGCTGCATTGGGAGTTTTGGTTTCTTTGTGTCTCCTTGTTGACCCCTTTTCGTTTCAATTTTGTTTTTCCACTGAAGCCCTCTCCGTCCAATCCCTATAGGCGATCGGAAAAAATCTTGAGAAGAACTAATGGTCTGTCTGGTGAGACCTGTTTGAGACAGTCTATGACTTGTTAGCGACTGACACCTATTAAAAGTTTCTATATAGAAATACAAACATAATATTTGGAATTAGAATATGAGCTCAATCAATTGTCTAAAATAAAGGGATCGCAAAATATTGGCATATATTTGGAACAATTCGCATAAATTTGGTAAATACAATTTTCTTTCAACTCTGAAGATCTTTAGAAATCTTGATTGGGAATTACATATTTTTGTCGCTGATGGCCGCACTGGACCCAATGACGTCTTATGACGATTTTAAGATTTATAGCGATAACAGCTAGGAGCTTTTTATGCATCGCTGCTATGGCATGCTAACTTTCAGTTGCACTTAACTTTGTTGTGTCACAAATAAAACAACAGCAAAAACAGTGTCGATCGCATAATATAGTTACTCCATAGAGTTGCATGAGCAGAGCTGCAGTGCATCAAATTCTCCAACAGGGCACTTGGTTAACTGGTCGCCACGTAATCATTAACATTTACAGATACATGGCCGAAGCCCATTAGGTAATAGTTGTAAATAGAGATGTGGTATTGTGATTTTAGAAACCCGATATACGAGTAATTCGGAATGGTTTAAAAACTCGTTTTTTATAGTTCGACCAGAGGAAAAACAAGGTTTGGATTTCGAGTTTCTGCAGTAAACAAAACAAGAACAAAAAATTGAACTTTTTTGACAACTTTTTTGATGATTGAAAATTTAAAGTTTACACTTTAAACCGTCTTATTTTCACCACATGCTAAACCTTTAGGCAATATTTGAATCAAAGTTTATTGAAAGTAAGAAAATTACGTATATGCCAATATCACATGAATCGTATTCGATGTAATATGGACTTAAAATTATATAAAATTAAACTACACTTACTTATGAGTTATGGAAAAGCTTATCGCATTTGTGTAGGTAAATACACCTCTCATTTTAGACTCATACAACGGAATATACAGTTTAACGAGGAATCCAAACGTCAGCTGTTTAAGAAGCTTTAACTAGACATGCCAACCATTGACCCGACTACTCAGAATTTAGCAACTAGCGACACCATTGAGGGGACCGCCATTAAAATTTATATAGATATATGTGACAGGGATCGAAACATCATGTCAGGATCGGTGCCAGTTATACAGTTTAAATTATCAAGTAGTTTGTATCTCACCCTTCGTGAATGTGAATCGTTCAAGATTACTGCATCTAATTCTCATAACTCTAGACTCTCCTTCGCTGTTGTTTAAGTATCATTCCGATTGTCCTCTCTGTTTTTGGTCGTGTATGCCTCGGCGTTTGACATCATATGCTGCACTCGCACACAAATTGGCACACACACATACACTTTGTGTGAATAGGTGCATTGGCTTATTATAAAAGTGATGTTGCCACTTGATGTAAATATCAGTGTCAAGCAAACTTTGAAATGCATGGCAAAGCATAATACCGTTAGGCTGGCTGGCACGACTACTACGATGGCAGATAGGCTGGCAAGCTGCCTGACTGGGTGGCAGTCAGTCGGGTGGTTGGTTGCAACATATCTCATTTTTAGACATATTTATTTCTGGTGGGCTTTTGTGAATTTTGATTGCCAGTCACACTTACATAGTGGTGGTAACGGTGGTAGCAGTTTGTTGCCAATTTTCAGAATATCGAGGATTATAATGAAAACTGGTGTGACAAATATTGTACATATCCATAATTCGTTACAATCTTGTAGTATTATTTGAGCAGTGGTTGCAGCAGTATTTTTTGTCATTCATTACACATAAACAATAACAACTATACTAAAAATGAATTTGTGACGACTTGTTAGTGTTGTACATATTAGGATATTGCAACTTTCGCAATATTGCCTTTCGGTCAATTTGGGTATTATCTTATCCTTCAAAATTAAGTATTTTTGGTTTATACAATGTGATGGAGTCCAACCGAAATTGTTTACAGTTGCACTTCTATCGAAACAATAATCTCGATATACTATGTGCTATCCCAAATAAAATTATAAACCAAACAGAAGATTTGTGTAGGTTGGCCCTTTGCTAATATCGTAATAACACAATTTCTTATTTTAACTATCGCAATATTCAAGCTTGTTCCGTTTACACAATTTTATGACATCCGACAGAAATTATTCACAAGTGCATCTGCTATCGATCCTTTAGAGATATAGGCGAGCTAATGGATCATCTATTCTCACAGGCTAAATTTTTTGTCATGACATTTCAAGGTGCCCCTTTTCGGTTGCTTGTCTAGTTTCGCTGTAAGTAATTATAAAGTTTTTCCTTTCATTTTCAAATGTGATTTTCTATATTTCCATTCCTCTCATTTTTTCTGAAGTCTTTTTTCTATTGGTTTCCATGAATATCTGTGCAACCAGTGCAAAAAAGAAAAAGTTTTCCTTGTGTAGTTGCAGTAGGTTATGGTTGTTGTTGTTGTCGCTGTTAAAGCTTTTTCTAGGTTTCCCGTTTGGCTTGCTGTGCGGTTGCAGTTGCAACTGAGCTTGTTGGCGTTTCGCTTTTGGCGTTTAGTGGGTAAATGTTACATAACATGCAACTTGTTTTCACTCACTGCTACCTCATCGTCGGCTTCTTGGCCAACGTCTTCTTCTTGTTTTGGCGCTTTATTTGCTTTACAACAACTTTTGTTCGTTATTGTTTGGCGGAGCAGCCCACTGATGGGTGTTTGTACCCGTTATCATGACTATGACAGCGGGCAGAGTGCGGAAGACTGAGAGCGCCACAGAGATCACATTAAGTCACGCTTTATGACCAAATGGAGTCAATGAACTTTGCTTTTACTTAATTGTTAATGCTTTTGCTGTTGGTGCTTGTGTTTGCTGCTGAAGGAGAGGCCTTCCTTAAAGGAAGTGAATGACAATGTGCTTTATGCCAAAACACACATTCTCATATATAGGTCAAATGTCTTCCGTTGAGTAAAATGTGTTCTTGTAATGGCAACATATTCATAGCAACGGTGAATAACATGAATTGATTTGAAGCGACAATGCTAGTCATGGATTAGTTTTGCTACGTAAAATCTTAGGCGATCATAAGAAGAGTAGTACTCGAATGGTAAATACTCAAATTTGAATTCGATGATGTAATTATACAACGGAACTTGACATTTAAATAAATACGAAGCTTCGAACTGTTGATACTGGATACAAAAATGTTGTCAGCCATTGTATATAAGATATATTGATTTGTATCACTCGTTTGGATATGGACACGTAAACACTGTCCTCAATTTATCGAATCTCCTTAGGTTTACAGTACCGAACATACAGGCCACAGGGGCACTTGTGACTTTATGTCTTCCAAAAAGGATTTGAACCATGTTTTTAAAACTGTTTACAAGCTATGATATATCTTACAACCCCAATCAACTGAGCCTTTTGCTGCAGCTGTCACTTGTTAACTACTCGACCGCGCTGATACCACAGATGAAAGCTTAAGCGGTATTTACCAATTGAATGCGGCTGATAATATATAGATTACTTTTAACAAAACGTTTTAAAGACATTTTTTGACGACCCCACAACCATAGCGATCTAAGCGAAATTTTTACCTATAACAAATTCATCACACTATGGCATAGAAATATCATAATTCGTCCATTCTACACTGATGTATGTGATCTTTAGTGCTTCCTTAATTACACTATCACAAAGTCTGACTATAGAATTAGTGCAGTCAGCAACACTTAACGCGTTTCCATAATATTCTCAGAAAAATGCTGTTGTGCCCTAGATCACTCTGGTTCTGGGGCCGTACTTTTTTTAATGACATATTAAGGGTTTTCTTATATGAAAAAAGTTTAGTGAAACCAATTTATTCCCTTCAAAATGTTAAGAGTCCAAATAAAAAACTGTATTTCCCTTTATACCCCATGAAAGAGGTATGGGATGCATTTCGCGTTGTTGTAAATTAACACGCTTACTATTTTAGATTCACAACAAACGGCACCTACTTGTTTGTTAACAAATGCAAACGTCACTGTTTGAGATGATTTTACTAGTCATGCCGATTAACTCGACACTTACTTATACTGCGAAGTTGCTGTCGATGACATTGAGGGGGCCGACAATGAAAGAAAAATGTTAATGACTGGAGCCCGCAATCGGGTGTTTTAACCACTATGCCACGTCCGGGATTAAAACACTTTTAAAAAAATCTGATACAAATTTCAATACATTTTATGATTCCGTTAAAGTCATGATAGATATTTGTCCACCATAGCGAATGAAACCAACGTGACATATTTATTACAAAAATGAAGAGCCCGCGCGAATTCAAAATGTGTCTTTACAAATCTAAATTGTGCCAAACAATCGATTACAAAACCTCAAGTATTGTTGTAACCTAACCGAATAACCAATAAATCGCATGCGAAGTGCTACAAACCAAACCATAAACACATTGGGCGTCTTGCCAACTCCGAGTTTGTTAAAGTGCGAAAGCAGAGCAATTGGGGGACCAGGGGGCATTGGCTGAAATGCTTAAAAAAAACTCAATGAAACGAATACGAATAAAGAAGTTTACATAAGCTTCACATTGAACTTAAAAAAGTGGTTAAATAAAAAATTACATTACTTTTTATATAAAATTATTACGTTTTCTGCCATTTGCTTTAGCGAAACAATACCCCTCCAAAATGGAAAATGGATGGCAAGAGAGACAAAAGAAATGTGCTGTGAATTTAATGTTTTTGCAAAATTAATTGTTAAATACACAACAGCAACAAAAACGAAAGTACTCGGAACAAAACAAGTAAAAAATTGCGCACTTTCTCCTTTTGTTCAAAAAACAAAAACCCACTGCCCGTGATGGTTCGTTTTGTGAGCTTTTGACATTTTAATTATTGCTCACACATCAACAATGACAATGAGCGCAGCGCGCTTTATTGCCAGCTGGGCAGGTCGATCACAACTATGGCATCTCTAATAAGTTGCCAATGCCAAAGTTTTAAACTTCTTAATTTACAGTATCCATTTAAAGGGTTGTGCCGTTGTCGGCACAAGATTTGGTTTTGGGATCGTACATTGCAAGATCGACTATAGAAGTAGTGCGATAATTCCAAAGTAGGCCTTAGAAAGTCGATAGTTTATGATTGGCGTTTGAAGGGAACGTCCTGCAAAAACACAATTAATGCACATACGTAATAATGTTGATTCAATTCTAGCGTAAGCCGAAAAATTATTCATACAGTGGAACTTCTCTAAAACGAACTTTTCTAGAGCGAATTTCTCTCTATAACGAATTTTTTTAAAAAAAAAAAACAGCATTTTCCAAACTTTTTCACGCAAATATACCTTTTGAACGATTTTTCTCTATAACGTAGAAATCGGCGATCCCCAGTTACTACTTTATAGAGAAGTTAGACTGTCGTTGCATTAAAAACAAAATCACACAAAAAATTACCCTCTACCAAGATATAGAACATCAAGCGCTATATATTTCAGGAGAAATTCATTAATACATATTGGATTATTTTTGTGATTTGACTGAAACATATTACGCAATACTACAATTAATGCATCCAATACGACGCTCAAGTGACATCTCATAATATATATAGATTTGCATGTTTTCTTGTTGTATTTGGAAGATCACTTTCCTGTAGCTCAAAATCTATGCATGTGTTCGTGTGTGCCCGCGCGCTTTTTCACTTTGCGATCGTGTCATGAAAATTGTATGAATTCAAGCGCAAAGTGAAAGTTGTTTTTGTACCGGTGTTTAGATAATATTGTTCATTTCGTTTTTGCTATTGTGTCGTTACTTGTAGGTACAAATTGTAGTTGTAACATTTGTGTTGTTGTTGAAAAACATGTCTAGAGTGTTTGAATAATATCACACAGTCAGCTAATAGGAATTTCTAACAATATGTGCACAAGGCTTGTATTTCAGCAATGAGGCATGAACCTCAACTAGAACTCACCCTCTCTATGAGCTTGGTTCAAACTACCTGTAATTTATTTTCGATTTGAAGCTCCTTGCGACATAAAATCCGATTGTTGAGAACTTAATCTTATTTCATCTACAATGAACTTTGACTATATAACACCGTGTAACAGTGGTTTTCACACTTGATGAAGACCATATATACGTGAAACTAGAGACCTTATGTAGTAAAACCGCGTTCTCAGTTTACCGCCCGAAGGTTAGGATTTTTTTTAAAAGGACTTCAAAATTTCGGTGGATGGATACACCACTTTCAAAAATTAAATCAAATATTTCCACGAACCATATGATAACGATATGGGTATCAAATTAAAGGTTACGAATCTCAGCAATGCAAACAAATAACAGATTTAAATGGATCTGGAGGGTGTTATAACTGGTCGATAATTCAAAATATTTACTCTCGTATAAATTTTACATAAAATTAATCGTTTATTCACTAATTTAGTAAGCTCGTAGTAAAAAAAAGCTTAATATTCTTAGACGAAAGCATTGGCAGCTAAGGCCATCAGCTTATAAAATTAATACTTTTCCAACAATTTCATTAATAAGTAAGTGTTTGCATTTCACTGAGTGAATTATACAAATATGGTCGTTCTTACTCCTTCCTTGGTCCCTCAAACAATCAGTTTGTCCGCCCTGTACCTCCATCTCTCACTCTCTCTATTTTACCACTATGTTCTCTCCCTCTGATGAGATTACATACATATGTATTTGAAATGCACATCCTTTGCATGATGTGATGGATACCACAGTTCTCCCAACCGTTTTTGATACTGCACTATGACCGCTGTGAAAGTTCTCTCTACAACAAACGTATCTCTCGTTGTGCAGAAATGACAACAATTTCTCTATAACCTTGCTTTAATATACATTATACTTGTAAATGTATGTATGTATAATATATGTGCATGTTGGCACAGTTGGATACATCAGTTGAAGGACAATAGTCCTTTGACCATCTCATGGCCATTTCAGCAGTATGTGGTGCACTATTCAATGATTTTGCATCATAGTAAATGAAAGTACGTAAAAAACTCCAGACTTTTGATTTATATACATAAATAAGCAATATGTATGTATCACTAAGAAGTATACACTAATAGTTTATGTGCATATTTAATCAAAATTATAAACATCTAATGGACTCAATTCTGGTAAATGGAGTTGGTCAAGTCAAACCATTAAAACTCGCAGCGCATTGTAGGTACAAAAGACCAACATGCCATGATCCATATCTATATGTCATATATATATAGACCCTCTTTAATAAATATAGATACGTCCAAAAAGCAACCAATGCTGTTTCAAACCACGACTTATATGTCATATACTACAAACTATAAAAATATATTAATAGGAATTGCTCACTTACTTACATGTATTTATGTACAACTTGTTTTTAATACCCATTCCTGAAATAAAAAAGGAAAAATTTTAACTATGTCCTGTATATTTAAATTTTATTACAAGATAATAATTGCACAACTTAATATTTACATACGATTCTAAAGCAAAGGACTACAAAAACCAGGAGTCAATTGATACTTTTTAAAACCGTTTGTTGGATCTGAACAAATTTCGACTGTTAACATTAAATGGCTAAGGTGATGAAAACCGTAGTTACATCTATGTAAACTGCGACAGCTCTACCATATAAATATGTATATCGTATAGAGCACTCTTGACAATAGCAGCCTATTATGCCTGTATTATGTGTTAATGTGTATGCTTCCAACATTGGGGCAATGTGCCGCCTAGCAATGCAACAAAGTGAAACAACAAAAATACCCAAAAGTCGTCCACGTCGCTGAATATGGCTACGTAGTCATCATGCAGCCATTGTACGGCTACACACTGACGCCATAGAACACACGTATTGTGTGTGCGTGTGTGTACACTGGCAGTATATAAATAACATTTCCATTGCTGACCCAGTTTCCTTAACCTAAGAGGAAGGTGGCTGGGCGTATTTCGTTTGTGGGCCATTCAATAACGTACGCTGCATATGGTGTGGGAGGGGAAAGTAACGTCTTGCAAAATGTCAAAACAACACACCGAACGTGCAGCTATCACCAATGCGGCCACAACAACTATAACAATCATAAGGATAATGCCATAAACATTTAAATTGCTGCTCTCCGCCACTCACACAGCTGCACGAGGGTGTACTCACATCAGAGCCAATGTCCTTGGTTACATTTGCAGTGCATTGCATGAGGCTATTGAACTTCATGGGGCCACGTTGCCTTGGTTACGTTTAATGTCTTTACCCAGTTATTGTGCTGGCCAGGAGGATGGCATGAGGCAAGTGTTGCGCCGAAGAACCGTACAGCGTGGAGTGGCAACGAAAAAGGTTACATTTGGCGGTTCATACGTTTCGCATTAGCCTAGGTCAGTTTCAATGCACACAACGAGGGGGTGAGTAGATAGGGTTTGCTGTGGTTCGCTTCGAACACAGAACAAACAAAGTCTGCAAATTCAAATTGAGAACAAGAGAATAGTAAATGAAACTGGCACTCTTTTCGCACAAATTCGAAGCAACTACTCTGCTTATCAGAGCCGAAATCGGCTCAGCATATTCTTTTTCTGCTGCTGCTGACAGTTATTGTTGGTGTTGTTGCTTCTGTATTTTTGGCAAGTGCAAGTTCAAGCTATTAAAAATACCTCAACATGCTCGTTCTCTAGATTTGCAGTGATACATACATATGTACTCGTTAGGTATCCAAAGTTAATGTTGTGAACTTTATGTACTTTACAAGCAGCGACGTAATTGCTTGATGTCGTTATGCAGAAAATGTTCTTTATTCGATAAACTCAATGCCTGCGATCATTTCTCTATCATAGCCAATGCAAACTACCAAAAAAGTCTTAACGAACCGTCTAACAAGCGACAATTGCAAAAGATTATTGAATTCTTATTTCTGGCAAATGTCGTATTCTAAATGGATGTTTCACTAAGGCACTTATCTAAATATCTCAGCCAGACATTTTGAGGAAATACTTCAGTCTTGATCCTTGTTGTACTCATAGGCACTTCAGCATGATAAAGGGGTATTAAAAGATTTAATATATCGATTTAAAACTAAAAAAACGTAATGTCTCTTTACGCCCCATGAATGAGGTATGGAATTGCTTCTCACGTTGTTGTGAACTAACTAGCTTTCTATTTTTAGATTCACATCTTGTTAATCGACGAATGCGAATGTCACTGCTTGAGAAGCTTTTACAAGACATACCGATTGACTCCCATGTGGTAGACGGCTGTTCTAACCATCATGTCACGGCCGGTCAAGATTTAAAACTTAAAATACCCATATCCATTACACCAGGGGAACAAATTTGAACTATTTTGTGTTAACTGGAACTTTAAAGCAATTTTTTACTTATTTGAAGTCGTATTTTTAAGTGACAATGACACACATATTAAAAAATGTTTTATTTTTTGTATGGAAATCACGATTTATTTATTTCAGTATTCTTAATAAATCAAAAAGTTGTAAAAAGAGATACATACTTTGGTGATTTTTTTAAAAATGAAGCGCTTTATAATATTTATTATACGACAGATCTGTATCTGCCTTAAGAAAATTCATACTATGCTAAGTCTTCATTAAGCCCATATTTAGAATTTTATGTGAATTTTCAAATGTTATCTCATATAAGCTTCTCAAGCCCGAAGGTCCCGTTGTCTCAAGTTCAATTTAAGTTTTTTACTTATTTGTCCACATATCAATTTTTTTATTATACATTTGTAATAGCCACACCATGGCTGTAGTCGTTAGATTGTCCGTGGGGTCCAGATACCAAAAGGGGTGACATTCATTACAAATTAGAAAAACAGTAATTCTAATTGACGCTCTACGTTTTAAATTTTCTTAATTTAAATTGTTATTAATGTATTATTATGAAAACAGTCAGACCACCCCTGAACCAAAATCCCAATTACGGCTCTGATCCATACTACTTACCCCATGGAAAGCTTACATTCTTACAAAACCTGTTATGCAGGCGTATAAACAACAATTAAAAAGAGAATAAAATTCGCTCTCACACTAGAAAAAGTTCAACGGTTTTTTTGTGCGTCAAAGCAAAATAACTAATCAGAACGCTAAATGTGGCGGCGTTGGAGTTAGTGGTTTCATTAACCATGGCCATGACTTTAAACCTTTATTGAATGAACGTAACGACTTGTTACGTGTTATAAAGAATATGCAAAACCAATATTTTATAAAACTTTTGCAAAATAAAAATGAATGCGTTCTACTGTATGGCACGTTAAAAATTACTTTGGAAAATTATTTGATCCTGGCAAATAATATACAGCTGACTTAGGTAGGTAAGAAAGCATTGTTTACATACATCCGCTTATTTAAATATTGAATAAATAAAGCTTATAAAAGACAGTTTGAAATAAATAAGGGTTGAAATGAAATATAAATATATAAACTACACAAATTAAGTAGATAAATATTGAGTAAATTCGTATGAAAGAATGAAGGACTATCAACAAGATATTTGAAAAAAACTTAAACTGAGAAAATTCTACAAAATATTTGGTCTTAGGCCATGTCCATGTATGTCGGCTATTATGTTGTTTATAAAAACTGTGAAATCTATTCAAATTTAAAATTTACTGCTGTACTTAATCAGCTAATATTTAACATGGAGTCGTATTGCTCAAAAGTGCGAAAACGACAAGAACAACTACTTATAAGTAATATTTTGTTCTCAACAAGTTTTGCCAGGATTCCCATCGCAATCGTAGCAAGTCGTACAAACATATGATCGTTTTTCTTACGTTTAAAAACAACACATATATGTACATATATTAGTTCATTATGTAGTAAAATGTATACAGTGAGGTAAACGTTTGACCCAGATATGGTCGTTGCCGATATCTTATGTTCCGTGCTCAAAATTTATTTGTTTTATTTTGGGGTTGCAGCCATTCGAAAATGGGAATAGGAAGAGCGACGCAACTTAGAGTGATCGTTTTATTTGTTTTTCCATATTCGAAAAATAGATATGTTTGCTTTTGCTTGAGGTATGACTGAGCAAGTATAGGCCCCCAACACCACAGCCAAGAATAGTCGGCGATAAGATTATAACAGCGAAAAATAGATGTCTGCCGAGTAGACCGTGTATGATTTTCGACAGAAACACATACATACATTATTTTTTCAAATAGTTTGAAACCATCTCATTAAGTTTCTACAAGAAAACAAAGCAAAGCGACGACAACAACAGCCGCCAACACATATGGAATGGTAAACAAAAATAAACCTTCAACTTGATTAGAATCCAGGGATAAAATCATTTCTTTTCTGTGGGCCCTATTTAAAAGCGTGAATATAGAACACATATAATATATAGCGATAAGAAATATTAATACATTTACTGCCATCGTGAAAAACTGGAGCATTTCAAGAAAATAAATGGTATATTTGGTGTTATTTGTAAAATTAGTTTATCTAAAGAAAGCAAGTACTAAACTGTACAGAAAGTATACACAATGCCTCATTAGTTTTGTTAGTCTAATCAATTAATGACTTTGATGCTAGTGCAAACAAAATCGTCCCGACATTAAAAACGCCTAGGTAGAAAATGGCTATAGTTTTATATTTATTTTCCTTTTTCTACTCTAAAGAGCTAGACACCCCATCAACTATCAACAACAAAAACTTACAACTACAAAAATTACTAAAGAAGTTTTTATAAATTTTTACATACGCATGTTCCACTTCTGTTTCATATACGCTTAAGCCATATGTATCGTTTTTGACAGCTGCCCACTACTACAGCATAACAATCGCCCTTATCGAACCATTTCTACAAAGTGCTGTAACATTGCCACCATTTTTTACAGAATAACTCATTCAAAATCATTTACAGAGTCTTATTATTGCGGAAAACGATAGCTGTAATGTTTTCTTAAAACTCTCCAACTAACAATTATTTACTGCCGACCAGATGTGAAACAATTCTCTGCTTTCAAGGGCGGGAGGAAAGTAGTCTATAATATATACATACTGTGGCAGAATTAAATCAGAGGCTTGAATCGGCATGCCAATAAAGCGCGCTTTGTTGTTGTAAACAAAATTACATCCGCCTTTTTGTACAGCGACATTCTCAGTTGAAGCTGGTCAATTCTCTACACTGATGCCGTTGTTCTACGTGGCCAAGAATAGAATAGCCAATCAGAGATTTGTTGTTGCAATTCGTTGTAACAATAAAAAAAAAACAAACAACTTTTTCAAGTTAAGATCAATGTTAATGTTAAGGTATTAACATAAAATACCGTTAATTGCATTATAAAACGTAAATGGCATTTACGGTAGTCAGTCGCTCGTTTCAATCCACACGATTCCGACCGCCCCCCCACCATCCGCAAAAAGCTCGAGCCTTGTCACTCTACATTTGTTTACATGTTTAGCAAATGTGGTCAATTGCTAGAAGAAAGACAACAAAAAAACCGTAAGAGTCAGACAAAACACAGCTGAGTGCAGAACTTTCAATCTTAGGTGTAGAACACATCGATATGACATTGCGAGTCTACATTATGTCTCTAAAGGAGTCAAAATCATGTCCTCTATATTGCGACTCTAAGGGAGTCACAATGATAATTGATGTTTTTGTTATGAAAAAGAATGACCTAAAAAAAATAAAGCTATAGAAAAAGTTGAAGATACCGATACGCCCCTTATAGCGAAGAACTTATCACAGCAAAAAACTGACAAAGCCATGCCTCTCTAAGTTTCGTTTGGGACCAAAAAAATGTCACCATATTACAAAGTTAACGACTTCTTAGTTGCAGTGACATTAAAAATGAAAACATTTTTTAATATAGAAAAATTGTATATGCATTGATTTTCCAAAAAAAAAAAAAAACTGTTTATCATGGTCAATTTGAATTTATTAATACAGATTTGTTATGACATCTGTAAACTATGTTTTTCATACTAAAAATATAAGTACTGTTGAATTTAATACCAGTTTGCTGTTAACTGGTGGTGTTTGGCCCTCTGATCCCTTCTTTTGAATACAACATTTTTCATATGCCAACAAATGTAATCATAATCTTATTGCCAAACACTTCCAAGATGTTATTTTTTTAGAAACGAACAAAACTTGGACCTACGTCTTTGGCGTTACTCTCTAAACAGACGTATTTTCCTTCAAATAATTCAAGGAGTGTTCAAAAACAATCGAACATGGTGACTTTGCATTGGTTCCGCCATTCATTTCTGTGACTACGTTCTAACGTAGTAAAGATCGCCACTAATTTTTAACTGCGATTCTCACTCAAGGTAGTCCACTTTGTTTAGGAAACTCTGAGACGTCATTGTGAAGCGAATAACCAACCTAACATCAAACTCTATTGTTTGCAAAATACTACTCACACAAGTGCAATTTCGCATTAAAAAAATCAAAACTGAACGAAACTTGTTTGCACTTTAAAACAATTTCATCGAGTATGACGTTGTTTATTTTGCTATTCGCAACATTTTATTTTTTTTCCATTTGATCGTCTGTGGTGCAGATTCATTCTCTATGCGCTGTGTTCTATGTTTGTTGCTGCCTGCCAAATTCATTTAATCTTGATCAATGCCAGGTGCGTTTAATGCACTTTTCGGCTGGCAACCCTGAACTCGTGTATCAAAGCGAAATACATGCTCATTACTGCCACAACAGCGGCAGTAACAAATCGTTATGAAAATTACAGCAAAAAAGTTGAAATTGAAAATTTTAACAGCGCCTAAAGCAATCCGCCCTCAGGGTGTGGGTAGAGTTGCAGCTGACAATAAGGCTAAGTAATATGCTTTGAAAAAATTTGTTAAGCTTTGTAAGTGTCATATATCGAGAGAGAGAGAGAGTGAGAGAGAGAGGGAGTAATAAAAGAGACTCATGCTAAAGAACTTGCTGTAGAATGAAACATGCTTATAAATTGCTTTGAACGATTACCACTCTTCATGTTGTGAACTGTTCTACTTCACAAAGTTCTCCCACCTAATTTCATAAAATTTTAGGGCAGAAGTAAATTTTAATGAAATTGGAACATAAATAAGTTCAAGTTCTTGGCAATGTCTAGAGATACAAACTTGAGTGTATTGCCGCTTCCAATAGAATCAGCCATTAGCCTCATTTGGAAATTTTGAATGGCTGACGGAAGTTTGTTTATTCACTATTATTTATAAAGGTGTAAATGTAGAACATCGTGTCACACAAATAGAAAAATTTTAATATTTAGACTTCTCCTCAAAATAGAACTAAAGGGGAATCTTTATGGGTAAGTGAACATTGCTGTGCTCTGAGCCATTGGATCTAACATCTAAAAAGTATATTTTTGCCTTAATATGTCTCATAAATTATGACAATAAACCGATTACGGTATACAAGCAAGCTCCAAAGTATTTTTTTCCTTATATGTTTTTCATAGTACAAATGGACATGAAAGCCAGAATTAGCATTACCAATATAAACAATAATATGAAAAACTTAAATATATTTCAGTTTGATCTTCTCTCTTTCATTTGTTGTTCTTGCTTGTTTGAAATACGACGTCGTATACGCATGTTACATACGTCGCAAATGTGTTTCGTATACGTCACGGTTTACGACATACTCGTACTCGTATGTATTCGTATATATTTTCATTGCTGGCATATAAACACACTAAATAGAATTTCTTACAAATTTCTTTCCCAGGTTTCTTAGTCTAACAATTTTCAGCTTATCTGGCAGAAGTAGTGCGTTCTCTTATGCGAGTAATATCGTTCGTTGTTATCTTGACATCGAATTAAGTAAATATAATTTTAAAATAAACAATGAAAGAAAAAAGAATATAATGTTTAATTTGACCTAGAAAACATAGTTTATTTCTTGATGATAAGCAAATGTTTGAAAAACTTTGTCAGAATTATTTTTTTTATTAATTTGGCTTTACGGCACATACGAACATAGCACAGAAGTAGTTGAGACAAAAATAAATAGTTTATTATGTAGATCCCCATACGTATGAGAATCTACGATGGAAACGGGGGGTAAACTTAAGTTACTAATGCAATTACTGGTGTTTTTGGACTTAATCATAAGTAGGGCCTAACTACTTGAATTCTTAAATGTGTTGGCTTAGTCACAATGTTGGCCCATTTACGCCACACACCTTTACTGTCGCATTATACTTCAAAGATGTTTAATTTTTTTTAGAAAATTTACAAAAAAAAAATAAAACAAAA
The DNA here is from genome assembly GCA_964034835.1 of Muscina levida. Taxonomy (NCBI): domain Eukaryota; kingdom Metazoa; phylum Arthropoda; class Insecta; order Diptera; family Muscidae; genus Muscina; species Muscina levida. Next base: position 153,301,682 of record OZ035882.1, read on the forward strand.
ATTGTGTAAAAATATACCTTTAGATTTCCATCCACTTAACCCATTTCTTAATAGATAAATTTAATAAATTTAACCCATCAACTTAATAGAATTAAGTTAAACTAATAATGTGAAAATTGCATTGAAATCCTTAAAAATCCTCCTTTATTTGGTTTTATGTAGGAAATTTTCACAAAATTTGTTAAGTTTATATATATATTAGTGCATTATAACGTATTGAGGTATCTATGAGCGCAATTGCAGCTTTGGGTGAAGTAAAAGTGATCGCTGTAATAAAAAAATTTCAACTTTTGCGGTTAGCAATCGCCTATGGCATAATTAGTTGCGATCATCGAGGTCGCACTGTATTTATCAAACGAAACAGTCATTTAAGTCGGGAACATCGATGCTGATATTGGTCTCTATACCAATGGGGCCAATCTAAAATATATAATAGATGTTAGCTTTAAGAATACTCCAAGTTTCTGTGATTACACTTTATATAAGATGGTATGCTATATTCAAAACCAACACAATAAATTTTTTTCAATATAATTCAAAATTGCCAAAACTAGCCGTTCGCTTCCGAAGTTTACGTTCAAATACAAATATACATTTCTATTTTAAACCTTCAAATACCCAGGGGATCCTGCATTAGTTCACGTTGCAGGTTGCCCAAGCAATGCGATTGTAAGACTTTGCTAGTGGGATAGGTGACAACATCATTACGATGAAAACAAGTTAACTACTTAATATGCACAATAAAATGACTTAATTTAATTCATTTTTGTTGTTGCATTTAAAATAACAGTAATGCTGTATGTCAGAGTAGCAACACCAAACATACGCAATACCCTCGAAATTAAATTTACGTACCGATGATTTGAATTTCTATTGATTTTTTTTAACTTGCCACCTTAGCTTGAATTAGAAAGGCCTTGTGAGTACAACGAACTTTCGGTCCGCAAGTTTGTTGTAAAAAAACATATAATAAACCTTAACTTACTGGTTAGAAATATAAAATTATTCCAACAATGTGAACAAAATGCGTTAAATCCGTATTTACTACTGATGACATCACTACTCGGCAAAGCCCCCTTTTAATGCCCAGTATTTTCTCGAGTGTAACTTCAAAGGCATAAGCTATAGATTGCTGTAGATTAATAAAACAAACAATTTGCGCTTTAACTTTGACATTGAAATCGCAATAAAACACACATAATTTATTGTAAATTAATTAAGAATGCAAAATATTGCAAAAACTAACGGCTCTTAGTAAAGTGAATACAAAATCGAATAACTGTCTGAGAATGTGGAAGAAATCGTAGAGCAGTGGTAAATACAAATGCGAAAGCTTCATTCAATAATTTACCACAAAACCAGCATGAAACATGTGTATTTGTCAAGTGTAAGCAGATATGCATATGTGAAATACAGGTAGCTAACAAATTAACATGGTCAGCAAATAATTATCATCACAAACTCTGCTCTGACAAATTTACCTACTCAGAAATCTTAAGATGTTGGTTGTCACACATAATTAAAACTTTTTTAAAATTCTAAAATAGATAACTTGGCACGTTAATTATGTTTCGCATTCTTCGGTAAATCTCCCTATTCTCCCTCAAAGCGAAAATAAATGAAAACTAATTTTTTGATTACAAACTTTAAAAAAAAAAATGTTTTACTACTGTATCGTAATAGGTTATACTATTATAAATTATTTATTATTTCTAATAGACCTTTTTTTTACAAAACTTGGGCAAAATCTGCAGGGACATCTCCACCATTGTCACAAACCAAATTTCTACAAAACAATCGAGAAACATACACACCAGTACGAAAATGTTATCAACGAATACCACATGTAAGCATATGTTATCTGTACTAATGTTACCGAACATGATTATAACGGGCACGAAGGGATATAGGGTCTTTTCAAATATTTATTAACATACTAAGAATCTGTCAATAGATATACAAGTATAATACTCAGTGCATGACATTAAACATTCATATAAGGAAATCCGTCATATATTTAACGGAAACGAAGAAGCCAATTTCAGACTTTGTAATTATCCCTTTGTATTTGACAGCTTCTGTTTACTGATACTAATTCATACCAAAGAATTACGTCTTAGACTTTCGTTTAAAACTTTGTAGATTTTATCCAAGTTTGAGCAGCAGAATTATAAACAATGTTCGGATTATTTTGATGCGCCCTACGTTTTAAGAGCGCGCCGAAGTACAAAAGAAAATCTTTTGGCGTTTGCCGTTATAATTGCCTTTTTGTATGTCGATTGCACACACAACATTAGAGAATGATTGTTGGCGATATTAATATCAGTTCATAAGTAACTCCCCTCATTTATTTTCAAGCTTCTAATAACTACATCTCTGATAACCTTGAACGTTCTGACATTTCTGGGAAATCGACGCAAACTCTGCGCATGTTAGTCGTGCTTAATGCACCTTACCAGTGTGCGCCAAGTCTCTCTATTCGGTGCAAGCGTTCTCAAATCGGTGTCTACATTCACCATATGTACGTACGTTTGTTTTTAATTATGTATAGTTAGACATTTCAACGCTGCTCTGCTACAAATTAATTCCGCAAAAGCTTTTTGTTGCAGCGCATTCACCTTCTTCCCATGACAACTGTTTGGTGGGGGAAACTACGTATGAGTTATTATACACATCTATTGCCATGACGTTGTGTGCAAAGCGGTCAACTTTCGAAATGAGTTAAGAAGCTTCTTATTTTAAGACTAACACATACGGCACCTACAGTTCAACGACTATTCCGAACATTAACATTTTTAAAAGCTTTTTACTAGACAAATGCCGATTGACTTTACTATGCAGAAATTGTTGTCTGAAACATCGATAATATTGTTGATCCAAGAAGTGTAGATGACTGTGACAGGGCTCAGGAATTCTAACCATCATAACCCGGTCGGCTCCAAGCGCTATGAAATATTACTAAATTAACTAAATTGCAAATAAATTAACCACGTACTCTTTTCCTGTCGAAAATTTAATATGGGTTAGATTGGCCCATTTTCCGGCACCAACTTAATATATTTATATTTAGTCCGTTACATTGATATTTGAATGGCTCAGAAGCCAAATCAATTAAATCAATTTTTTTAAATTTTCATTTTAAATCACTTTTAGGTTCCATATCTTACATATATACATTTTTTACGTAACTTATTTGTTTTATAAACAAGTAAGAATGTTTCCGACTTACTAAGACCTTCACCCTCAGTATAGACATAAAATTTGCTTGACAAAATACATAATTCGGGTACTATAGCGTTGGATGTATTGATATTATTATCCGATTTCTAAATTAGGAGCAATGGTACATTTACATGGGTGGTACCAAAAGAGGCGTGGCTAGATATTCAGTTTTTTTTCCAAAACTTTATCCAGTTATAACTTCACAAAATACAGAAATTGGGCACGATTATGTCGGGTGTATTAATATTATTACTCGATTTCTTAAGTGAGCGGAATGGTACAATTGTATGGGAGGTACCAGAAGGTAGCCCATATGCAATCCCGTTATTAGTTTTGGGAAAATATTAACCCATGGAAAGTTTTAAATAATTGAGTACGTCTTTCGAATTTTATTGTGCGTACCAGCGTACCAGACAGACAACCGGACATTGCTCAAACGATTTAAAAGTCTTGAATCGAATTTGGTCCAAAAAATCTTAGGGTATAAATTGACTCCTTCTACACTTTTGGGTAGCATTAAATGATATATACCCTACCCTAATCGTAGGGTGAGGGAGTTAAAGCTTCTCAAACAGCTGACGTTCGCAATCGTCTAAAAAAGGGAGTTGCCGTTTGTTGTGTGTCTAATTCACAATAAGGCGAGAAGCTGTCCCATAACTCATTCGTCGGGTGCTAAGGGAAATAAAAATTTAAAGAATTTTTTCATAATTTTTAATTTGTTGTTTTGGTTTGCCTAATTTTTAGGCAAACCCAACAACAATTTCATACACTTTTACTTGTAATTTCAATACACAATGTTAAGTTAATTAATCAAATGACGATTGATGCAAATAATAGAAAAGTTGCAAATAATTTAAAAACATTTCAATGTTCAATTAACCAAAATTTTAAATACGTATAAAGTCTTACAATAGATTTAGTTGTTTAATATAATTTCCAGGCCAATGCATAAACGTTTTTTAAATTTGTACCTATTGCCGAAACTTGGATATATTTTTTATTAACTGATCATGAAATTGATTCCAACTTCTGACTATTTTATGTTAATAATCTAATTTTTCCCATATTTATTTATTAATAATCATATTTACATAATCAAACATAATTCTTTTCTCTTTCAGGTCAAATAGGCTATGACGCGAGCATTTTTTTTGCAGCGTTGGATTTTCGCTTTATAAGGTATGTTTTAACTATTGATATTTAAACGGATTTTTCAAGTACTTAATAATGGCTAACCGTTTAGTTATACATATAAACACATATCATATCGGTTTGAAATATGTACTTGGAATACAATATTTAACATGCATACGATATTTTCATACAATCGATATTTTTTCTATCTGAAATGATTTGTTAAAATCGTATAACTAAATATTTAAAAACAAGAGTGGTTACTTATCACCTATGTTGGCCAAGTTTCCCTTATCCTGAAACTTTTAATTCTGGATGGCCACCACCCAACTGGTGATCTCTGTTCACCTGTAAGGGGAAGATTTCACTCGCCAAGGGTTAATCAGATTCCTCGGCCAGTTGTATTCCCATCTGATTCACTTGCTTTTTCGTTCGTTCGTTTGTCGACGATATGTTGCTGCTTTCATATTTTGCACTTTAGTCAATTTTTCTGGGTCAAATTTTTAATATGAAGCAACAACAACTAGAGCTGCAGCAACGCAAATATTTTAGTGAGTACAATATTTCTGTGGTCATTGTACCCGAGCCAATGTTGTTGGTGCAGCGAACAGCACAAACACCAACAACACTGGTACATATACCTCATATTTGCCAACATGTTGTTATATTTTACTAGTACTGTAGACAGTGTTGCCATATATAGCCGTCTATGCTATGAACATATACGTTACGTTTATTGCAGTCAACGTAAAATAATGCAAATCTTATTCTGTCACTGACATTCGTAGGATCATACTAACGAATCAGTCGTTTACAAATGTTTCAGTGTTTTTTTTTAAATATGAAATTTATCCAAAACACGGGTTGTCTTTTTTAAGTAATATTGAGTCAAAGAATATAATTTTATTTTTATCAAATTCGTCTTGTCCATTGCCAAGCGCACTTTTGCCGGCTGATTTGTTAAAAACATCACACTATCCTTACACACAATAGTACAGTCTGGGGTTAGCCAACCCCGAAAATGTATAAAATACACGCAAAAAGCGCCAAATTGGCATTAGCGATTGGTGCATGCGAATCAACGATATATTTGGTTGTGTGAGTGATTGTTAGCGTAGGTCTGTTATTTCAATACCAGCGATACATGGAGCGTCAGTGGGTGCCAGTGAGTGTCTGTAGAATAGAATGTTATGCAGCGGCGATTTCTCGTTGGAGCCTGTTTTGGTTGTTTGTTAAGTTATCGTTGAAAATAAAAGTGCAAGTAGTATTTGTGCTTTATATGAATTCCACGGTTTAGTCACCGATTGTTATATTATCATTATCGTTAATGTTAGTGTTAGTGTTGTCGTCACCTTCGCCACTCGTCTTTGCAGCGTTATTTATAATTTGTTTATATTTTATTTTTGCGCTTAACTTATTTACTCTTGTTTTCAATTGTTTGCATTAAAAATAAGCTGTCATTCATTCAAATACATAGAATTTCTTCGAAATCTATGATATCCGAAATTATGGTACTAATCTAAATTAATAAGTTTAGCAATAAATAACAAATCAGTTACATCAAACATATCTAATCCTCCGTAGTGTTTTAATTTACCGGTTTGAAGCCAGATCTATGCAACTCTATGCAGACGAGTGCAGGTACATAGCTATTATACTGTGATAAAGAGTATTGCTTGGATAGCTCGAAAATATTCGAAATTGTATTTGCGGGCTATAGTATCATTATGTGAATACACTAATCACACTAACATGCCACAAGTCAGTTTGTATCGGACATCTCGGTGTGTGTTAGTAGACGATTACTAATATTTTGCCCAAACATAAAATATTGGGAACAAAGGGACGCGTATCCCTCACACTTGATTATAATGGAGTAACTGTTTTCGGTCTCACGGAAAATACGTGCATACAAATAAAAATTTATGTATATATGGATGTTTACATACAGATGTTCAAACTGACCCAGTTCTATCGTAGTGCGATTTCCCTGGATTTATTGGGAAAGGTCTAGTTCTTTTTGCCACGCAAACCAATTGCCTCCTCAGTTTATCACGTAGCTTATGAGAGAATACACAATGCAATTCCACCTCCTACACCCACCTATTCTCTATAACCATTTTTATTTTCTATTCCGACCAAACTACTTTTTCTGTTTATTTTTATTTTAATTTTCGCTTTTTCGCCGTTGTTGTTTTTATTTGTTTTTCTCTATGCACATTTTACATTTTTTCAATGACTCCCAAGGATTTTGTATGAAAATGTTGTTGAACTTATACTCTGATGATAATGTTGCATTAGAATTGTTGTTGTCGCTGACGTTATACAACAAAGCAATGAGCAGCGTACGCGGTGGTGTGAGTGTTTGTTTGGTTTGGTGTTTGTGAGGCCACTAGTACAACTAACACCCGTACCTCTCACAACAGTGCAAATGGATTGACTCGACGTTCTGCAACGTGCAGGTTCAGTGTTGCCATTTTTTCGTCAAACACGCGCCGGTTGCATTATTAAATGGATATACATTCAAGATTCGTTATTAAGATACATAGTTATACTAACAAACGATAAGCATTAGAATTCGACACAGAAAGTTTAAAGTTAAGTATACGTAATGAATTGAAATTAATATTAAGTATACGCCATGTGTTGTTTTGTATTTCGTTCGTGAGTAATTGAAGAAAAGGATAATATTGTTCAAAAGTACATTTGTAGATGGAATATTAACTTAGTTGAACTTAAATCTTTTAGAAAAATGCAAAATCTTCGATAAAATTCGGTAAAATATTTTTTCATTATAGTTTAAACTTTGAACATGATTATTCCGATTCCTTTTTATTTAAATTTTTTAAAAAGTGCAACAAATTACCTTTTTGTACTCATAAGTCAAATACGAATTACTTTATTTCTGATTTTTTTTCTACATTAATTAGTTAATTTAAAGCAGCTTTAAATATTTGCAAATAAAAAAAATTTGTGGATTAATAAGTTGAATGACCAATAATATCTTGTCATAAATATTAATACTAGTTGCTTCCTACGTAATTGTGGTTTGGTACACCTATTTGGTAATAGTAGTCGATCAACTGTCATTTCTTCTTTGATGCCTCCATATAATATACATACGAGAGGATCACAACAGCGACATAATGTGTTATTTACTTTTATTTTCTGATCCATTTATTCCGTCCAACATACGTAAAAAATAAATAAAACTTTACTGTACTGCACTTCGATAAGTTTGTGCAATATTATTTAATGCAAGATGGTGAACATTTTAGTACGTTATTAAATTATTCTTCGGAAAATTCCTCCTTCAAACAAATCAGAAATTATGTTGACGTGTGGTCGTCGTTGATACCATTTTCGCACCGGTGTATGTGAGCTTCACATTGATTGCTTGAAGATTTTAACACTTAAGGTTGTGATAATGAGTGGAGAATGCACAGCAAACGGCACTGATGATGATGGTTTGGCAACCATCGAAATAGCTATCTGCCCTACCAGCTGTCAACATAATCCATTTCACACAACTCTTGTAAAACAAATTCTATTAGCAATAATAGAAAAGATCTTGAACCTAACAATGAAACCAAACTCATTATCAAATCATAAATATCATAACCCATGTAGAATTGAAGTTTCATTGTATTCTGACTACTCCTGTTATTTTTGTCTAATGCTTGTATGGGGACAGAGAAGAAGCTAAAACTAAAGCTAAAAGTTTAATTGTATTTCCATAAACGTACGCACGTTTTCCACAGCACAATGCTTGAAATCATTTTGTGGACTCACGGAAATGGCTTTATGGTCCCAGTGTTATATTAAATATCCTTTTTGGCCTAGCCAGTAATAATCGTCTATCCGTAAGAGCGTATATTCATCTACACACATATGTATACATAAATATGTGCAACGAACACATAAAAACCACCCGTATAACAAAGAGTAGAAGTGTGTGTCCTTTTGCATTCCGTAGTGTTGTGTTTGTTCCAGTTTTTGTTGTTGTGCAATATGCACTCAAGGACTCGTTTTATTTAATGTGTACAATACACCAAACCTATGACCTTCGAACGGTGATTGACTCTATCGCTGTGGCAAAACAACGCCGATACGTACTATTCCGTCATGCCGTGGAAACTCACTCCCCCTGTGGGGTAGTGGTACTTAAAGGATATTCAATTGTGCAGGTCAAGAAGTAGGGATATGTGGAAGAGGGCAGGCAACTCTATTGCAGATTCCCAAATGTGATGAGACATGTTCTTGCACTCTCAATATGCGACATACTCTCTTGCGGTTTGTCTCTGTATGAGACTACAGGTTGCAAGCATTTTAGAATGGAACTGTTTTTTATGTGAAATACCAACAATGTAATATATGAAAATAAGAAACTGTTTAATGTTTTTTCTGAACCTGTATTTATGAGCCTTTTTACAGGTTTCCATAATTGTTATTTGCTGCCCTTTGTCTGCTTTCTTCTTTACACTCTCTCGTACACTCCCTCAATTAATTTGTACGTTAATGTTCGTTTATGTTGCAACGTCCGTTGTCTGTTGCAAACGCACTAAATCTCGCAAATTACTCTCTCTAGTTCGCTGAAATTATATGTCGATTTCTGTAAGTTCTCTGTGCAACTGCGTGCGTGTGTGTGTGTTGTATATGCGAAACCCTGCAAAGTTCCACTCATACGCTGTCGACTGTCGTCAGTTGCAATTTCCGTTTGTATTTCACACATACACGGCACAGTTGTATCGTTAAGTGTGAAATTCGGTTAAATTCGGATAGGTGCGTGTGCGGCGAGAACACGCATTTGAAATAGATTTCTAAAAAATATAGAGATACAGAGTATAACAGATATTTAAAAATCAACTGTTCCAAAGATTGCAACGACTATTCATATCGATGGTAATTTCTAGTTGTATCATCTAAACAAAAAAGAATATCTGAAAATTGATTAACCGCGTCACCACTAATTCGAATGATAACAACATATACGACACCCGATTTATTAAATCAACAAATTAATTACTGCTAAAAGAAATCGTTTTTTTTTTTGGATTTGTCTCCATTCTATTTCAAAAATAACGCAACATTTAACAAAAATATTAAATAAAAAATACTTAAATCTTTCGTTATCTGACAGATTTTTATCATAATTAGAGAGACTGTATGTTAGCCACTTCCCTGTCCGTTCCCAACAATGCGTTCATTAAAGCACTTCTAGTTGAATATCTCTGTGTCAAAGTTATTTGCAATATGTTGAAATGTCAACAAACAGTTCAATCCGAGTTTACCACACACGTAATACATACATATGTATTTGTTGTCGGCTCACAAACAGGGTGTCGAATATGTTGTTTTGATTGCTGCCACTGACGAACTCGCAATCGCAGTTAGCAATAAAAGACCACGGCCAAAAGCAGCTACACGACGAAGTGGAGATGGAGATTGGGCACCCTCAGAGATCCCAACACACCGAATTAACAAACTTAGTTTAGAGAGGATTAAGCTGGAAAAGAGCATAACTGTTGGAGAGAGGCTGCTTCGCGTCCGACAATGTATGGGTAGAGTGCACTGCAGAGCTGCATAGTGACATGGTCGTAAACGTGCCTGATGCACCAGTACACTCTCGTAGAGAACGGCAGGCGGCTGCATGGGTCTATACCGAGCGTCGGGCAAAAGTGTTACAACGCTAACGTAAACATCGCCGTCGTCATTGTGTTGCTGTTGTTTCGCAAAGAAAATGAAATTGAATTGAAACTAAAAGTTGGCAATATTGTTGCTTTTTTTGTAGACAGTTTTGGTTTGAACAGAATCAAAAACATTACAACAACAAAAGATTGCAAGCTGCAGCAGTAGTAATGCTCGCAAGCTCGCTCAGTGTTCAACTGCAGCGGTTGCTGTAGGGAAACTTCAAGAGCAACATCAACGGTCAAAACTAAATTACAATTTGAAACAAAAGTCGGATTCAGTGTACAAGAAAAAATTGCATAAAAATCCCAAAACAAAAAGAACGAATCACAAAATTAGCAAAATAATAAATCGAAATATCGAAAACAAAGCTCTGCCATTTGTTTGCAAGTGTCGTTCATAGTTCCACACAATAGAAATTCAAAGCGATCTAACTCCTCTTGTACGCCCCCTGGGGGGCGACGTCAAATTCAACACTGCCATTTTAACAATTTCACATTGCGGATATTAAAACTAAGAAATCTCAACGCAACTGCCATATTATTGTAAAATTTGTATGTTACGAAACTTATGAGTTATACATAAACAAAAATACAGGTGTTTCTAAGTGATGATGAAACAATTAAATGTGTCATATGTCTATTAACTAAATTTAGGGATATTTAGCAAATAAAAACATAACATAAAGTCAGCGATATGCATTTGTGTCATTCTGACAACTCCCAGCGATACGAACAGCATTATTTGGGATTCCAGCGATCGACTAATCGCGAATTGCTAAAACAGTCATAAAATAGTGAAGTGAAAACTGCGAAGAAGTGTCAATTCACATTTGTCAATAGCTCAAATTACTGATTTCCGTTTTGTTATAATTACAATTGCTGAGAGAACGACAGAAATTATAGAACAGTACGCAAATATTACGTCCAACTCGACAACGACAACGGGAACTCAAGCCATGCCTGGTCCAGCTGTGTGGTCGGGTAAGTTTCACTCTAATAAATTTTAATTGATCCTTCTACTCAGAAAGACTCGCAATAAATAACTGAGTGGGATCAACATTGCTTAAATCTTATGGATTAAATATTTGCCACATATACTTCATGAAACCACAATGTCCATTTTGTGTCGAATATAATATGCAATAATTTGCCCTGCCCCATTTCGGTGCCTATCGAACGTGAGTTGTGGATATGGGATTTATCGGATATTTTAAGAAAATTTGTATGTATGAAAATCAGTTTCCGTCTTTTATCAAATCGTGTCAGAGTTTAAAATAACAAGTCTTTTGTAAACAGAACTTTGTAAGTTTTATATTGGAATCTACTAATTTCATTTAAAAATTAAGCAACAAATTCTTCTGAATGTATATGGGTATTTCCTAGCATTGCGGACGCACGTTTTTTTCTTATTTTGCAGTTTTCTCGAAAAGTTTAAATATTTTGAAGATTATGTTCATATTAAAAAATGTATATTTTGGACAGAACTGTAATGTTCTTTTAATGAAACTTAAATAAACTAAAAATGTTGTATTCGAAATTATGACTAACGCAAAGTGCGTTACGGACACACACAATTTTCCACAGCAATGAAGTGAAGTGTCTACGAAAATTTGTGATATTTAGCGAAATTTCTTATGTGATCAGTATATTCTTTTTTGTAAAATAAAGAAGACATGTTGGGGTTTTATAAACTTCACATTTAAAATACTTTTATCTTTTATGCTAATTCAGCCAAAATGTGCGTTGCGGACACACGCATTAATCTATGGATAACACAGAGCGATAAAAAAACAATACCTGGGAAATTATACTATTTTTCTGATAGGAGCCTTTAACAACTACAAGAATCTATTTTTCAAATTTCACAAAACCCCCAAAATCCTAAATCACGGGTAACAAATGATTACAAAAACATAAAGTTAAAAATATAGAAATTTTTACTATGAAATCGTCCGTCCTTCCGCTGGAAATACCCATATAGCAAAAACTGTTTTTTTACGGTTTGAATTTTAAAAATAATCCGTCGCTGTTCATGGGCCGAGTATCACAATAAATTCTATACATTTGAACCAAAATGAGAGTTGAAGTCTCAATCTAATACTATATCATATATATCTTATATATAAAATTCTCGTGTCACAATGTTAGTCTGCATACTCCTCCGAAACGGCTTGACCGATTCCTCTGAAATTTGGTAAGCATATTGGGTAGGTCTGAGAATCGGCTAACATCTATTTTTCACACCCCTAAGATAAAGGGGCGTGGCACCGCCCATACAACTTGAAAATTAAAAAGGCTATATTTCATGAACTGTCAGAGGTATGAAGATCATATTTGGTACATATGTTGTTGGAGCAGTATTAATTACAGCCAGGATGGAAGTGGGCGGTGCCACGCCCTCTTTTCCAAAATCGCTCTAACGGCTTTTCTAATAGATCGATTGATACAAAAATTTTACCATGAGGTACTGTTGACCTGTAAATAGTTCCTGACTACATTTGGTTGTAATTGGATAAAGGGGCGTGGCACCGCCCATACAACTTGAAAATTAAAAAGGCTATATTTCATGAACTATCATAGGTATTAAGATGAGATTTGGTATATATGTTGTTGGAGCAGTATTAATTACAGCCAGGATGGAAGTGGGCGGTGACACGCCCTCTTTTCAATAATCGCTCAAACGGCTTTTCTAATAGATCGATTGATACAAAAATTTTACCATGAGTTACTGTTGACCTGTAGATAGTTCCTGACTACATTTGGTTGTAATTGGATAAAGGTGCGTGGCACCGCCCATACAACTTTAAAATCAAAAGGCTTATATCTCATGAACTATCAGAGGTATGAAGTTGAGATTTGTTATATATGTTGTTGGAGCAGTATTAATTACAGCTAGGCGGAAGTGGGCGGTGCCACGCCCTCTTTTCAAAAATCGCTCTAACGGATTTTCTAATAGATCGATTGATACGAAAAATTTACCAAGTGGTACTGTGGACCTGTTGAGTCAGTGGCTATATTTCGTTGTGACTGGAAAAAGGGGCGTGGCACCGCCCATTCAACTTGAAAATGAAAAGGGCTATATCTTATGAACTATCAGAGGTATGAAGATGAGATTTGTTACATATGTTGTTGTTGCAGTATGAATTACAGTAAGGCTGGAAATGGGCTGTTCCGCACCTTTTTTAAAACAAACAGTTATAACTGTCAAAATTCCACAGTAAATTGCTTTTCGCCCAGAGATATGAACAGTAAGGTGGGCCAATTTTTTTATTCGCAAAAATCGGAATCTACGATGAATTTTAAGAAAATTTCACCAATAAACTTTGTGTCTAAAATCAATTCCTTGCTCGCGTTGGGAAGAATGAAGATTTCAGATAGAGATTATTTTTGTTTTTAAATGAGCACAAACCGAAAACTTCAGATATATATTTTTTGGGACCTTCTGCGTAAAACTGACTTCTCAACAAACTAAATGAGGTACTACAGAAGCAAATCTATGTATTGGTTAAAAAGTTATGGATTCTGAGAGGTGGCATACAGAAATTAAGTTTTTAAAAATCATTTTCAGAATTTTGGGTGGGATCGCAAACAATGTCAAAAATATAATATTCTCTTCGTTTTGGTCTCCAAACATCGGAATGGTAGTTAAAATTAGTTAGTTAGAGCCGGGGCCCATAGGTCTGAAGATACTGAATAATTGCTCATTGATAAAAAAAAATATCTCTGCCAGAAATCTTCATGCTTCTCAGCGCGAACTAGGAATTGATTTTAGACATAAAGTTTTTTTGTGAAATTTTCTAAGAATTCATCGTATATTCTGATACTGGTATACGATTACCACTTTTCTTTTCCACGCGAACAAATTGATCCGCCCTAATGAAATAGCTTTTTTTGAACTAAATATGTAAAAAGTGCAGAGGCGCTGCCCACGCACTTCAATAGTTAACTTTTTAACTGTATCAAATAATGGTCCGTACACCAGGCAGTTGAGGAAACATAGTAGCTGCGCAGACTAAAACAGTGATTTTTTTTTATTTACTTTACAGGTGTGTATTTTTCAATTACTTTTCAGGAGAGCGAATCGGTAATTAATCATTTACATAGACGTAAGTTTGACAGGGGACTCGAACCGACGTTTTTCTCAGCAACTCCATCTGTGCAAATGCTGAGGAAAGATCTTGGCCTACATTCATATAAAATCCAACTGGTAGGAGAACTAGAACCATTGGAAGATCAATCGATTTATTTTTATTTATCATTTCATTGCACATTATTTGAAGGTGAAATGGTTCCAACACGACGGTCTAACATGCCATACGGCGCGTGAGACCATCACTTTGTTAAGCCAAACGTTGGTGACCGAATTATCCCAAAAAATGGTAATACGAGTTCAATACAAAAATAGTATTCCGGAGTATTCTTGATCCGTGTGAGAAGAAGACATGACAAAAGAAGTTTTTATGGCTAAAGGCATGATCTTCAAACGAAATATTCATTTGCGGTCAATAGGCGGAGAAGGCATAACAAAAATGTTTTTTTATGCCCAAAGAGATAGTAAGTATACAGACGTAGTGGCTTTTCGAATGGAAAAATGTTTGTTGGAAAATTACGGAAAAATTAAATAAAAATTGAATTTTCTTTTTCGACGAAATTTTTTATTTTAATGTTTGGTTTGATAATTTTGGACGATGTTAATATGGAAAATTTCGGATAATTATTCAAAAATGACTTTTCGAATAGAAAAATAGATCGTCCTTTCGAATTTAAGCGAATTAAATAAACCATTCGATTGGCTTTTGTGATGACAATCAATAAATCGCAAAGCCAATTGTTGGAAGTTTGTGGGATCAATGTCGAATTCCCCTGCTTTTCGCACGGGCAGCTGTGTGATGTTTGTTTTTGCGCCGGAAAACAAGTCGAAATACATTGTTTATCAGATCGCTCTTCACTAATTTCGAATAAATTCAAATAAATTACATTAAAATTTTAACTATCTGTATTATTATTACCCTGGAGCTTATATGAAGGCGTTAACTTTGGAGCGAGACAAAGTTCGCAGGGTACGAAGTTGTATGGCAGAACAACGTTTGCCGGGTCAGCTAGTATTTATATAAAATCAAGTTAGAGAATTGGTATGACTTATTCCCTGTAAAATATAGGTTTCTTTTAAAAGCCACAGACAGCATTGTGATCCATATTTTCTGCACATTTATTTATTGATACTGTGTCAAGTATTGTCGTCCTGTATTTGAATAAAATTGATCATATCTATTTTTAGATACTGTGCCAAATATTGTCCTCTTGTATATAAATGAAATTGATCTAGGCTAGTCTAGTTAAGTACATAACAAATAACACAAGGAAACAAGTTATTTGTTGTTTTACAAGGGAATGTTGTTTTTAAAGTTATTTGAGAAGCTCGACTTTTCGCGATATACCGTTATGTCAAAAACTACATATACTGGAATAACTCAAAAACGGTTCACCATATTCACTTAAAAAAATTAGTTGAACTAGTCAACAAAAATATCTTCAATCCGTGCTTGCATTGACTTTAAATTTGCGCAATAGTTTCAGAGATATTGCTGAAAAAAACAACAGTTTAATATAAAAAAAAAATTTAAAAACTCATAAAAATAAAAATGCCACAAAAATTACACTTTTGGTCTAATATCAATTAGTTAGTTGAATTGATAAATATCGCGATTTCCATACAAAAATAAAATTTTTTAATATGTGATTGTTCATAATGTTCCAATCAACACACAACATTTCAATTTTGTTCCTGTGCGAAATTTAACATCAGAAAGGATCTTAAAAGCACGATTAAAAAGTTTTCAATAATAACTAAAGTGGTTGATACAAATTATAAAATAAGAAACTTTTCAGTAAGTTCCCATAATTTTTGTTCCTCTCAAGAGAGAACAAGTTTAAAAGTTATTTTGACTAGTTGTCGTTAGATATTATCAGCTTCCGTGGCATGATGGTTAGAACACGCGACTATCGTGCGGGTGACCAAGGTTCAATTTCTGTCTCAGCTGACGTTCGCATTCTTCTATAAAATGTGGGTTCCGTTTTCCGAGTCTTAAGCTAATGGGTCTAATAGGAAATTAAGTACTAAGATGTTTTTTTGTTTATTGGACAATTTGGTCAAAACAATTTCCGATTATAACCTCAATCAAAATATAAGTTATCAGAAAATAACTAATAATCATTTACAGTTGCAATTTTTGTCAGCACATACAATAGAATTTCCGTGTTTAATGCGTACACATACTCACACAAATGAGTGAAATAATGTACGCGCCAAAAAATAAAGACAACAGCTAACGCCACTACGGACAAATTAAAGAAAAAACATAATACCGTTACGAGTAACAGCAACAAGAGTGCTAAGATTTTTGCTGAATATTAATGTGCGGATTTTTTCGTTCATGGACGTTGTTGTTGTGCCAAGTTAATGTCAGCACTACACACAACCAGGACAAAGGTGAGAAGGATGAAGTGTAAATATCTAGTGGTGTGGCGATCATGTTTGGTTTGAGACTGACCACTCGTAATGTAAAATAATGTAATGCAATGAAAACGTGTTTTGCCTGTGTCGTAAATGCTGGACACGTTTGCCTTTTTTTTCTTGTGTCGTTTCTAGTGCACAATATTCAATTGTCGGGTGTAATTATTTGTCGTCAGTCGTCGGCGTCGAATACTACAACAGTGTATTTTACACGCAGACATACATCTGTTGTCCGTAGAAATGTTACAGCAAACGTTGCTTTGTGTCGTGTAAGCATTGTTGCCATCCAAGCAAACGAAAACTACATTTGGGTATCGAAATTGATTGTCGATTGGTGATTTAATAGAAATAATAAAAATAATAAAACTAATAATCACAAAATCAAAAGACTTTATACCTATTTATATTTCAGTTAAAAGTTATTTTTTAGTTATTGAAGACACAAATTATACGCGTTTACATATGGAAATGATCAATATGTAAAAGCACACGCAATTCTCATCAAAATGGACGAATCCAAAGGATTTGTAAACAAACATTGTTTGAAATGTGACGTCACGTCTCGGTAGAAACTAGAGTAACTTAAAAACTAGAGTTTACGCATTAAATGTATAATTATACACGAAGTGGCAACACTGTATATAAGTCGGCTGCAGTGGTCTGTGTTGGTGTGAGCGGCCGTGGAGCAGCTGAATGTAATGCATTCGTATTAGCCGATAGATGATGTTTTTGTTATTATTACTAGCAGTCGTTGCTGCTGCAGTGTTTGTATTAAACCACAGCGGTGGAGTGATTTGAACGAAGGGCCTCCTATTATGTCTTCCATAGGAAGATGGTTAGAACTGGGTGATAGTTTCCCCATTTGTGGTGTCGCCCATATAATGTTGATTATGTTTGTTGAATTTAGGTGTGGGCACCTTAATCATCGGTGTGTTTTTGAACAGTCTTCTTCCATAGAAACTGATATAATTGACAACCGCATTGACAAAGACCGACATGACAAAGACAAAACCGCATATTTTATTATTTTTCTAAAAATGTTGCTCTTACCTTAATATATTTACACCCTTGTTGCAGTATACCTAACTAGTACAAAATCTCAGTATAGAAATTACGAAAAAGATACAATATTGAGTCGAATTTTAGTACATTTTCAATAAATGTATTCAAAATAAATGAAACAAAAACTTAGAAGATGACAAAAGTAAAAAGTTGGGCCAATTCAACCGCACAAGCGAAATGCGGAAGCATTACCTACAACAGCAATATAAACTAGGTTTTAATCTGTGTGACTATATCCCAACGTGTGGGATTACCTCGTTCCCAACTTGACAAAGTCAATCTATACTCTATCTATACTATAATTCTAAAAAGAGGAAATGTTTATGAAGGAGTATTCTTTCAAACTGGGACCGGCCGTGGCATAGTGGTTAGAACACGCGACTACCATGCGGGAGATCGCAGGTTCAAAACTGGCTCCAGTCATCTTAAAAGAAAAAAAAAATTTTTTTTTCTTTCATTGTCGGCTCCCCTCGAATGTTGTTGACAGCAACTTCGCAGTATTAAGCGTCGATTCAATCGGTGTGTCTAGTAAGAGCTTCTCAAAAACAGTGGCGTTCGCATTCGTCGATAAACAAGTAGGTGCCGTTAGTTGTGAATCTAAAAATAGAAACCGTGTTAATTCACAACAACGCGAGAAGCTATCCCATACCTCATTCATGGGGTGCAAAGGGAAATTAAGTTTTAAGTTTTTTTAATCTTTCAAACTACTCATCCTATTTTAAAAATTCTTTCACAAGCAGAATGCTACGTTGTCATTGAGCAATATGGGCTATAAGTGTGGGTTAAGAAACGCGAGCCGGGAAAGCTAGAGCCGAATGTTGTAAAAATATCTTTTTAAATTTACAAACAGCTGTTTTAGAAAATTGTATTTGGAATAGATCTTTTTGCTGAAAAGAGAGCCCTGCAGTCGCAAACGAAACCCTTTAAGCGCCCCTTAGACAAGTAATGCTGCAGCTCATACCGGTGAAGCTCTTGTATATAAAAATATTTAATAACAAGAAAAATATACACATTTCGTCTTCATTTCCTAATCTTACCTTCTTATATAACCGAATCTTTGCAACACAAAATGAGGAGAATGCCCACTGGATGCTGTTTCGTATACGAAAAGCACCTACTGAATGCATTATGTACCGAAGGCCTTGCACTTTCCGCCGCTGTTACACGATTATTCAATGAAGACGGCGACGATGACGTCGCCGACGGCGCAACACAGCGTTTTGAACGTTCAATGTACGTAATCGATGTCACGGACGTTCGTTCCTACACTTTTTTCACAGTTTGCTTTGTTGTTGCTGCTGTCTTCTTGGGTATTCGTTATTCCTGTGTGTGCGTGTAATGTCGACGTACACAGTGTCACTACTAAATTTCTGCAGAACTTTCACTTGCAATTCGTACGTACTGACATTCGTATGCATTCCATAACACACACACATCCAACCAACTTGCTAGCGTTCGAGCACACACATGTATGCATGGCTATATTTTGCATATGCGGAGGTATGAGTGCGTTCGATAAAAACCTTATCCGTTGTAACAGTGACTGAACTTTGAATTGGTCTAAAGGAGCCACAGCGAAGAACAAGGATAACAGAATGTTTAAATGTTCGACTATGTTAGTAATTGTTGTGAGGCATAAAATAAGTTTTGTTTTTCCTATAATTGTTACTTTTATCTGAAAACTGTTTTTTATTAAGTGTTAATATTAGGTTGACTCAAGAGCATATGACACCCTATCATTATGCGATGGTGGGTGCAATGTGTGACACACTGGCGTTTCTTAGTTGCAACTGTTGTATTAATCCAATTTTGCAACTAAATCGTTAAATGTACTCACATGATTGATAATTCGATTTTAATTTCTTGTAACTTAAACCCATTTAGACAAATTTCCTACGTATGCATTTACATAGAAAATAAAAGTGACTCGTTACAAAACTACAGAGAATAAAAGCCGAGAATAAAGAAATCGCCACCAGGAAGTAAATGAAGCTAACGCCATCAACTTTAGAGTGTAAGCGATATTGAATACATCGTATGAATAAAAAGTAAGACAAGTGAGAAATAGAGACCAATAGTTAACCTGATACAAAGTAGCGCTAACAAACTCTGAAGCGAAAAACCAACAACGAAGCGACGACGACGCGATTACATGACTTGCAACGAACGACACTGGGGCACAGGCATACCAACAACAACAGACACCGTGACATATAGACTCACTCACATGCACACACTCACGTAATATGGAACTATTATGTACTTCATTTATGCAATCAAAGAAAAAGTGCATAACGAAGCAGATGACAAAAGCAACGAAAAGAGGGAAAACGGGAAAGAAGTTGCAATGCAACATAAGGAAGAAATTGAAACTGAAAACACTAGCGATGGCAGTAGTCAATTGAGAGCAGAAAGCTTTTTCTACTACACCCCCTTTGTATGGTATTTACCAGAGTTCTGTTAGAGCGCGTCGTTAACATTATAAACAATGTTAAACAAAGAAATAGAGAGCATTGGTGAGTAGGCGGATGCGGAAAGAGAAAACGTATTCAAACTACCGGCAACTTCATGTTTTATGTGTGCGTGTAAACAAGCGGTCGCAACACATAAAGCTTTACGATTGCATTTTATTCACTAGCAGAGAGTGAGCGAGCGTAAGGTGTTGAATATTCAATATGTTTGTGAAATCGTCATATCTCTTGATTTTCGATGGTATTATTTGTGGTGTTTATAGAAAGCTTTAATGGTCATGTTCGTTAGTTTCTCTTCCACATAACTGTAAATAGTTTTTCTTTTAAAAGCTTACCACTATCCCTCTCTCGTGCTCCATGATTGTCTTGCGGCACGGTTTGTGAAAAAACTCTCGGATTTATGCTTCAAGCAAACTAATGCTTTTTCTTCTTCACTTTTTTTGTCCGACAAAAATTAAACTGTAAAACTAAACCAGCGGAAAAGGAAGAAAAGAAAAACAAAAACTTTTATAGAGTAAATTTCATATATAGGTCTCTAATAGATTTTCTTCTGATACTTGACGAGCGCAAGCTAGTGTGTGTGTTTGTGACGGGCGCTTCATACGTTGGTCGACGGAGTGAGCGCATGAGAGTGTATGTGTGTGGCTTTTTCAAATGGTATGAATAGTTTTTGGCGCTTGTTGGTGGCTTTCTTTCGGTGACTCCTTTCATTTCACTTTAAACCGTTCGCATAAACGCACGTTAAACGCGCTCGTCCATCATCACTACGTTAAATCGCTCTTTCGTTTGATTTCGGATGCAACAACACAAAGTCGAAAAGAGAAAAAGAGTATAAATCACTATTGTCGCAGTACGTTATGTCCGTCCACCGGTTAGTTCTCGTTCTTCTTCGCTATTTCAAATAGAATGCTCTTACTTTAACATAACATTTATGCTGCTGTATCTAACGGTAACATTTTCCATGTGAGAATATCTGCGCGATTGTGCATACACGTGCACGCGGCTTGTGCTTTTTCGATCGTCGTTCGGGTCCACGGTTTGATGGTCGATGGAAAGCAAAAGCATTTTCACCAACTTCATTCCGTGCTGTGATTCGCTAGCCAAACAAACAAACATTAAGCCAGCGCGGCGAAATTTTCGACATCCCCAACGACGCGCGCCTTTCGACGTCAAAAGGGGCAAACTGCATAGTTTTGCTCTTTTCCATTAACGTTACGGCCTTCATTACATCGAACAAGAAAGCAAATTGAATGAACATTAAGCGAAGGTACTGAACGCCCCATGTGGGCAAAGCCCAGTCAATAAGTATTGTTCTGAACGATCAACCTTAACTTGTTTAGTTATACCATGAAAACGAGAAATAAATATTCTACGCAGCAGCAACAATTTCGACAAAAAAATAATAATCATAAGCAGTTAATATAACAACATAAATATTATTGTTTCGACCAAAAAAAAAAAACAACATCTCATACAAATAAGGTTGTTGTTGGTATTAAGCAATACAATTTATAATAAAAAATACAAACTATACAACACTGCAGTCGATAATATTAAAAAACAAAATAAAACGCTCCAAAATGCCTCAAGAAAATAACGTCGTTAACGAAAATCTAACCAGAGGTCATCAGCCTCAATGGAGAACAGTTCAACAGCTAACGAACGTAAATTAAATCTATGAAAAAAAAAGTTTAAGTCTGTATAAAGTTAAGTCAAATGTAAAACATAAGTTTACACAAAAAAGGCACTGAAAGTGAATAAGCGAAGTGTAAAACATACATCTGTCCGGATTGGTCGCTAATAAATATCTAAATCTACAATAATTTTAAATATGACAAAATGCAATGATGAAATGACCGAAAACAGTTTATGATGAAGGAACGAGTGTGGATAAACAGTGGCAATAATTTAATTTCGTTTTCTGAGATAATCGCAATGAAATAATATTTTTATTTTTTTTGCACTAAAATCGCCTCTTATTGAAGGGCCTGTTGATTTTTACTAAGATTTTGCAGTTATGTTTATGATGATGCATTACATTTTTTCAACGATAAAGGTTAATTTTATTGAACAATTTCAAAACAATAAATGAAAAAAAACGAACTAAAAACTAATCCAATTGAATGCACTTTGCAAGACGACGCCTTAAATATTTGAAATAGATTGCTGAGATAATTAAACTATTACAAAGTATTTCTCAAGATGGGGTAACTAATTCAATTTCTCAAGTTAGCCCACAATCATTTAACAAATATTTCATTCCACTCTCCGTCCACGCACAATAAACCAAGTCAAAAATGTAAAATTTGAGACTAAAACCAAAAAGCAAAAGTAAAAAAACAAAAAAAAAATTGTAAAAACTACAGTCTCACGAAGAAATAGAGAAACAAAGAAAAACGAAAGCCCTAAAAAATCGAAAACGGAAGTGCCACAATCCTCACGGACGTTGAAGAAAATAATGCCACAGTAGCTTATTTTACACTCAAGTGCATTTAAATTCAATTTGAATCAATGTTTTTTATACGCAACATATACAATATTTGTAAGAACTTTTTGTGAAAATTATATTTGTATGTGAAACATTAAAATACCAGTGCATTGCCTTACATTGACATCATCAAACCTTCGACTACTTAACCCATAAATCAACTAAAGTAATCATAATGAGCAATGGTTTGATTAAATATGTTCTTATGTTAGTGAACGCGAAGAAGTAAAATAGTCCCGGCTTGCGGGGTCCAATGTGTACACCAACAAAATAAGTTTATAAAACAATATCAATTTTTGAAAACTAGTAAAACATCAACAACTGCTGCCAATAGCCGCCTTATACCGGCAATACAATTGCAACTCTTGAGAATAAAAGACTGAGAGAGATTTTACTAAAAACACAAATTAGTATAAACAGAACTATTTGCTTACGAATATAGTGTAAATACATTTTATGTGAAACATGTACACAAATTCTAGCTACATGTAGCAATATCAACTACATTATGTTTCTGCCGTCAATCGAGGCTGCAAGATTCAACGTTCAAACGAACGACACCGAAATCAGTGATTATTTAAAGAATGAACATCGGCCATGAATAACCAACAACCAATGGCTTAAAAATGTTTACAAATAAAATACTCAATTCATATAAAACCTGCAAAAATATGCAAAAGAAAAAGTGACCATAATACTGAGAGAAAATTAAATAATACAAAGTGTCTTCAGTGATTGTGGTCCTTTATTAGTTGACCGAGACTCGGCATATTAATGTGTGAAATTTGGGAGTTTTAAACCCATTACAAACATGTTGCCGAGTAAACAATTGCAACAGTATTAATTGACAATTAAGACACAAGTAACTATATCCAAATGAGTGTGGAACAGCATCCGCAGCAACTGACGGCAATTGAGTTAACAAAAAGTAACGCCAGCAACATATCAAAAACTAACAAAACCGCCAACGCCTGTGATTCAGGCGTTAATAGTATCGGAAACGTCATCAATTCTGAGAAATATAATGATTATTTAGGTGATTCAAAGCATAATGAAAGTAATTTGGCCAAATCAACCAGCCCTGCGCCGCCTGCTCGTAGTCCTTCTCCAACAGCCGTTGTTAAACAGAACGGCCAACACCTTTGCCCAGAAACGAACGGCGAACATTTGAAGTCCCAAACAACAGCGCTTGCAAGCCAACATGAAAGCTGTAAAGAGGAGAAAACACAAAAGGAAATACTACCATCTCTCCCCAAAGGAGATGATGAGAGCGACTTGAGAACGTCATTGGCTGAGAATAATGATTTTGGCGTTGACGAGGATGACACTCTGAATACCGCTTGCATAATTAAATCGCCTTTGAATAAAACATTGCTTAAGAAATGTACGCCAAATGGCAATGGCAACGCAAACCCTTTGCACCTGAGTACTGTAACCGCATCGACCACCAGCACCACCTGTTGTTGCAGTGGAAGCTTCGTTGGTGGTAGCGGCATTACCACTACAAGTCAACTAGGTAAACCAGAGTATGGCCACTATCACCATGCAACCGATGATCATCCTGAGGGCGAATTAGAAAATTTCGACCCTTTTACCAAAGTCCCCATACCTACTAAATCACCAATACCAACGACAACCACATCAAATGCATCCGTTAAGTGTACAAAATGCAATAACAATAACAACATACATTACAACAATTACAATTGTTACTATCGTAAGAAAGCGACACGCTTGAAGCCATCAATATGTCGTTAGTATATTTTCATTACTCTAATACCCCACTCCCACTCCTATCTTACAGATCTCACAATCCAAACAAAAGCAACGCAATTTACCTATAATCTAAAATTAAAACCACAAGTGCCAAAAAATTGATGTAACATCAAAGACAAAACAAACAAACAAAAAAACACAACATTGCAAAATGCATAGACTTTCCAATTGGCTACCAACTTCGGAAACATCACTGACAAAAACACGCGTCTTCCCCCGCCGATTCCCAAAAATTATCCCACCAAATAACAAACGCACAATCCCAACAATAATTGGCATTCACACCGACATGTCGACAATTGCTTAGATTTTGAACTGAAATTACAAATTGTTTCAAAATTGTTCAAATAGCCGGACATAAACAGTCATCCAAAATTATGACATCCATAGGTAAATTGTGTAAACTAATTTTCATTAATATTCATTATTATTATTACATTATTATTCAACATTAGTGTCAGATAAGCAGAATTGCAACAACGGCACAAATATGACATTCCAACAAGAATTCTTACACATTTTGGAACTAACATATGTACATAAAAGACCCTACATTAAGTATCGATTCGTTTTCCTATCTATCAGAGAGAAACAAAGCTTCATGCAAAGTCTGAGAGAGAAACTGCACGATTACCATCACACCAAATCTTCAGTATTATTCTTGAACGTAGGAAAGCCCTTCATGTGTAATTCCATGGGTAAAACTGTGCAATATAGGTCGTTAATCGATAATTCTATGGTTAGTACTAAGAATCTAGCATTTTAAAATTGTTTAAGTAAAGTTATAAGCCATACATTTCGTCTTGCCAGTGATAGTTCAATTATATAGAACAATAATAATAAAATAATAATTTGTAATGTAATCGCACAATTAAAGATAATGCAATAAAATCGATTTCAAAAAATGTTAATGAAATCCAGAATTAATTGGTTCACATAAACTAAACTTAAACAAAAACTATTGTTCGCTTTTAGAATTGTAGTTCCAGCTAGTTTTTGGTTTAGTATTTGTGACACTGATTGTTTTTAATTTTTCAATTATGTTTGACTCCCTACATTACGGAATAAATCGCATCGTGGATTACAGTTGTTCTAAAAATTTCTTGAAATTCTCCCAATGATTTTGGCAAAAACTCGGATTTTTGTCTTATCTTTCTCTGCGAAGAATTAAACAATAGAAACTACATTACGTTAAGAAATATTTACATTTTATGAGGGAAACAAACGATACAGATAGAGCAGAAGTTATTGTTGGTCGGAGTACCCTAAGATATGTTTATTACACATCAAGCATTAGCTGGTCTATTCAATCACTATCGATAAAACTGTATCTATTCGTATGTGAGCCAATATTAATTATTTGTCTGTGTGTTTGTTTAGCAGTGCTCTTGCTACTCTACAGCTTGTGGTAGCTGCCATAACATACAGCACACACTGTGTGTTGTTTAGAATTAATCTTATGGCTGATAATGGAAATGGGTCAAATGTTTTTATTTTTCAACGTTTACGAGCTTGGTCGAAAACGCGCTCATGCTCATTACTGATGGGCGAAATCGTTGTGAAGAGAAGAGAAGTATAGAAATATACATACAAATATAAAAAGTTCTGCCATGACGATGCCAGTAGCTTGTAGCCGGCATTTTTATCGGCGATGTGAAAGTGAAGACTGCTAGTAGATAAACATCTTTTTTTATTTTTGAATACTCTTCGAGGCATCAGCATATCAACAGATTTTAAAATGTTTCAATATATCTCGTTATACCCACACATAAACATCCGTTTCACGTGTACACTGCTGTCAAGCGGTACTTGCGTTTTGTCACTTACATAGTAGTTAAACAAATTCACAATATTTGTTTCTGTAAATTCACATATTAAAATAGAAAATCGCCGTCAATTTTAATACATATCGTTAAAAAAAGATAACTCTTTAGATCTGGCAGCATTGTTCAGCCCTGTTTCTCTTCTATCGTCTGTGCTGAGCCTAACTTGTTTTATTTTTGGACTCTTTCATTCTTCTCTATTTACATAACAAAAACACATTGTTTGTCGTGGTTGTTTTACTTTGTTTGTTTCGTTCTCATGCCAAGCTTCGTGGCCAAACAACAGTTATGTTTATATGACCGATAACTGTGTAATGTGTAAAGGTTAATAACCTTTACAGACGAGAGCAGCGGACAGATGAGAAACTCAAACAGAGCGAGAGTGAAACACAGTTAGTCATTGTCTTTCTTTTGGTAAAGCTAACGAAAAGTGTTTAGTTTATCGCCAGAGCGCAGTGCCTAATTACTTCCGCTTTGTTATATTCCACAAAATAGAGCTGTATCCTGAATTATACTTAATATATGTATTAATATTTAGAATACAGTCTTACAACAATCTAAATGAAATTGTTTCCTAAAGTTTCCTATAGCGCATTCTTTAAGAATGCCAATACTTCAAAAGCAACAAAAAAACTATATCATTAACAATTTAAAATTTATATTCTGAACTTTTTTGATACTATCAGTCAGTATATATAGCTTAATATACAGTCTGCAGAATGTCATCATTATTTCTGATGCCATTTTTATAAAAATATAAATAACTTTCCCCGCATGCATTTGATCCGAAATAGTTTTTTGTTTTTCGAAATTATTGAACCGCTAAAGAATGCTTATCACAGTTATTAATGGTTTAACAAGAAACGATAACATTTACTCCAACAAGGCTATATATTCAAAACTGTGTGTGAAAATATTTTAAGATTTTATTCGTTAAAATGTATCACGAAATGCAATTAACAGCATTAAAATTAATTATATCCAATTTGTTTCTTTTCTCAATAACTTTTGGATTTTATTATAATCGTCAATTCCCCATTTCTTGCTTAACGGATATGGAAACAAGCAGAATTGACGTTTTTGGAGAGAGCAGAATCCTCATTAGACTCCATTACATCCCAAAAAATCACTGTTTGGTGCTGTTTACATGGCGAAGGCGTTATCGGCCATCTTTATTTAAATCCGAAGCGCTGCCAATATTTCCTTGATTGGCGGACGCAACAGACAAATAATTCATGATTTTGTTATTCGTCATGTCATTGCAAATTATTTAGAGGAGATATGGTGGCAACATGCCACACATAGTGACCGAATTATCTCATGAAATGGACCTGTGGACTAATTTTTGTGGGGGTACGTCATATCGCTGGTCTTGTTGGTAAACAAGCAACGATTGGCCATTTAGAAGCCAACATTCGATGCACTATTTATGAAATAAGACCTGAAATAAGAAATAAGACCTGGAGTATTTGAAAAAGTGTGTTAACCGACAAGATTGCGTTCATAAGCCATGAAATTTATGAGATAACAAAGCCAAAAAGAGAATTCTATTCTTTTAATGACGAAAATAATCAAAACAAAACAAAAATTCCCTCACTTATATCAATATTTAAAAATCTTATGTACTCGTAAGTTTGTCAAAATCGCAATAATGTACGAATTATATACAAATATACGAATTATAAACGCCAATAAGAGCTCCTAAGTCGTTGTTTCCTTGCTTGCACCTATTACACGAAAAAAACATAACACAATCTGGCAACTATTTGTGCAATCTCGCTCTATCTATTTTACCTCTACTCTCCCTTGATGAGAATTATTTTGCGCATTTTACTCAGTTCCAACAGATTGCCAGTAGTATTTGTAAACAATAGTGGCGACCTACGCCAAGACGTTGCATGTTGCCTATCATGGCTGCGTTGACACGATGGTGCACTGCTACGCAAAATGACGTAAACAATAAGTTTGTTATTTGATCGGCAAGAAATCATATTGATAGATGAGACGTTGTGAACATGTTATGGCATCTGTTATACTATGTTGGAGAACAATCAAGCTTTAAAAAAATCAAAACTTAAAGATCAACTGAAAATACTATTAGCTTCCCTACAGGAAGATAATATACTCGTACGAAAGTTTTATTGACATACTTTGTTGTCTTTTAAGGCTTTTTCAATATTTAACAAAAACTAATGTATACTTAATAAATAAAAATAAAGGTATCTAGGTATTTTGGATTTAAATTTTTTAGTAGAGCATAGTTAATATTAGAAACTGTATAATATACTATATAATAATATACAAATGTCCGATTCAGATTGACACACATGTATCTATATAAGGAATTATTTTGTTGACGTGATTAGCAATTATCTCGGGGAGGAAGATTAATATAGAGCCACAAAGTTTGCCATCTAAGGAATGATAATTATGAAAGCGTAACTCGCAGTAGAACAAGACGCTTTGTTTTCTTTAGGAGATCTTTAGAAGATGTCTGCTCATCTTTATTTATTACACTTATCGATTTGTCCATGGTCCACAACATATTCATATCGGGTATTGTACGAGTTTATGCTTTTTAATACATCTTTACGTTTCAAATTCCGATTTATTTATATCACATGTTTGCATATACTCACATACATTCAGATATTCGTATGGCGGAAGTAATGTTTTTGTTGTCGACAAATCAATTTTTATAAATTTTAATTATTTGTGTCTATCTAGTAGCGTATGTGCTGCAGATATGGCAAAAAACAACGAAAGCTAACTTAAAACTTGTTTGCACATATACAAACATAATGAATATAAACTTAACAAAACCGTTAATACTACAAGAGCTCCAGCATGCTATGTATGTGACTACCCGTTAGAGTTAAGACAAAAATAACAGAAAATATTCGCAAAATATATACCTGCGACTCTAGCTTCGAAAATGTGAATCTGTCTCTCAGATGTACTTCCTTACATTATTTAATTTCTTGTTTCTTTACTTCATTGCTAATTTATTGATCGTTTATAAGACGTATTTTGTAAATAAATGTGGACTTTTAAATTTTGGCCACCCTAGAATTTGAGGTATTCTTCTTCTTATTTAATACCTGCGTGTTTTTTTTCCCCTGATACAATATGCGGTTCAGGCAACCACCCGCTTGTTCTGGTAAGCATTACGTATGTAATGATACCATCGATGACCAGGAATGACACAGTATCTCCTCGTCAATATACCCGCCATACGTTTGATTGACGAATTTAACATGGGGATGCCATAGGAGGTATACAATCGCCACCCTCTCGCTTACCATCCATTGACGAAAACACAAATGGTAATTCGTAATTACTTTCGTCAATACCAATTATATGATGAAATATAGATAATAAAGTGGAGTGAACTAGTTCGTTAATAATATGCTACTACAGAATGGAAAAATTTTAAGGAACTTGGGAAGTGACATAGTGTATGGTGTAGTACAGTATGAATCGAGTACAGTATGAATATGTATACAAAATTTCCCTAACACCTCCAAAATCTTGACTTACGGTTAAAAAACTGGGGTTTCAGGTTTTTTTGTTTGATTTGTTGACGGTTTTAGGAAGAAGAATCTTAGAAATTTCCAACGAAATATATTTATATATAGATATCTTCCTATAACTGTCTTTTTAAGCGTCAATAATTCATACTTTTCGGATTTTTTCACTATTTTTTAAGTTTGAAAATGTTTTTAGCCACAATTTTATTAGAATACCCTAATGTTGGTTTTGTTATTTAGAAAGAGTTTGCTTTTACGACTAAAGCGCATATTTGTTTGTAAAAATCGGTTAACAAGTGGTTAAGTTATTCATGCATTTTGAGGAACGCTACTTTCATATCCCATACTAAAAAAAAGCCGGGAGAACTTTGCATTCAAACACGAAAAACTTGTAACACAGTTGTTGACTTTACATTTACAGATCAAACACTGAATGGAATTTTTCAACAACCGTTTAACATACCGATCATTAAATTATGTTTTTTTTATTTGTTACAAACACATCAGAGAATAACGGCACTTAAAAAATAGAAGAGTAAAAAAAATATGAAAATGAATGTCTGTTTATTTTACTATCCCCTAGTAATGCGCATGGGAGTCAATTGACGCAACGCTCGCTTACTTTGGTTTAATGAAATAAGTATATACCTCCAAATTCAAACTACTATGATAAAAACTTAAAATAAAGCACAAAAACAATACTAGATGCTTAGTTCTAAATATGTGAAGTAATTTGTATTTAAACAAATTAAAAGAAATCTTAATCCAAATACATTAATTTAGCTCCTTCGGTGTGTCATACAACTTTCTTTTGTGAACTTCTTTTGAATTATGCACCGTTTGTGCACTCTTATAAGATATCGAACAGATCACATTTCCCTATGAAGTTTGCCTTTACAAACATACTATTCTTTCCAGCTTTTGCTGAGCTAAATTCAAGCCAAGAAACTACGATTGTAATCAAGCATACATTTATTCCTTTAAACCCAAAAATTGTTTGTGATGTGTATTTTTCATGTTTTTTTTGCCATTACAATTTCTTGTTTCTCCTTTGTTAGTGTTTTAATGTTATTTCACTTTTTTTTTGTCTTATATTCTGTCAAAACGATGATAACTCTGGAAAAGTCTTGAAAGTCGCAGAGAAATTCAGAAGAGTTATGGTACTATATCAATAGAGTGTAGTTGTATAACATGTTAGTGGTATTAAGGGAGAAAAATCGTAGATATTGGTCGTAATTCATTGTTTACTTTTATCACTCTTACTACTTGATATGTAAAAAACATTCAAGTGCATAGGAACAAACGATTTCTTCATAAAGGCATTTCGGAGAAACAAGAAAAACATCTGGAACTCTTCACGTAACAACCTGAAGGCGAGCAGGCTTATTACACTTTACATGAGTACAGTAAAAGGTTAACTTTACTATTTATATTAGACCAAGATTTAAGGAAAGACTCGCCTAGTTGGAAAATGGCAACAAATGGCACTAATACATTCCTTGAGAAATTAACTGAAAAACTTAATGATCGTCCAATGATTAAAAACGATGAATTTACCATGGATCAAAAGTTCATCAACGCTTACAAAGTGGTTTTCAAATACAGTGACATCAAATTGGAAGACATCGAAATTCCAAAGCATTTTTGCTTAGACGATTTACTACAAAAGATCTAAATGCAAATAACTAAAGTAGAATATCATGAAACTTGAACATTCCTAAAGCCACCTATTAGTTTTGTTAGCAGTATTTATTTATACAAAATTTATATAAAAAGAAATTATATGTTTTTCCATAAGTATTTAATTTTAGTATAATATTTTCCCCCTCCCATCTCTCTCTCTCCCTCGGTTAAATAATGTACTGCTTCCAAGTAATTGTGAAATTGGAGAGACGTAAAAAATAATTTTGTTATTTTTTACTGTGCGACAGTTTGTCTTTAAAACCGTGAGTTAAACTCAATTGAACCTGTAATTTACAAAAAAATAATTTGTTAAAACTTGCCTTGATGCCTTTTTTCAAAAACAAAAAGAAACCATGTATACCTGCTTTTATATGAATAAGCGAAGTAATTATTCTTTACGAAAATAAAGTCATCACTTATTTACATTAATTTGTTTTTCCTGTATTTCATTTACCTAAACGTTAAAAATGTTTTAATTTACATACCATTTTTAAAAACAAACTTGCCTTTACCTGTGTTTGTTTTTACAACCATGCATTTTTGTACAACATTTGTATTTATTTTGAGAGACGCCGTCTACTTAACAAATTATAATTGTATTATTTTTTTTTTCTTGTTTGGGAAACGTTATAAAATAACATTCCCTGTGCTCTATTATTAATGATACTTTTATGACAATATTTAAAAAATTGGATGAAATCAGAGAAATTTATACTATATTTATTTATATATAACTATATAGTAAATATTTACAATCATTATATTTATTATGCTGTTTAGAGAAAATTATGCAGTTATAATTGAAATGAAGATGAAAAATGTTGAATAAAATTTAACGGTGTTAAAACGATCTTTTGGCACACTTTGGCCTTAAAGGAAATATATGAAAAAAAAAACTAAGTGGATGCTATTTTAATCAATATATTTTTGATTCGGGATGATATTTTCGTCCACATATATGTATATGAAATTCTGTTTACATTCATAGTTGCAAAATCACACGGAAAAACGACAATAATGGAGGGTTATCTAGACTATGATATAATTTCAATTAAATAATTTGACCTTGTGACCACGCATATCATATTGAAACACTCGTCACTTATATCAATTCTGTATGGATATTTCATAGCTAAACTATAATTGGATAAACTCGCGCTCACTGATATTGTTTCTTTTTTAGGAATTATGACACTGAGCCGTGGTCCTTACAGCGAGCTCGATAAAATGAGCCTTTTTCAGGATTTAAAACTGAAACGACGAAAAATCGATTCAAGATGCAGCAGTGATGGCGAATCTGTAGCCGATACTTCGACTTCATCACCCGATCTTCTAGCGCCTATGTCACCTAAAATGTGTGATTCGGGTGGTGGCGAGAGCGCGGGCGGAGGCATCATCGGCGTCGGCAGCTCGAGTATAGGTTGTTCAATGGCAACACTAACAGCTACTACTTCCTTTACCACGACCACAACACCAGCCACTTGCTCGTCCACAGCTCTGCCTCAGCATCAAGTGGCCGCAGAAGTGATGGTGGCGACAGCAAAGGCCGTGGCCGCTGCAGCTGCCGTGAAAAACGAGCAGTTGCAGCAGCAGGAACAGACTGAAATTCATTCATCGTGTGGCACAATTTCATCCTCGCCAGCTAGTAATGCGATGACACCGCCTGCGCCAGTAAGAATATCGCCTCCAATGAACACCGAAATGGCCGCAGCAGACAGTGCGGAACGTCGAACGCCACTAACGAATAGAGCAACGCCCACACCGCCACACAACAATGGCAACGCCACAAGTAGTACCAGCAATGGTGGAGGTAGTTGTCGAGCTTCGCCCGATTCTATGGACGATAAGCCTACGACAACCACATCTTCGCCCGTTATGTCAGCGAATGGAGTCCGTGCGACAGCAGGTGGGAACAACAATCCCAACAGTAGTATGAGTGTGATACGTTCAGTAAAGGAGGAGCGCATTTTGGCCTCCCCCACACGCATGATGGCTTATCATCAACATCAACAGCAGCAGCAGAGTTGCAAAACTCCCACGCAGTCTCAACAACACGTTACCGTTTTGGTAACACCGTCACGCATTAAGTCTGAACCCCAACTACAACCGCAAACGTCACATTTGCCATATTCCACAGCAGTCGCAGCTTCGACCATCACTTCATCGCCATCTTCAGCGCCGGGCATTCCTACAACGTCTCACAATTGTACACCAAACCAACATCTTCACCTTCAGCAGCAACAGCATTCAGCGTCCTCACATTTAACCCCAATAGTCACAACGCATCACTTGCACCAACAATTGACCCAGCCGCAGCTGCGAAAAAACAGTCCTCCGCATGATTTACAGTTGCCATCGCACCACCACCTATTGTCGCAATCAATGCAACATTTAACGCAACAGCAGCAGTTGCATCTGCTGCAACAAGCCGCTGCCATGTCTAGGCAAAATAATCCAGCTTCGAGAGAGTTATCGCCTAGCGCTTCAATGTCGCCCAGTTCTCGCCACTCCGCGTCCAAATCACCTCAGCAGCATTTGATGCAATCTCAACAAAATGCGGGGCCGCATGTGCGTGTTAAGAAAGAACCGCCCTCAATGCAAAACCACGGATCTGCCTTTGGAAATGGCGGCAATGGGCCTCAGCGGCATCACTCACCACATTTTATGCAGCAGCCTCATAATCAGCAGCAAACGCAGCAGGCCCCGCCACAGTCACAGTTGGCTCCTCAGACATTCGGAAATATGGCTCAAGCACTAATGCATCCGTCTTCTTTGCAGACATTAAGGCACCCCAACCGAGATGCTATATTATTTCGCGTTAAAAATGAAGTGGCTGCGGCCGCCGCTGCTGCAGGATTGCCACAATTAATGCAACCAGGTGCCGCCGCTGTAGCAGCCGCAGCAGCCCAGCGAATGGTTTGGGTGTCCAATGCGAGAATAAACGGTGTTAAGCCCGAAGTAATAGGAGGGCCTATGGGAAGTATACGTCCTGGGGGTCCAGGTCAGTCACCTTCTCCCCATCACTCTTCTTCATCTGCTTCCTCGAGCTCTCAGCTTTCGCCACAGACTCCCTCTCAAACGCCTCCTCGAGGAACACCAACAGTGATAATGGGCGAAAGTTGTGGTGTCCGTACAATGGTATGGGGGTATGAACCCGCAGCCCCACCTACATCAGCGGGGTCCACCAGCCAATCTCCCAACTCCCACCATCACTCACATTCACAGCATCACGTCCCGCACCAACAAATGAGTGGAGGGGGACCACCGTCATCGCTGCAGTCGCAGTCACATCATTCATCTCAGTCATCGTTGAACACAGCATCTTCACCTTCAGTCGGATCTCTAACACCTACGCATACCCCAGGGCCTTCGCCACAAAACAATGAAGAAGCCGCTCAACTTTTGTTATCCTTAGGCCAAACCCGAATTCAAGATACAAGACCTAGACCGCCACACGCATTTCGTACGCCACATGCCCTGAATATGGAGCGCTTATGGGCGGGTGACTATTCCCAATTGCCACCAGGTCAACTGCACGCTCTTAATCTAAGCGCAGCTCAACAACCATGGGGTGGAGGGGGAACTTCTAATACAACTGGCCTGGGTCGGGCTTTAGATAACCCCCATGAGCCAACCGACGAGGATGAACAACCCCTGGTGTGTATGATATGCGAAGATAAAGCAACGGGCTTACATTATGGCATTATAACGTGCGAAGGGTAAGTAGGAATGTGATTTTCTATTGTGGACATTTTTCATTTGTTTTTTATTAAAGGTGTAAAGGGTTTTTCAAACGGACTGTACAAAATCGACGGGTGTACACTTGCGTGGCGGATGGGACATGTGAAATAACGAAAGCTCAACGTAATCGTTGCCAGTACTGCCGCTTCAAGAAGTGCATCGAACAGGGCATGGTACTGCAAGGTGAGTAGGCTGAAAAATCTCTTGTATAACCTTCCCAGGAAAACACTAACGTTTCATTTCGTCGTCTATTTTCAGCCGTACGTGAAGATCGCATGCCTGGCGGCCGAAACAGTGGAGCCGTCTACAATCTATACAAGGTCAAATATAAGAAACACAAGAAGAGCAAGCAACAGCAGCAACAGCAACAGATGCAACAGCAACATTCGCCTATGCACCAGCAACAGGGCCACCATCAAACACAACTCTCGCCGCAACATCACCAGAGTCATTTATTTATGCCACAGCAGCAGCAACAACTGCATCAGCAACAATTTGCTGCCGCAGTGGCAGCGGCAGCACATCAGCAACAAACCAAACTACTTGGTGAAATGAAACCCCTGTTTTTGGCCAAGGACCAGCAGCCTCTGCATTCGCCGCATCACCAAACGCAGCAATCGCCAACAGTGGGTCCCCCGAACCAACAACCTCCGTCACACTTAGCATCACCTCACCATCCTATGCATGCGCCGCCGGGAGGTCCTATGCACAGTCCAGTAAACAGTGGTGCCCAACAACAAACATCACATCATCATACTGCCGCCGTAGCACCGCCACAACACCATCAGTCGACAGCAGCTTCTCAAAGACCTGCCACGCCACAAGAGACTGACATAAAAATACCCTCGCATTTGGTAAATGGAACCATACTAAAGACTGCTCTAACAAATCCTAGCGAGATTGTTCATCTCCGACACCGACTCGACTCAGCGGTTAGCTCCTCTAAAGATCGGCAAATTTCATACGATCATGCACTGTCAATGATACAAACTCTTATTGATTGCGACGCAATGGAAGATATTGCCACATTACCGCATTTCTCAGAGTTCTTGGAGGACAAATCCGAAATCAGTGAAAAACTGTGTAACATTGGAGACTCCATAGTCCACAAATTGGTGTCATGGACCAAAAAACTGCCCTTCTATCTGGAGATACCAGTGGAGATTCATACCAAACTATTAACGGACAAATGGCACGAGATTCTCATTCTTACAACAGCAGCCTATCAAGCATTGCATGGCAAACGCCATGCAGCATCATCAAATACATCGGCCAGCAGTTCGACGTCTTCGAATTCCTCAGCCTCTTCGTCGTCCTCTTCACCCACGCAACACAACCACAATAACCATGCTTCATCGACATCGCCGCCCCATATTAGCGCACATCCTGCTCATGTCCATAAGGACGATCCAGAATTCGTGGCCGAAGTCAACGCCCATCTTACCACTCTGCAAACGTGTCTCACAACGCTAATGGGCCAGCCAATAGCTATGGAGCAACTTAAACTCGATGTCGGGCACATGGTGGATAAGATGACGCAAATAACAATAATGTTCAGAAGAATTAAACTAAAGATGGAGGAGTATGTCTGTCTAAAAGTCTACATATTGCTGAATAAAGGTATAGTGAGAAAGTATTATTTTTTGCTTAGAGATAATGTAATCACAGAATGTCTTTTGTCTTTGCTTCTCCGATTTTAGCAGAAGTGGAATTGGAAAGTATACAAGAGCGTTACATACAAGTGCTGCGTACATTCTTACAACATTCATCGCCACAGAATCCTCAAGCCCGCCTAAATGAGTTGCTGTCCCATATACCAGAGGTGAGTTCTAAATATGTGGCTTTTATTTACAAGTCTTTAAAACTGACTTAGAAGGAGGCTAAAGCTAACCGCATGCAAGATTCTGCATTAAAAAAAAATAATTTCCAACAACATGATTACAAACTCGTAATGATTATAATAAGGAGCTTAAAAATTATGAAATATAAAAGATTTATCCTCCTTTTCGTTGGTTGGTTTGCAACTGTAGACAGTGTTATACGAGTATATATGACTCTGGTAACAGAGTAACTTAAAAAAAATTGACTTTTGTTTAGTGACATTAACCTATTTTAGGTATTAATTTTTTAAATAAACAATACACTACTGATATTCGCTGTTATTTTTGTAACGTACATATTGACACATATGATTATTTTTGTATTCTTCAGATTCAAGCTGCCGCTAGTCTTCTTTTGGAAAGCAAAATGTTCTACGTTCCCTTTGTTTTGAACTCCGCCAGTATAAGGTAGCAAATGCTTCAACGTGGTCTACTTACAATTGCCGAGCAAAAACCGCCTTATCCCACAGCAGCCGAGCTAACACAAACAACTATCGAACAAGAGCTTAACAAACCACCCGTGGTTAATTCGCCGGGAAGCAACGATGTTAATGCGCTTGGGAAAGAAGATAGACAACAAATGAATTGTTTGCCCATAATAGAAATGCCTCAGATAAAAATCGAACGGGACTATGATTGTATGAACGCTGCTGAAGAACGGCCAGCGTATTCGGAGAGAGAGGGCTATGATGAATGCGTGGAAAAAGAACTGATAAAACCAGTGCCTGCTTTGTTGGAGCCAACATCGATTCTTAAGACTTCCCTTCTGACGGGAGCGGCCAATACTTTGGCTACTTTAACGGCTGCTGCGGAGCAGATAGCCAGAATGCCAACTACGATTTCAATACACAGTGATGCCGAGCAGAGGGAACTAGGAGCACAAACAACGGCAAAGTCCTTTGGACGAAACAATGATGAAAACACAAGACTATTGTTTAACGACGATTCTCAAGCAGATAAATCGGCGGGAGATCAGATCATCAATCCACAGCAGCAAAGAGAGTCCCTATTGTTTTCAGCTAGATCTACGACGCCTGCTAAACCAGCATACACATCAATACTGCAGACAGCATTGATGTCTAAACGTCCTGCAACGTTAAACGTTGCTACATCACCTGCGTCAAAAGTAGTGTCAGGTTGTACAACACAAATGTCAATGATAACCCCAACGCCTTCTTCTGCAACAACTTTTCATGTTCGTACCCCAGATCAAGTCCTTAAGACTGCAGTCACCCTGGCAACGTTAAGCGAAATAACAACACAACGAGAACAACAGCAACAGCAACTGAAACAAGCACAACAGCAACTACAACGAGACTTGTCTCCAAATCTAACGAAGCACATTTTAGTGGTGCCACAGGTGGCTCCAGGCAAAATGTGTCCTTTGCCTTTTAAGAAACTGAACCTTGGAACAGCAACTTCATTGTCGATCACTGCCACAACCTATTCTTCTACATCGACCACTGCAAGTTGCACAGCAACGCTAGCGACATCCTGCAACAATTCCAGTGCTTCACCATCAGAAACTGGAATTACAAATAATTTAAGTAATACTTTAGGTTCTTATATTCCTTCATTCGCTAATGTATGTAACAGCAACAACAATAATTTGGCGGCTTCTTCTAAGATACAAAAAACTAAACCCATTCACTGCAACAACGATGTTAAAGCGAATCACTTCATTGGCAACAACAGTGACACCTCTTTGACAAAATCCCAAGCCATAGCAACCCAAACCATAAAAATACCTTGCATCAAGCCTTTATTGGTAACCAGCCAAACGCAAACTGAAGAGGTTATGCATAAAGAACGCCAACCCTCTAATAAGTCGGGATTCTCGCTCCACGCTCCCACCACAGGGTCGCTGACAAGTGTTGCCACTTCGGCAATATGTTTTGCTACATCCTTACAAGCAACAGCATCTTCATTACAATCAAGCTCCTCCAACGGGGGTTTGCTAAGGACTGCCGTGCCATCTCAGTGTAAAATGACGATGACACAAACCGCATCTACATATTCACCAACTACATCAATCCCATCATCGCCGGCATCGGCATCTTCATTACCACCCCATAATTTATACACACCTACGGACACTTCTCTTATTTCTTACAAAACTGTTAAACCTGCTCCATTTGAAAATAATTCTACTTCGACAGCTGGCAACATTTTTAAAGCTACTCTTACACAGCCGTTGGGCTTACCCGTTGATGCTAATCTCTTTTCGTGCTCGTCAGGTATTTCTGATGACACTACGAATCCGAGCGCAATAAATTGCAACTTGTTGAAAACTAAATCCAAAACAGATACCAAAATGTCCCATGCCCAAACCCTGGCTCTAAGAGAAACCAATAAAGCAAATGCCAAATCCTTCAATGATATCTCTGCTCCGACACGTGAGAGCCCCTCCCCAACCACTTCTACTTCCAGCACTCGTACCGCTGTTACTGTTGTTGTTTTCGAGACATTGTTACCTGAGGACTGAAAACTTTGTTTATAAACATACACACACACACATTACATTTTAGAAAGTCGTAATTTAAAAAAAAAATAAACTTGCGAACGGCTTAGAATATTCCTATCCTGAACCTCCCCTTGTTGTTACCCCACCTCTACATTTTGTAAGTATATGTTCGCTTTGCTTTTAAACTTTTATTTATAGAGAAAACATTCATCATTTGAGCTACTTGTATTTTCTTTTTAAAATAAGTCGTAATTGTAGAAATTCAAATATATGGTTAAGCATTTTTGTGTGTATTTGTTTTCAAAGTTTATAATTTAATTATGAATATTTACTAATTGTAAGTCAATTGTAACCTTGAAACAATATACAAAATTATGGACTTTTTGTAGATTAATGCATAATTTTTAATATTTTATTACTACTATTACTATAGAGTTATTACATTAGTTATGAATTATTTTTTAAATTCGCAAAACAAAAATCCCAAATACTTTTTTTTTAATTATATTAAACGCTTAGCTTAAACATTTGTTTTATTATTATCATTTTTGTTTTATTTTTTAAAGAAATATTTGTATCTTTCTGTGTTTTTAATTGTTATGATTAATCATTTACATTTATACATATATACGACAACATATACATATATACATTTACACACATCTGACGACAACAGAAATCGTTTCTATTTCCAAAAAGCGTTTTATGCAACACAACCTTGAACCGATTCAAATAAACGGAATCCCCCTAATAAAAACTTCGTTAAAAACATTGTATGTTTTTTTTACTCTACTACTAGTTTCTGCGATATTTACAACAATTTGTATGGAGTTAAATTTACAGTAAAAATCGGTTAAGAGCGAGCAGAAGTGAATTTTCATAGGAAATAGCAACTTCTACTTAAGAGCAATCTATTAGCTATCGCCATAAACACCCCCTATAGAAGATGGCTCAATGAAGGGAATGTAGTGATGTACTTGCAACAACTCTCATTTTATGTGGAACGACTAAAAATACTAATCCAAATCATTCAGTTGCTTCTTACAAATAAAAACGCAACCAACAAGAAAGACTATTATGACTATGTATATTTGAGTAGTACGGTAAATATAATTAACAAAATATAGGCTTGCCACGTCAGAATTATTACAAGTAACTTGGTTTGTAACAAGTTTCGTTTAAAGTGATTTTTTTCTCTTAAATACCAATGCCAAATGCGGTGCAAGGCTGTTGTTAATAAAAAATGTAAAAGTCAGTCCTAGAAAATATCTTCCGCACACAAATAAACGTTTAAGCTTGGTTATATTCCCCTGAACAGTTTCCATGTTGCATGAAATTACTACGCATACTTTGAATGGGTCACATGCCTATGACGTCAAATGTATTGCAATATTGGCGTAATTTAGTATTGGCGTAAAATTGTACGTTATTGAAAAGTAAGATCCCAATCCCTCTATTGCTTTGGTGAAAAGGGAAATTCTTCTTTCTGCGTTATTGCAAGGGAATAATAAGATCGTTGCTTATTGTTATAAAGTAGACTACCTGAATTATATTGAAGTGGAAGTTCATAACTAAAGGGAAGTGATGATGTCATCTTAGAGCAGGTTAATCTATGAAATGTCAATGAAATTAAAAGCTTGATGCTGAATGTAATATAATATGACTTATTTAAACTATTAAATTTCTTTAAATCAGTCTTTAAATCAATTTAATGAATTAGAGTGGATGTGCCATATATATTACACAAAATCATTTATTTAAATATTACTTTTGTTTGTTTTATTTGATAACATTTTTTAATAAAAAATTTGTTAAACATTTGTCTTTTAAGTATGTCAACTTTTCCTATTGTTTTCTCTCAAGTAATTCATTATTAGTCCATTATATATATTCATAAAGCCCAAACAAATCCTTAATTTCAAAATATTGGTTTCAAAAATTATGGCTTTTATATTTGCTTGGATTTGCTTAAAGCATCTCGACATATATATTCTTATTGTAAAACTCCGGAAAATACAACCAACTAATGATCATTACGTCAAGTCGTAACTAACTTTCTAGAAGTTTAATAGGGTTAGTACTTGAAAAGAGCACCTTCGATACAGATGTGTTTATAATTACACCCAGTCTTCTTCAATGTTTATTCACAAACGATGGCCATTCATACACCACTGCTTGCCAAGTAAGTACGAGCTTTATTTCGGCTTCAAAACCGCTTATGATACAGCAAATGTTCAATCTTCAGACATATACAAAAAAGTAAAAGCAATAAAGTTTGGCGAAACTCGTGCTCGGCTCTTTTAAAGCTAAACTCAAATTAACCACAAGAATGATGTCCTCGAAATTGAGTTAGGCATCAATTCAAAATCTTCTTCTTAGCGTTCATATTAAATTAGACCATTTAGAGTTAACGCCACTCATGAGAAAGTGGGTATTCCTGACGAATAATAAGTTTATTCCTGTTTGAAATGACGAGTTTTGGAATGTTCTAAATCGGTCGCCACAAACGTTTTATAATAAATAATAATAATATACCTGAATACAGAGAGGCCCTTTACTCTTGAAAAGCAAATTTGAAAGAATGGATAAACGAAGAAGGGACAAGAATTAGTATCTAGATTTGAGCAATAACCACAATTACCTATATTTATTTTATCGGTCTCGATGTTGTGGACAGCGACAGCAGCTTTCAAGGTCAATCGGCCGGCATATACCTGGTAATGACGTTCACAAGCATCGTTAAATTGATTTATATTAAGGCGTTAATACGCATGAGGAAAGATCATGCCGATATTCATAAAATGTAAACTCTTTGATCGATTTGCCAGTCAATTTACTTAAAGTCTTTCTACATTAAATTTTACTTATAAATACATTTGAATACATTAAAGTCGCTGAAAAATGTAACCATAATTGAAGCGTCGAAAAATATTGCGTGCGAATAAATATTGTGCTTATAAGGAAAAGACGACTGCAAAACTGTGACTTTGAGATATGTAACATTTGACAAAATCATTTTTTTTAATTTTTTCATATCAACTTGCTACATAATGTTTAGTACAAAAAACACTTGCTTCTGCCAATGTATAGTGATATCTCGGGATATGTGAACATTATAACATTAAACTCATTCATACAGGTAATATGAAAATTGGCTGAAACGTGAATATGTGCATTCAATGAGTCGCTCTCGACTATATCCTAAGTTGGCATGTGTTCCTTTTCCATGTGGGCAATTGTTTTTGCTAAGACATCAATATCGACTTTTGTTTACATAATTACAATAAGTAGGACTATTGCAATTAATGTTCTATTATGTCATTTAGTTAAATTTTTGGAAGTCAGCTCGCTACAGATTAATACGTTTATATACTTAAAATCTCTAAATACCAAAATTGTTTTTTTTTTTTATTGACTAATTTAGTGAAGGCAGCTGCTCTTCTTGTCCTCCTCGGTGCACTAGTCCACGAATTAAGCATAATTAAGTAATACGAAAATGATAATTATCGAACAAAAACAAAAAACAGAAACAACCAAAGTATGAGTCTGATAAAAAATGCCTTTAAAGTGTTTTTACGGTACGGATAAAATGTAAGACAGTAGCATTTAAAATAAAAAAAAAAAACAACAAAGAAAAAAACAAAATAGACAAGAAGAATTTTGAACCATAACCATAAATATAAATAAAAGGAACACATACACATACACAATTGGAGGTAATCATCATATAAAGAAGCCGAACAATTCGGATATGGAAATGTAGTTGTAAGATTTACGTAAATCGATATGAATTAAACAAATAAAATACTGCACATTTGCATTTAATAGTTACGTATTAAAATAAAGTAGAAGCTTTCACGGGACATTACCTTTAAGAAACAAATAATATTTTTGAAAATTTAAATGTACTAATAAATGACAATGTATTGAATACCCCTACTGCCGATAAAAAGGAAAAACATTAGCTCACAAAAATATTTTACTTTGAACATAACTGAAAGCGACCATCACGCCACTGCTATAGATATCGTAGATGTCATCAATGTTATACAGCCTTTATATCTTTGTGTAATTGTAAAACACAATCCACAATATCCTTATTGCCTATTAAAATATTAGTGGTACAACAGTAATCACATATATTAAAGGCAAAATCTCAAAGATGGCCGTATCCTGTGACAAAAGCGGTTTCAATTGATGTCAGTTTTGTTGCTTAACTATTACTAATTTGTGTAAATATTTAATAATTTAAATTTCATTACTACCAATTTTAAAAGGAAACCATTTACATAACGTGTAAAAATTATTAAATTTTCTTAACCAACCACAAACTTGTGCGTCAAATTCGGAACCACGGTATGCATAAACTTAGCAATAACTTTTGTCGAATTAAGTTTCCATCTGCCCGATCTCCTCACAGACTTCTACAGAAGGATATATGTAAATAAGCAAGGAAAATCGTAAAATGTCAACCACTTGTACTGTGTTCATGGATAATGTTAATGTAGGCCCTTCCCAGCTACTGATGAGTGCTGGAAGTGATCTAATACACACATAAATAAATATCGAATTTAATTCAAATGATTTTAGTTAGCAAAATTTTTTGTCATAATTTAACGTAGGAACAAAATACCGAAATTGTTTGCATTCTAATGTTAACCACAATAAGCATCAAAAAACCGTATTTCACTAAGACCATGCAAAAATAAAGAAATGTCAAAGCGCTCTTCAAATATAGCATTTATTAACATGGTAAGTAATCAGATACTATAGTTCTCATAAAAACAAAACACAAATTCCGGATAGCATTTCTCTAGGTCCTTAACAGGACTGCAAATAATATAATGTGTAAGTGTAAAATATATGTTATTTCAGGCAAATTCCATTGAAGTATTCTGTCATTTTTGACCATTTTTTCAGAACCTTCATTAACTGGTGTACCACAAAAAAACTGATTGTAAATTCTGTAATACTAGATCGACACAACACAATAACTTTAACTTATTATTGTTATTCAAAGAACTATGGGTAGTAAAATAAATTA
Organism: Muscina levida; assembly: GCA_964034835.1. Classification (NCBI taxonomy): domain Eukaryota; kingdom Metazoa; phylum Arthropoda; class Insecta; order Diptera; family Muscidae; genus Muscina; species Muscina levida. The sequence goes on from OZ035882.1 coordinate 153,346,204, forward strand.
TGTAATCTGCTATATTTGAAGAAGGTGTATAGAAAATATGCTTTTGATACTGAGAAACACAATATTACGAATTTCTCAAAAATTGTTATATGACAAACAAAAATACGGATAAAATATAAAGCATTTATTTACACTAATACAACTGGCATAGAAACAAAAAACACATGAAATTCACGTCGTATCAATGCTAACGACACCCTACACTAGAGCTAAATCTAAAACCAAGAAGAAACAAAAAAAAATAAAACACTATAGACAGAATACGATTATTTACATTTAACACAATATATAGATTAAAAACTTGCAATTGTTGTTCCCTTTTCATTTAAATCGATAGCGATAAAAATTGTTAACAAAAAAATGAAAAATATATATATATTCTTACTGCAAACCCATTTCTTAAGATTTGTAACGATGTATAATTAGACACTAAGTTTAATACACCCATTTCAGATACGAATACAAGAAAACCGAACTATTTTAATTGTTATTGAGTTTTAAAGATATAAAACAAAAACGTGGACATTAAAAAATATTTTACTAATCTAAAATAGTATGAAACCAATTGAATTATTATTATTAAACATTTCAGTTTAAGAAATGAAAAGAACAAAATATTTACATACTTTTTCTTTGAGGAATTTTTTAATAAAAAATATTTAAGAAAAATACATATATTAATAACGCTATATACACCTTGTATTAACTATAAATAAACATTTAAATAACAAACAAACAAAAAAAAAGAGAAATAAATATTAATAAACTACATACAAAACAATTATTTATTGAAATATGGTAAAGAATATTATTTCAGAAAATTCTTGAGCAAAAATTTAAAAATAAATCAGTAAAAAGCAGTTTCTTGACATCACCAAGGGCAGGCCTAAGAGAGACTTGAAAGAGCTTAGGGTTCCAATATTTCCCAATAGAGTTAAATGCGTTCAAGAAAAAATACCACAATGGCGGCGAATGTATCACAAAAAAATCCCACCATAAATGCATATGGTTTTTAAATATTTGCATAATCACATGCCGATTCAATTCCAATGACTCACTTACGCTGCTGTGATTTTCTTCCGTTCGATCCGCATACATTTTTCGGAAGCGTGAGTTATGTCATTACCACTCAAAAACTCCAGCCAATTTATTTAAATATCGATTTTATCGTTTGCGGTTATTGATTCACATACAATGTCGAAATGTGTTGACGTGTAATGGAATTCGGGGATAATAATTTTCAGTTTCACACCCTCTTACCTTTACGAACTCGTGCACAACCAACACGGTGAACACAGGACATCTTCTCAGATTTGATTGGCGGTAGAGGCGCTCGTACGCCTACAATTTCAACTGTATAACAATCTCGTAAAACAGGAAGTCACCACATTCTGACGCTTGAATCAAGAAACAGGTTACATTCATGAATTTCCGTTTTGATGATTTGTTCTTTGTTTCTTTTTCCATTTTGTGTAATTGATGTTAATTAATTTAAATAATCCTCATTCACAGTAATTCAAAGTTTTGACTGTTGAATATTGTTACAATCAATATTTATCACATGTGCGCAGAAACAAGTAAACATTTTTGTTTTTATATAAAGAATTTGTTTCACGTTAAGAATTGCTCATGGCAACAAAGTGTAAATGCATGCAAAAGAACAGTAAATGATAATAATGTAATATTGTGCATTATTATTACACGTTCGTAACAAATTGTACAGTGGGAGTCTATTGAAACCAGTTCAACTTCATACATTAACTTTCCGAATCAATATTTATTGATTACTTCAACTTTTTCCAACCGACTTATGTGTAATTAATACTTATTTATATATTTAAATAGTATAACTGACAAATCGTTGCAAGTAATCCACAATCTTCACAAAAAAACAATCTAACGAACAGATGGTTTTTAGAACTTCATGTGATACTAACTAAGCCCAGTGCATTTACTCACATTTCATATTTCTTTCAAAGTAACAAATTCCGAAAATATAAAGTATTGAGCTAAGAAAAGTTTATTTTTATTGTGTCATTGTATTAAGCCAAATGCAATATTTTTTTGGCAGAAAGGCTGGAAATGGAAATTTGAAGAAATTGTATATACTTTCTTATAGACAAAACCTCAGGCTATCATTTAAATATTTTTTTATATTTTATATCAATATATTTCACAGCATTTTTTTTTAGCAAACTCAGTTAATTGCCTTTTTTGAGGAAATTATTTTCGGTAATTTGTGGCAAAATTCGTGCATTTAACAAACAAAATAACGAATAGCTGTAGTTGTAACAGATTGAGTACCTCTAAGAATTGGAAATCAGCGGAATATGATAAGGTAGCTGAAATAAATTCTGAACCGATTCCGTTGAAATTAAATATGTACAATAAGCTGGGTCGCTGTATATTTAAAAATAAAAACATATATAATTGTTACCGCCTTATATAAACGGTCATGTCAAAACATTTTTGAAAGTGCAAATTTTTTGTTTTTTTTTGTGAGTGTATTAAAATTATTTTAAACATAAACAAAAAAGTTATATTGATTTACATTTTAGTACATGAGATAGTTCGAAGTAGACTTTTATAAGAAGTTTTATTGGCTCAAACAAATCTTTCCTCATGCTTCGGCATAGCATTAAACGACATCATTCATCTTTCGCTATGGCCGCTAATTGATTTTTATTTATTTGAACTTTATTCTTCAATTGTACACGTTTTATGCCAAACGAATGTATCAATATAACTTTTTTATTTACGAATATAAGTTAAAGCGTTTTTCGATCCGAATTTATGTACCTTTAGTCCATCTATGGCCAACAAACTTTAATTTTTACTTTACTACCGGTATACTTAGTTTTTTTTACCAACACATACATCCAATTTAACTATTCGCCGCAGGTTATTTTTATGTAAATAATTATTGTTACTCAATACCTGAGGACAACAAATATTTCATAAATTTTAAATTTTCAGACAGGTGCAATTTTTAATTCAATTAATTTTCTAATTTGAAGCGATTCCGCATTACGGATTCGAATTATTGACCAGTTATAGTTCAGGTATCAAGCAGATATTAACATACAGTTTTTTATTTCCAAAATTTTGTGGATAAGTTTTTTGTTACTCCGCAAAAATGGCGTATATAAAGTATATGCATTTACTATTATCTGGACTATCTATTGCGAATGTATAAGTAATCACAGTGCGTAATGTATTTGCCATTTAATGAATGTCATATGTAACGGAATTTGTCCGCCGGTATAAGAAATTTTTCAATACACTCAGTGCAGGTCGTAGAAAAATCCTATGATGCTTTAGGAAAGTCTGTACGTGACTCTGTCATGTGAGTCGAAAATCGTTCACACCACATAATGTCCACAATATTTAAATTTTAATTCATTTCCAAAAATTTAGCTTCCGTAATATTTGTTAAGAACACAAAAAAAAGAATTAAATACTCCTTATCGCCCATCAACTGATTCCTAACTGATTACACACCGAGAGAGCAGATGTACGTGAGATGTCCGTAAGTGTGTGCTCCGTACGCAAGTCAGCTTAAACATGAGTGAGACGACATAAAATCATTGCCGACGTTCGTTTTGCGATTTATATAAAACTTGAGCGAGCTGAGTTTTAAATAACAGTTGCCTTCAAATCATTGCCGTGTTTACACAGCATTTACAAAGTGAAGTAAACCAAAAATTGCATTTTAACTAAACACTAAACAAATTACCATAAAATATGAAATTCGTCGCTTTGCTTTGCATATTGTGTTTGTTGGTTACCGGGAACGACGCTGCCATTGCAAAGGCCAGATTTTATAATCCAAGTAAGGACGACTCCGTAATTGGGCTCAAAGAAAAAAAAAACATTTCACTAAGTAACTCTGCAGTCAAAGTCAAATTGCTAAAATGAAAAAAGATGACAAAAAGTTTCACATTGATAAGGTATCAAAGAACGAACAAAGTGTTGATATTTGTGTATCGTAAATTATTTCAGCTTATCCCGGAAAATGTACCATTGACACCAACACGATAATGTCGCCAGGACAAAAGGGCAAGGCACCTAATAATCCATGTGCCGGAGTAACGTGCTTTGAAGACAGCTTTGTTGAATTTAGGACGTATGATCAAACGTTACTGATTTTCGCTTTAGTTGCTGCAAGTTATCCTCTTCTCATTAATTTCAGATGCCCTGCTGTACCACCGCCCAAAGGTTGCAAACTACGTGATTTTGTGAATACTAATCGGAGCTATCCGGAGTGTTGTGAGCGCACTTACGATTGTACGAAAACCATTTAAGGAATCCCCCATGACGAATACGTTGAGACTAGAAAACTCGATGAACTTTAAAATACAAGCAATGCCAACGTAGACGATTGCTTCTTCAAAAATATAAAAAATAAAAACACCTAAAAAAATTCGGAAGAACAGAGGTAGAGATGTGTGTCTGGCATCAACAAAATCACTTACTTCATCGACATTCGCAAAACCGTAAACCAAACAAGAACATATTTATGTATAATGAACACCCTTGTTCATGTAGGAAGCTGTTATTTTAATTGCTGCTGTTATTAGTTCGATCAACGAAAAAGTTAATTTATTTCTCATTAATTTAATAAATAAATAAATAAGATAATACAAAACAAACTTAAATGTTGTTTTCTGTGATGCGTTTCATAGTTACTATATGTATTCATATATTGAATCGGTCACAATCTCAGATCTCGCACCATTTAATGTTTCAAGTTCTGAACAACCACAGCTCAACAAATATTTGTGATGGTCGCTGACCTTTGATAAGGGCTTCCAGATATCGCAGGTTATGTGTACGAAGACAACAATTGTGATTACATCCGCAGAGAATAAAATTTATAATTGTTAATTTGACATTTTGTGGCTAATGTCCACACGAGTGACGATGACATTATATATTTGAATCCATTTAATTTTTTTCTCATGGAATTTGCCAATACAAAAAGTCAAAAGAGGTGAACGAACTAAAAAAAGAACTTTATAGTTTGATATTCCTTTTATAATTTGTATAGTATTTAAATTATTAATTATTAAGATTTTTATTTATTAAGCGAAATCAATTTAATAAAAATAGTTTCTGTTATTTTAATAAGTAAATATGTATAGCGATTATAGGACCTCGTATCGATTGGTGATTGCATTCTCTAACTACAAAACAACAAATTTCAGTAGATAATTTCTTTAAATTCGATAATTTATTTAACATTGGCTGTTTGACAAACGAATTTTGTCGTTAAAAACAGACAAATGCATGATATATATATATTTAGCCAGTTTAATTATATTGTAATAGTAGGGAAATCATCAGAAAACTGACAAATCCTCACGTTGTGTTCGAATAATTTATAAAAGGAACTCCTCAAAACGTTGAAAATAGTTTACTTTTACTTTATTGTATTCGTAGTAGGGCTACAACTTCTTTTTAAAAATTTCAAAATGGTACTCAAAGTTTTATTTTGTTTGGTTGTAAAAATAATATTAACCAAAAACATTATTTCAATTGATATTAAAATTTAAATAAGAAAAAACTTAAAGGGAATTAAATGTGGTTGTTTTCCTCACTGATAAGAAAAAGAAACAGGGAGATTCAAATAAAGCTAAATATTTCTTCATCTTATTCGTTAAATTCAAATCATACGGCAATGTACAATAACATGGCAAAGAATTCAATGACATGTGGACATTTTATATATTATACTAGAGGTAAGTGGTGTGATATTTTTTAATTGCTGTAACTGCTTGAAAACTCAAACCCGTTATAATTTAAATAATAACATAACCAAAATAAGCTAAGGTGGTAACACTGGATTCAATCCATGTAACTGTTTACAGCAATGTTTGTTATAACTAAATGGGACTTCAAATTGTACTGTTGTGCAACAGTGAACATCAGTAGCAACATAACTTTCGAGGGTTTCACTTCGTGACTTCGCCTAAATATTATATCGAGAGGAATTTACCAATCGCATTGTGCTTGGTCATAGCAAAATAAAGTGCAAAGCAATTCAGATGGATTATATATTATAAAGGTGTACATAATATGTGAATTTACAACCGAAATAAATCATCAGAAGAATTTAATGACTAAAATTTAAATTTTTAACAATTCCATCATAGGCAACAACTTCCAATAATCTGATAATACATTGCATGTACATACGTATATATATATTTATAGATATGTGTGTGCACATTGTATAATAATAGATATGCTTACTACCTCAATCGGAAATCGACCTCTACTATATGTCTTTATGGTAACATAAAATACAAGAATGTTAACTCATACGGAACTTAACTTAAATTCAAGAAAAGTAAAATGTTAAACGTCCTATTAAAAAAAACAGTTCAAGGTGATAGCAGTTATAGCAGGAACGGAAATTCCAGAGGAACGTTCGTAATTTAAATGGAAATAATAATCGTAATATAAACAAATGCATCAAAATCAAATTTATGGCTAGAGTAATAAACAACTGAATTAACATATATTATCCTTTCGAGAGAGAGAGAGAGCAAACACAACCCGGTATCTGCTCTTCTTAGGGCTTCTAACATAACAGTTTACTTTCTGTGCAGTTTAGATGTTTGGCGGTAAACAGCTGATTCAAGTTAAACATATGGTAGATACTTCATCGCATTGACGCGTGAGTGGCACTGGATGTTAAAAATTGTAGCTGTGCTGGTATCTACGCAACTGTTGACTGTAATGAGGACGTTTACTTGAGTTCTATAAAAAGAACTGTACGATAAAAGGCAACTTCAGTAACAGCTTAACTACCGATTGATTCTCACCGGAACTCAGTTCTGAAAAACTTGAGCGAAAATAAAATGTCCTTTTGTGAGAGCGTGCGTTTGTTACAGATATATCAAAAGAAAAGTTTAACTTAGCAATCGAATACAATAAAAAGTTCTGGATAAGAGAATAAATAAATTAGAAAATGTACAAAATTCAACAAAGAAATAATAAATATTTACACAAGTTGTGAATATTACACGTTAAAAAAGCAATCAGTAGTTAGGGAATAAAATTAAATCATAGGAAAAGAAAACCGCAAATTTCCATTCTAAAAAGTGTTTTCGTCTGTGTCTGGTTGTATGTATTCTTTTCCTTAGTAATGGAATTAAAGTTAAAAATCTACAATTACTTAAATCTCAATTTAATAAATGTAAAAAAAATACATTTGTAACAGTATATAATATGTATATATCCAGAGGTATATTATGTGTATAATAGCACAAACAACTAAATGACAAGTAAAAGTGCCGTTGGTAAAGGATTCGTGTGGATATTTTCGGCCCAGGAGCACTGCGAGTATACGTTGGGGCGCACGTGTGTGTCCAGCGTTTACCAATTTAATAAGAACTGCTATTTTGCTTTTGATTACCACACATAGATACATACATTTTACTACCTACTGTGTTTGTATATAGATATTTAAATTGAAATGAACTTTTACCTTTGAGGGAATGCTAAATTCAATTATAATTGGAAGAAATCCATATTTTATCTTATAAAGAATAGAATTTAGCGTGTGGTGTTTATAGTATGGCCAGACTGAATTTAATTGTAACAGGTACTTTTCTAAATATTACACATTAAATGGATTATTGACTAAATTGTTATTCCATATGACAAACGCATTTATTCTGCCAACCAACATACGGAGAAAATGGTTACAACAATCCAAATATACGCCGTACTTTTACCTGTCATTCAACAAAATAACGCATGTCTGACTAATTGTCAAGGATAAGTTTGCAATTTTATTACTGTAGCTGAAAATGCTAATATTATGTGGTGCAAAAAGCATTGACGGAGAAAAATAACACCCTCAAATATTCTATTCTTGACATCTTACGGCAGTTGGGCCATGCCAGTCTGTCCGCACGTCAATTTATTTACCAATATTTAAGTCACCATCTGGCGATATTAATTATGAGAATAGTAATAGCAATCACGAAGATCAAGGGGTGTATAAAGGGCCATAGACTCTAGGCCCACAAATTCTTTTCAGTACTTTCTGGTATTAAATTGCATTTTAACTAAACACTAAACAAATTACCATAAAATATGAAATTCGTCGCTTTGCTTTGCATATTGTGTTTGTTGGTTACCGGGAACGACGCTGCCATTGCAAAGGCCAGATTTTATAATCCAAGTAAGGACGACTCCGTAATTGGGCTCAAAGAAAAAAAAAACATTTCACTAAGTAACTCTGCAGTCAAAGTCAAATTGCTAAAATGAAAAAAGATGACAAAAAGTTTCACATTGATAAGGTATCAAAGAACGAACAAAGTGTTGATATTTGTGTATCGTAAATTATTTCAGCTTATCCCGGAAAATGTACCATTGACACCAACACGATAATGTCGCCAGGACAAAAGGGCAAGGCACCTAATAATCCATGTGCCGGAGTAACGTGCTTTGAAGACAGCTTTGTTGAATTTAGGACGTATGATCAAACGTTACTGATTTTCGCTTTAGTTGCTGCAAGTTATCCTCTTCTCATTAATTTCAGATGCCCTGCTGTACCACCGCCCAAAGGTTGCAAACTACGTGATTTTGTGAATACTAATCGGAGCTATCCGGAGTGTTGTGAGCGCACTTACGATTGTACGAAAACCATTTAAGGAATCCCCCATGACGAATACGTTGAGACTAGAAAACTCGATGAACTTTAAAATACAAGCAATGCCAACGTAGACGATTGCTTCTTCAAAAATATAAAAAATAAAAACACCTAAAAAAATTCGGAAGAACAGAGGTAGAGATGTGTGTCTGGCATCAACAAAATCACTTACTTCATCGACATTCGCAAAACCGTAAACCAAACAAGAACATATTTATGTATAATGAACACCCTTGTTCATGTAGGAAGCTGTTATTTTAATTGCTGCTGTTATTAGTTCGATCAACGAAAAAGTTAATTTATTTCTCATTAATTTAATAAATAAATAAATAAGATAATACAAAACAAACTTAAATGTTGTTTTCTGTGATGCGTTTCATAGTTACTATATGTATTCATATATTGAATCGGTCACAATCTCAGATCTCGCACCATTTAATGTTTCAAGTTCTGAACAACCACAGCTCAACAAATATTTGTGATGGTCGCTGACCTTTGATAAGGGCTTCCAGATATCGCAGGTTATGTGTACGAAGACAACAATTGTGATTACATCCGCAGAGAATAAAATTTATAATTGTTAATTTGACATTTTGTGGCTAATGTCCACACGAGTGACGATGACATTATATATTTGAATCCATTTAATTTTTTTCTCATGGAATTTGCCAATACAAAAAGTCAAAAGAGGTGAACGAACTAAAAAAAGAACTTTATAGTTTGATATTCCTTTTATAATTTGTATAGTATTTAAATTATTAATTATTAAGATTTTTATTTATTAAGCGAAATCAATTTAATAAAAATAGTTTCTGTTATTTTAATAAGTAAATATGTATAGCGATTATAGGACCTCGTATCGATTGGTGATTGCATTCTCTAACTACAAAACAACAAATTTCAGTAGATAATTTCTTTAAATTCGATAATTTATTTAACATTGGCTGTTTGACAAACGAATTTTGTCGTTAAAAACAGACAAATGCATGATATATATATATTTAGCCAGTTTAATTATATTGTAATAGTAGGGAAATCATCAGAAAACTGACAAATCCTCACGTTGTGTTCGAATAATTTATAAAAGGAACTCCTCAAAACGTTGAAAATAGTTTACTTTTACTTTATTGTATTCGTAGTAGGGCTACAACTTCTTTTTAAAAATTTCAAAATGGTACTCAAAGTTTTATTTTGTTTGGTTGTAAAAATAATATTAACCAAAAACATTATTTCAATTGATATTAAAATTTAAATAAGAAAAAACTTAAAGGGAATTAAATGTGGTTGTTTTCCTCACTGATAAGAAAAAGAAACAGGGAGATTCAAATAAAGCTAAATATTTCTTCATCTTATTCGTTAAATTCAAATCATACGGCAATGTACAATAACATGGCAAAGAATTCAATGACATGTGGACATTTTATATATTATACTAGAGGTAAGTGGTGTGATATTTTTTAATTGCTGTAACTGCTTGAAAACTCAAACCCGTTATAATTTAAATAATAACATAACCAAAATAAGCTAAGGTGGTAACACTGGATTCAATCCATGTAACTGTTTACAGCAATGTTTGTTATAACTAAATGGGACTTCAAATTGTACTGTTGTGCAACAGTGAACATCAGTAGCAACATAACTTTCGAGGGTTTCACTTCGTGACTTCGCCTAAATATTATATCGAGAGGAATTTACCAATCGCATTGTGCTTGGTCATAGCAAAATAAAGTGCAAAGCAATTCAGATGGATTATATATTATAAAGGTGTACATAATATGTGAATTTACAACCGAAATAAATCATCAGAAGAATTTAATGACTAAAATTTAAATTTTTAACAATTCCATCATAGGCAACAACTTCCAATAATCTGATAATACATTGCATGTACATACGTATATATATATTTATAGATATGTGTGTGCACATTGTATAATAATAGATATGCTTACTACCTCAATCGGAAATCGACCTCTACTATATGTCTTTATGGTAACATAAAATACAAGAATGTTAACTCATACGGAACTTAACTTAAATTCAAGAAAAGTAAAATGTTAAACGTCCTATTAAAAAAAACAGTTCAAGGTGATAGCAGTTATAGCAGGAACGGAAATTCCAGAGGAACGTTCGTAATTTAAATGGAAATAATAATCGTAATATAAACAAATGCATCAAAATCAAATTTATGGCTAGAGTAATAAACAACTGAATTAACATATATTATCCTTTCGAGAGAGAGAGAGAGCAAACACAACCCGGTATCTGCTCTTCTTAGGGCTTCTAACATAACAGTTTACTTTCTGTGCAGTTTAGATGTTTGGCGGTAAACAGCTGATTCAAGTTAAACATATGGTAGATACTTCATCGCATTGACGCGTGAGTGGCACTGGATGTTAAAAATTGTAGCTGTGCTGGTATCTACGCAACTGTTGACTGTAATGAGGACGTTTACTTGAGTTCTATAAAAAGAACTGTACGATAAAAGGCAACTTCAGTAACAGCTTAACTACCGATTGATTCTCACCGGAACTCAGTTCTGAAAAACTTGAGCGAAAATAAAATGTCCTTTTGTGAGAGCGTGCGTTTGTTACAGATATATCAAAAGAAAAGTTTAACTTAGCAATCGAATACAATAAAAAGTTCTGGATAAGAGAATAAATAAATTAGAAAATGTACAAAATTCAACAAAGAAATAATAAATATTTACACAAGTTGTGAATATTACACGTTAAAAAAGCAATCAGTAGTTAGGGAATAAAATTAAATCATAGGAAAAGAAAACCGCAAATTTCCATTCTAAAAAGTGTTTTCGTCTGTGTCTGGTTGTATGTATTCTTTTCCTTAGTAATGGAATTAAAGTTAAAAATCTACAATTACTTAAATCTCAATTTAATAAATGTAAAAAAAATACATTTGTAACAGTATATAATATGTATATATCCAGAGGTATATTATGTGTATAATAGCACAAACAACTAAATGACAAGTAAAAGTGCCGTTGGTAAAGGATTCGTGTGGATATTTTCGGCCCAGGAGCACTGCGAGTATACGTTGGGGCGCACGTGTGTGTCCAGCGTTTACCAATTTAATAAGAACTGCTATTTTGCTTTTGATTACCACACATAGATACATACATTTTACTACCTACTGTGTTTGTATATAGATATTTAAATTGAAATGAACTTTTACCTTTGAGGGAATGCTAAATTCAATTATAATTGGAAGAAATCCATATTTTATCTTATAAAGAATAGAATTTAGCGTGTGGTGTTTATAGTATGGCCAGACTGAATTTAATTGTAACAGGTACTTTTCTAAATATTACACATTAAATGGATTATTGACTAAATTGTTATTCCATATGACAAACGCATTTATTCTGCCAACCAACATACGGAGAAAATGGTTACAACAATCCAAATATACGCCGTACTTTTACCTGTCATTCAACAAAATAACGCATGTCTGACTAATTGTCAAGGATAAGTTTGCAATTTTATTACTGTAGCTGAAAATGCTAATATTATGTGGTGCAAAAAGCATTGACGGAGAAAAATAACACCCTCAAATATTCTATTCTTGACATCTTACGGCAGTTGGGCCATGCCAGTCTGTCCGCACGTCAATTTATTTACCAATATTTAAGTCACCATCTGGCGATATTAATTATGAGAATAGTAATAGCAATCACGAAGATCAAGGGGTGTATAAAGGGCCATAGACTCTAGGCCCACAAATTCTTTTCAGTACTTTCTGGTATTAAAATTTTGAGGAATAGCCATGCTTCCGCTTTTGGTAAACAATTCTATTATAATTAATTACAATTTGTGTGATAGACCACCCTAGCATTTACAACAACGCCAAAACAAATTATTTTCTTTAACAGTTCGATTTTAGTATGGAATTGCATACCGTGGCGTTACTGGAAACACATAAATTACTTAACCTCTTGTCCACCTGTTTGCACACAAATATGCGTTTAACGAACTTTGTGAATAATATAATGACAATTACAATTTTGCAATACAGACAGATATGGCAAGATGTCAATATTAATATATAAATTGTTGAAAGGTCTAAGATTATTCTTTCCATAACCGTTAATAAGTCTAAAATTGGTTTAGAACTGACTGAGTAACCAGCTCATAAGTGAGGAAAGACCCGAAAATCGGGTTTTGAAGTCTAGATGTTGAGGGTATTAAGAATCGTTGGTTAACAGATTCTTGTTGTACTCGACCAGACCTACAACATGCACTAACAACATACACTGTCCCAAGTTTCTTCAATTTTTTCCATTTTGTAGCAGTGTGCTATTATAACTTAGCGGCCCTTTATACACGCCTTGTTATAAGGAAGGTTAGCACCGTTTCCTGTAAACTTGTATTTATTGTTGTTACCATAACTCTTGAATTTTATTATTTTTTTGATATCTGTACAATCAGTTTGAGCAGCCACTTGCTTAGTACTGAAAATGCACATGAGATGAGAGAACTAACATTACGGATATTCAAATTTGAATTTTTGCTGCCACCCTAATATTCATTGATATGTGTAAGGGCATTGTAAAGGCTATTTGAAGTGTTGACATAAACACCTATATTCCGCACCTAGCTACATTGCCGAGTAAAATATTTTTGTACAACTCGGGATCAACAGCAATTTCAATTTGGCCCCATACACTAATATTGTATACCATAATTAAAAAAACAACTATATACATGTGTACACTGCGCTTCACTTCTTTGTGCTTCCTTCATGAAGCGTTTATATTATGTCGTAATTTGATCATGGGCTAATGCAAGCCATTACCATAATTACGCTTTAATTAAACGACTACCGGTATAAACAAATAGTTGAACATTGTAAGACCGTTATATGAGAATTAAACGTTTCATAGCTACAAAACCAAAGTAAGCACTTAAACCTTAAAAACACCAATTAGCGACAATTATAATGTGCCTGCCAGGGTATGCATGAAACCAGGATTACCGTTATAAATGTATTGAAATACAATGAATGAGCTTCGACTGCGACAAAACATGAATTGTTATAATGAATGCCGCGAAATTGACCAAAATCAGAAAATGTATGTAAATAAGGACAATCCAAACATTACCGAAGATATGGAATGTGCGTGGTGCTTTTTCTAGTACACTTTAGAAATATTTGCGGCAGAGGCAGGCATACCCGAATGCACGAACGCAAGAAGCAACATCGCTGTCAAATCGTACACAGTGAAAATGTTGTGCTCTCCCCAAAAACAGTTGAACATTGTTTCTATGTCTGTAACTGTGTCTGTTTTTGTGTTAAATGTGAAACAAACGTGTGCGACATTGCTTTCATAACACTCAGCAGAGACTGACTTCTTTAAATAAAACAAACCTACGTTACCGATCGTGTCTATGTGAAACGCGGTTATAAAACCAACTATTCAATTCTCCTATATAACTCGTTTGTTGTCAAAATTAATGTCTAATAAAATTGTTCGGCATATATATTTTTTTCTGTTAAATAGTTGCGCACAAATATATTTATTTTTTTCTGTTTTTATATAAATTCGGGAAACGTATTTACTCGGAAGCTATATTATCGGAAGCTATATTAGTACAAATAAAAATTGTGATATGGTTTACGTTAATTGCAATATCTAAATTAATGGTGATGTATTGTCAGAAAAAAAAATTAGATATGTATATTTAATTATTAATAACATAGATTGTATTATACATGCATACTAAGTAAATTACTTCATGTATAAATAAATAAATTTATAATCATGTAAATAATATAATAATATAATTAATAAAGTTTCGCGTACAACACAAATAGCATTAAAAAGGCTACTGTCTTAAAACCGCCATGTTGAAAAAAGATGAAAGAAAATATAAAACTGTTTCGTCGATACAAATAAATTAACAAGAGAAAATAACATTGATGTACATCGCTCATAGCACATCTGGATAAAAATTTCACTTCATCTACGTATATGACGGAGAACAATAACGAATTCTGTCGCAAAAATAAACACAGCAAAAGCATTATGGAATTGCCAAAAGATCACAAAAGTAATAAGGAAAGACAACCATCGGTGGCAGCAAAAGAAGAATCAACTACTTCCGGTCTATGTCCGGCAGTCCAGAGTGTACAAACGTCGTCTCAATCTCAGACCCACCACACATCCCAGGACAGGTAAGCTTTCGATGTTTTGTTTTATAAATGTGTTGTTAGTAAAGAGATGGAAAATATTTGTAAATAACTTAAAATCTGCGGTGTTTATATTCATACTAATACAGTACGCGCTCAATTTGCGAAATCACCGGTTAGCGCAACCAGCATTATACAGTCTTTATAAGGTCTTAATAAGTATAACTTTTTCCTGGTGCGCTGAAATGTTGAATTTTTTACTGTTTCTTTTTGTTGTTTTGTTTTCTGAAGCGTACGTATTACATAAAGAAGGTGATATGCGACTCTGTCGTGTTTTCTTTCATTTTTTAATCCTTGATTCCAGTTGAGGTATTGTTTAATAGAGTGAAATCCGTTCTCTTACGGTTTAATTGTTAGCATGGCGAAACAATTTATAAACTGGTTTTTGTTAAATGAATGAATATTTATTTTCAAACATGCAACATTAGTTTGCGTTAAAAATTAAAAAAAAAATTGGACGATGTTGTAATATTTAAACCAAAATATTTTGGTCTTGATAAGTGCAAAAATCTCAGACAATGCAACAGGCTAGAATTCCTATCGGTTGCGCAAATCGAGCTTTTACTGTATGTATTATATATCAATGAATGTAATGGTTGTTTTGGGCTACGGGATTTACATAAACAGCAAAATCATATTCGCATGCAGTGATTTTTTGTAATAATCTCCGTAATAAAAATATGGAAACAGTTATACAAGAGATATACATTAGGGCGGCCCTTCGTTATATGGAGAAAGTGTTCCACCCCTAGAAATATGCAAATAGAAAAAAAAAACAAGAAATAGTAAATTTGGTTCAATCTAATAATTGAAATCTTGAAAAAAAAAGATTTTTGTCTTTTTTTGGAACCTGAATACCATTTATCAGTCCGCTTTGCCCTATTTACATTTTAAAGAAATTCTATGGCTACTATCTATCCAAAATGTCCCAAATCATAAAAATTGGCCTACAAATAACACTGTACGACACGATTTTTCACCCAAGATCAAACTGACCAGATTCTGAAAATATAGCTAAAATCAATTTTTGGAGCGAAACTCCGATACAATGACTTGAAAGTGACTTTTCCTGTTTGCAGAACTCTGCGAGTTGTTAACGGATTTTGATGAATTTTTTTTTATTGTTTTTCAAAAGGCCAGGAGCGTGTTCTGACGAAGCCAAAATTTAAAATTTGTCACAAATTTAATTTGTCAACAAATTTGCCTAGTCAGAACCAGCTCCTAGCCATTTGAAAAACATTTACAAAAAAATTGTGACAATTTTAATTTTTAACAAATTATAAATTTGGACTTTGTTAGAAACAGCCCCTGGCCATTTGAAAAAAAAAAATCATCAAAATCTGTTGACTATTTGTTTGTGACAAATTTAATTTGTGACAAATTTTAAATTTGGGCTCGGTCAGAACCACATCCAGGCCATTTGAAATACATTAAAAAAAATCGTCAAAATCTGTTAACAACTCTCTGAGTTCTGCGGACAGGAAGAAGTCACTTTCAAGTCGTTGTATGGGAGCTTTGCCCGAAAAATTTAATTGCTCGTAAAAAACTTAAATGAGCTGATCTAGAAAAACTGGGAGATACGTATATTTTTATTTTAGCTATATTTTCAGAATCTGGTCAGTTTGATCATGGGTGAGGTCAAAAGTTAAAATTTGTCCTACAGTGTAATAGATAAAAAATAGCTGCCAAGCTCGCCATTCCATCCCCATACTAAAATCAAACAGTTGAAAAATATAACCATACCACCAAAGCAAAACAGTATAGGATATGTAAGTTGCGTCCCTTGAAATATGAATAACTTAACCATTTGTTAACATGTGTTAAAGCGTGTACTTTTTGAATCAAATAGTAAACATTAGGGTGTCTTTATAAAATAGTGACTACAGACTTTTCAAACTCACAAAAAAAGTGTAAAAATCCGAATAGTTTGCGATTTGGAAGCAAAAACAGATAGACGTTATCTACACTACTAAATATATATTTGGAAAGGCCGTAGTCTTTCCTTTCCAAATCCGCTTGCTTACTAAAAATCGGTTCATATTCAACCAAGTTACTGGCTTATAAGTGCGTAAAGGTACGAAAACGTGTTTTTTGCCCGTAACTAGCTCTTTTTGGTGTGTTTTGGAAATTGCAAAAACAGATTCTAATTGTATTCAACAGCACCTACCAGAAAAACCATAATTTCCCAGATATTTCGACTCAAGTTTGATTTAACCATAATGTGTTATTTTTATAGGCTTCATTATTATTTTTGGGCAGGTGTGATATTTTAGATGGGTAATAAGCCACAGAATTTATTTTAAATATAAATGGTTTTTCAAGATTTCAATCGCCTTGAGAGACGCCAGCAATTACGCAGTTGAGCTAAATTTCGTTTTTTTTTGAATGATATGTCTTTTAGGACTTATAGAATAAGTTGGCAAAGGACATAATGTCTTAAACAAGTGAAGCCATCTGTGTTTAAGAGGTATCAACATTTTGAATAGGCTTCTTGTAAAATTATGAAATTAGACATATCAACTTTTGCCATAACGGTATAGATATGTTTGTGTTCCTATACACCAAATATATATCTCATATTATGATATACGAATTACATTTATGAGGACAACAACGATCTGAATAAAGTGGCTTGGCTATATGGTATTCAATTTTCTTTTATTCTACGGTAGCCTACATCGGTTTCCATATTCAGGCATAGAAAGTGTGTTTTCTAATAGATAAGCGAAATCCGACAACTGTCGTTTGTACCGGTAGTGACCTTTATATTCCTTCTGGTCTTCTCACTTTTGTACAATATTGTAAAATGTGTACATATTGTAAAATATATGCATCCAAAACCAAAATTGTTTTTGTAAAAAATGAAACTAATTTAAAGCGATTCAAAAGATGTTTGATGTATGTTATTTTCGGCTATAACTTCCCAAACATTACCTGTTTCCATCACTCCAAAGATTGCATCTCGGCCTGGGATGAATATTGTACTTGTGATATAGGTGGCGTTCGTTTTAAAATGTTTTTAACAATTCGCAGATGTAAGAAACGTTCTCAATTTCTGGATTTATTGGGTATATCACGACATCACCATCATTGGACGCTCAGTAGCGGCAGCAGCTGTAATGTTTCCGCCCAGCAATCTCCACTTACACCTTATGCTGTCAGCAGCGTAGATGGTCACATGGAAATCGTAGCCATCAACATTGGTAATGGCAATGACCATACATGTGGCACCAGTGGCGCTAGTACTAACGAATTAACGGAAAAACAATGTCGACAGTACCAACAACATCCACTACAGGATCCGCAAAAACATGTTCAAGAGCAGCAGCAAAATCCTCGTGCTTCGCTGTACCACACCACATGTTTGAGCTTTCATAGTGAAATTCTATTGTTGGACATAACAAATGGGGAAATGAAAGACTTTACGGAAAGGTATACATGTATATTGCTTAACAGTCCTCTCTTCTTTCATTTCAGTTGAAATGAAAAATGGAAATATGTTTCATAATTGTCTTATTACGCATAATATTTTAGCAACACATTAAAGTACTACTTGACTTTTAACAACGAAAATTATTTTCTTTATAAGCTTTATGGCGAGTTACTTATTGGTAAAATCAATTTTTCTTAATGATTAAAAATAAAAACATGAAAAACAAATAAATATAATAATACTTGTCAGCCCATAAAATTTTATAAATTCACTGATCACACTGCGAACCTTAAAAAGTATCTATTTTATACCTAACACTTGGCGAATTTTACTTGCAATAATTTATAACACAATAAGTAGATATGGGATTTTGCCTGGTATTTACCCATTTTACGGATAAATACCTTTTTTGGGTATTTATAAAAATCATTTGCAATGAAGCAGTTGGAAATCAGCTGAAACGTCATTCGAAATGACTCATTAATTTTAATGATTTCCACATAAAAAATGATTAAATTAAATTTAAACTGTTTAAAACTTGAATAAATTGGATTATTTTGATACAATAAAATTTTTTTTTGGTACAAAATGTACATTTTGGTAAAATAAAGTTTGCAATGTACAAAAAAAGTTCTTTTAGTTGCAATAAAGTGTACTTTTGGTGCAATAAAAGTAGTTTTTGGTACAATAAGTGTAAATTTTGGTACAATAACCAAAGACGTACGACAAAAGGATACTGGCTGAATATGAAATTTTAAATTCAGATAATTTATATGAGAAAGAATCTTCCACTTCAATTATTTTTGGAGTGTAAGTGACAATGGCATTAAGCTGCAGTGACAATGATTTAATTTGTATAATGTAATGTCCTAAAAATAATTATTAATGTAAGCACTTTGTAAATAAATTTTATTTTAAAATAATAAAATTTCACTACACAATGTGTTTGTTCACCAAATTTTCTCAAGCTAGTTTATACCCATACTTTTGGTAAATACCCGGATATTTACCCATTTTTACCCAGCTTTCACAAGTATTTACCAATTGGGGATTTACCCGTTTCCTATCTCTAACAATGAGTTAAGATTACATATTTATGTTCTTTGAGTGGGTATCGCATTTCTGAAATAGCATTACACTAATACATATATATATCTTAGGCCGATACATTGCAAAATTTAATTTAAATTTTTATAGCCTGAATATTGTGTTCATCTTTACAAAATCATGTCTAGGAACTATGAAACGTGTGTTCGCATTATGCATACTTTTGTAAATTTGACAACAACTTCTGCTTAACATTTTCGAGTTGTAAAAAAAACTCTATCAAAATTGCTTGTACTAACAATACTACCCTAGTAGTGACAAATAATGACAAAAGACCGAAATGCGTATTATTCACCTTGTTTATATCTTTTGTGGAAAACCAACATATCTAACTAAGTGTTTTTGCAAATTTTTGCGAAAATGTTTTCAAAGAGCATTGATTACATTCAGATTTAATTATAATTTTTTGTTTTGAAAGAAACTGTTCAAAATCAAAAGTAAATGCCGGAATACTTATGACCTTTCTTGTGCTGGGCCATAAAGGAAATTGTGAATTGTTATTTACACTTTTATTTTAATATTGCACAGTCAACGTAAGAGTTGAGGTCAAACTCACACAATATACAAATGGGTTTTATAACGATTGGACTATGGAAAATCAATTAGAAGCGGCAGGGTGTCTACATGCTGGGTAAACTAAGTAGGGCCTTATCAAACTCGTTCAAACCAGTATTAGTCCTAAACTATGCAATTGTAAAAAGCAAAATTTTACAACTGTCAGTTCCTTAAATTACATTAGAAGTATTGGATATATTTTTTAAAAATAATTAGTTGAATTTTTTGCAGGTCATCACACAAAGATGAATTTGGAACTCAACGTGTCTACAAAAAGACCTCTCCAAATTGCGTTTTGACATTGTATTTGCCCTCGCGAGAGATAACTTTATCTGGAAACAGTCCGTCGATATTGCGTGGCATTGTATATGTTGACCCAAAGGCCATACATGGGTATCGAGTGTACTCTCAACTGACGCTGACTTTTCGGTAAGTATTAAACCGAATGAAGCTTTTGCCACTTCCTAGTTAATACTTGCATGTGCTTTGTAGAACACATAGATAAACATTAAATTATGTTTACAATTCAATTGTTCAATGGTACTATATTGATTCGTTTGGGATCAACCATGGCATGTTGTTAGAACAATCGACTTCGATACGGATGACCTGGGTTATCGGTATCCTACAGGTTGTAGATATTAAATTGTAATATTTGATCGTCGGCTAAAAAAAGCGGACGTTTCGTAGGTAAACATTGAGGTCAGCTTTTCAAATCCGAAAAGTTTAATGTTTTTGCATATTATTATAGGAGATTACCAAATACATGTTACGAACAAATAAAAATTTAGTTATGTTAATAAATAAAGAATATATCGTCCCCTTAATATAACAATAGCGTATGTGCTCATACATCATTATTTTTTTATTGCATATTTAGAATCTGGTCTGAATTTCTGGTTAAAATTTCGTCAAAATCTACTTCCACAAAGTGCGTCATAAGGTCATTAAAAAAAATAGTGTATAATTTATTCTTAAAATAGAGTGTAAGCTCTAATGCGCTATTCTTTTTTTTGAAATTGCATCGCCAAAGTTATTAAAAGAATAATAGTGTATACGCATGATACTCCAGTTTAGTCTGTAGAAATAAATACAATTTATCAAAACTTTTACTCGTAAAATAGCTAATAATAATATACAATATTTTATCTCAAAAATTTGTGCAAAAAAAAATGTTATTCCTAGTGGCTCGCAGTCATTTTTTTTTTAATTACAAGGAGAAAAGGCGCAATTTTTTAGATGAGTCAGATGTAGCAGAGAAAGTATACGAATGATTTTCTACTTATTTTTGATTAATGCAATGTATGCAGTAAATAGTTATAATTTTTTGTTTGTAATAACCTTAATTGCAAAGAAATGAATATTTACCAATAAATTACCAAAACTATCAACAAATAATCTGAGTTTGTTAACTGTTACTGTTTTTTGTGATCAAATATTCCGGAAAAGCTACCTTACAATTATTAAATAAGACAGTGTATATCATACAAAATAAAATAGTGTATCAGATACATCATACGAATTTTTAAAAAATAAAACAGCCTATATGGCTGTTTTGAATGACATAATAATGATCTTAAAGGATGCGTAAAATAATATAGAACAGAAACGGTATTATGTATTCGTCAAAAAAAAAATACTTATATTAACCGCGTTTTTTAATTTTTAATAGACATCCGTTTTGACGAAAACTTTAAACTAGATTTTCTCAAAACACCAAAAAAATTATACACTATTGTTTTTTTATGGGGACGATATAGACATTAAAAAACTGCCCTAACTGTCAAATAACGTACAAAATTGTTTCGATTTTAATCAGTTTTTTCATCCTCCTCCTTTTAAAGTATAAAAAATTAGCTAATGTTATTATCTGCTCGTAAGGCCCTAGGGCGCAGAGGTCGTACATACATTTCGAGTAAATATAATTGCCAAATCGAACTTTCTTGTTAATGAAAACTACTATATATAAATGAGTCGATATCGGGAATTGACTACAATCGGGTGTTGAAAACGGCCAAGTGCGAAAATAGGCTTAAATAATTATATTTCGGTTGATACTGTTTTATAAGACCATTTTATGTATTAATAAGCAATGGGCCGTGTATATTTAAGGATGTTAAGGATTTTACGCGCAAGTTTTTTTTCCTCTGATTATTACTTTAATATTCTTGGATTTAAAAGTGGAAATCTTCACAATTTGTTATAAAATATAATGAAGACTTTAAAAATGAACAAACCAATAACACT
This sequence comes from Muscina levida, assembly GCA_964034835.1. Taxonomy (NCBI): domain Eukaryota; kingdom Metazoa; phylum Arthropoda; class Insecta; order Diptera; family Muscidae; genus Muscina; species Muscina levida. Next base: position 153,368,421 of record OZ035882.1, read on the forward strand.
AATTTGGAAATTATAATATATATATTCATACTTACCACGGGAGCGATGAAATTTAAGGAACATGTGTAAAAAACACTAAACACTTCAACAGCTCTCAAACAACTGACTACATTTTTCACTTCTGTCAATTATCTTTAAAACTAACGGGAATTGCCGTTACATTGTTAGTTTACACCTAACCGAAAAACGGGTTTGAAGCATTTTTTTTCTTAATAAACAAATTGGCCTACGGGAATGACGAAAATAATTGGTCACGGACTAAAATGTCTCAAATTCATAAATTTTAAAATAATATTATATTAATGAAATTAAAATTGACTTGATTCATTCTTCTTGAATAACTTGACGTACTTTATTTATAATATATAATTTAAAAAAAACTTAATTTCCCTTTGCACCCCATAAATGAGGTATGGGATAGCTTCTCGCGTTGTTGTGAATTAACACGCTTTCTATTTTTAGATTCACAACTAACGGCACCTACTTGTTTATCGACGAATGCGAACGTTACACAGTGTCACGGCAGTGGCCAAAAATGATACAAGTGAACATTCAAATTTCCAATTTTTTTTTCCTTATTAACAAATAAACACTTAAATTAGATGAAATCTAAAATTTTTTCTGGATATATGAAGTAGTATTTTTTTTTATAGTAGCTCAATTGTGATAGTTGTTACCCATGTGGTATGATCATTGAAAAATCTGGAATTTTACATATTTTTGAAACGCATGTTTAAAAAACAATAAAAAAATACATCAAAACACTTTTTTAATTTGTTGATATAAAGTCAGAAAAAGTGTGTATTTAAGTATCTATAAATCTCAACTGCGACAGTGTGCGATTGTATTTTTTACGAATATTTTTCAGTGTCTACTCCATTGAAGATACGGGATAATTTTAACAAATGGTTGGAAGTGAAGCAAAGTAAAAAGAGCCTTATCGTGTGTAAAAAAAAGGAATTTGTAAAAAATCATTTACGTAGATCATTACACTGCACTGAGGAAAAAAACTCATGTTTACGCTTTTGAAGTTTAGCACTAATTGGGAAAAGTATGGATGGAAAAAAGCCTTATTTGAAAAAGGACGTAATAACTGGCTGGATAGTGAAATATTCCATGAGAATCCTATTTGTGTTGTAAGTTACCATCAGTTCTTGGCGTCAATCAGAGATAAAACCGGTCTGTTATTTTTTAGGAACCTAGTTCAAGTTTTGTTAGAGGTCGGCCACGTCTGTCTTTCGAAGAAGCATCACATCGAACTAAGCGAAGACGTGTTGGTGAGCTTGTTGTGTCAACCTTTGCTGAAGCTCTTACAAAAGCAGCAGAAAAAATTTCAGAAACAAGAAACACTGTAACTATTTCAGTGGAAAAAGCGTTAGCATTATACGTGGGTATGGATCTCTCTTTTAGGCAAGATTGCTGCGCTGTACATAAAGATTGTTTTCCGTCCCATTATTCTATTGTAGAACCAAAAAATAATTAATATAAATTTTTTTTACTGATATTATAATATTTAGCATGAAGACGAATAGCATCTTAAATTTAAGTTAATAATATATGGAATTTTTCACTTAGTGGCATATACAGAGGTGGGCGTGTCCTTTAAGCTAATTATATAGAAATTATTGGATTTTTTTACTTCAGGATATATAGGCAGTGGTCGTGTCCTTGGATGTAATTTTACCAAATTTAACATAGTGAGTTAAAATGTATCAAAGACGATCCGTACAAAATTTGTTTCGATTCGGATTGGAACTTTCGAAAATATTCGATTTTTTTACTTCAGGATATATGGGCAGTGGGCGTGTCCTTTGATGTAATTTTATTAAATTTAACATAGTATGTTAGAATCTATCAAAGATTATTCGTGCAAAATTTGGTTCGATTCGGATAGAAACATTAGAAAATATACGATTTTTTTACTTAACCAAAACTTAATTTTTTTCTTAGTCTACTTACGAAAACTTTCTGTTCCAATTTTTATTTACCTACGATAACTCCTTCTATTTTTGACCAACGGTTATATGAAATCACGACACTGTGCGTCACTGTTTGAGAAGCTCTTACTAGACACGACGATTGAATCGACGTTTAATACTGCGAAGTTGCTGTCAACAACATTCGAGGGGAGCCGACAAGAAAGAAAATTGTATTTATTTTTTTTTTCTTTTAAGATGACTGGAGCCAGGTTTGAACCTGCGATCTCCCGCATGGTAGTCGCGTGTTCTAACCACTATGCCACGGCCGGTCCCATTTATTTTGAAATATTAACGAAAATCTGTGATTTCTGAACACAAAACGTTCGGACACACGCCATGGTAATGACTATTTGCACCGTGCGACCAAATTGTATCATTAAAATATGTAGAATATTTTATTTTCATTTCCGCGCCTCGTTAAAGTACATTTTGTTTTATTTATTCCTGTTCTCGGAATTTAAATTTTTCAATATTTTTAATACTAAATGCGTCGGGCCACAGAATGTAGTCATTTCGTGATATCGACCCAAATATATAATTGCTTTCTTACAGACATATAAGGAAAAGTTTCTAGATAGATACATATGTATGTCGTATATTCTATATGAAGGACATCATTTAGTTCAAAATTTAATGAAATCATTTCTGGCAATAGAAGTAAAATTGACTATGTCGAATGAAAAATATCACGAATTGTTCTATAATGGATTGTAATTTCAGTCAGTATATGTATTTTCATTAAAATATGTAGAATATTTTATTTTGATTTCCGCGCCTCGTTAAAAGACATTTTGTTTTATTTATTCCTGTTCTCAGAATTTAAATTTTTCAATATTTTTAATACTAAATGCGTCGGGCCACAGAATGTAGTCATTTCGTGATATCGACCCAAATATATAATTGCTTTCTTACAGACATATAAGGAAAAGTTTCTAGATAGATACATATGTATGTCGGATATTCTATATGAAGGACATCATTTAGTTCAAAATTTAATGAAATCTATTCTGGCAATAGAAGTAAATTTGACTATGTCGAATGAAAAATATCACCAATTGTTCTATAATGGATTGTAATTTCAGTCAGTATATACTCTGATTTAACTGTTAATTGAGTTAAAACCAAAAATTTACAAAATGAAGTATCGAGAAAACAATATACATATATGTATATCAGAATATGTGGTATTACCGATACTTTAAGTTGAAAATACCTAAAATTGTTTGATTCAACAAATATTTTAGACTTATGCATGTAAGATGTTTAAAAGATTTTTCATACTTAAATTCAAGTTACGGCCGTGAAGACGAAGAAGTAATGGGCCTACGTTTTTGCAATGAGGCGATTATGTCATTACACCAAATATGGCCAAGAAATGATGAACCTTTAATGGAAGCGCTAAGTCCACTGCAGGTAAGTTGAGAAAAAAAGGGGGGCACAAAAATAACTAATGTATACATACCAGCTGGCCCGGCAGATTAAATTATCTTAAAATAACATATGTACGTCCAGAAACTTCCTAACGGAAATAACAAATTTGAATACAACGGTTAATCTTGGGCGACCATTTGTCATCTGCATATCTACACTTTTCATACGCCTACTCCACCCATTGATAAAAAGTTTGTCTTCATATCAGCAATGCCAAGTACTATTTGTACTATATTTTGGCTGTTTGAAACGAAAATTTCGAACCATCTGTGCAATTAATTATATCTGTCTGGGGCTGAAATACTCTTTTGCCACACCCACTCCGCATATTGATTGAAAATAAGTTCATCTATATAGTCATATCTTCAATGCCGACAACTATCTGTGTATCAAATATTATTATTATTGGGTTAAAAAAACAATTTTCAGGCCTCTCACTTCTTTAAACAAAAAAAATGTTTGTTGTTTTGATTTCTAATTATATTTGAGTTATTCTTTCAGGAAGCCTTACTGAAACGCTTGGGCGATGGCGCTCATCCATTTACATTGACATTGACCGCGCAGGCACCTCCGAGTGTGCAATTAGTTCCAGCCAAACGTTACTATGGGGCTCCTATCGGCACCAGCTACGACGTGCGGTGTTTCATAGGTAAGAAAGAGATTTTTTAAATGTAATGGGTAATATTATTGAAATGAATTTTTGCAAACCATGTTAGGGTTCCCTAGGGCCTTATCCAAACCATCAAATTATTAAAGTTCATGGATTTATCTAAATGTCAAGAACAGCCATATTACTTGCGCAAGTTTTGAGTCACTCAAATTTCGAACAAATTGTCATAATTTTTGTTCTTATTCAGATGCATGTTTGAGTCTTAAGCTAAAGCTACGCACAGACGGTTTCCAGATCTTACAATATTGCCCGAAAAATTTGCAGAAAATGTCCAACAACTGTGTGCACTTTAAATTTTGTATGGCAACGTTTGCAGAAAAATCATTGTAAAACAATAATATTGCCAGACATCCGATAATCGTCTGAACCGCAAAATGTTGCCACCTTCAAATGTTTGTAAGATAATTGCAAACACATTTAATTTGCAGATGTGCGAAGTTAATGCATCTGCTAATTTCACCATTTGCAAAGATTAATTATATGGCAACACTGTCCATGTCAGTACATTGCCGGTACATTAGCAGATTTGACAGAATTGCTATTTCTGGCAACCGTCTGTACTTAAGCTATGTAATAAACTTCGCACATCTGAAAATTAAATGTGTTCGCAATTATCTTACAAAAATTTGAAAGTGGCAACATTTTGCGGTTCAGACGATTATCGGATGTCTGGCAATATTGTTGTGTTACAATGATTTTTCTGCAAACGTTGCCATACAAAATTTAAAGTGCACACGGTTGTTGGATATTTTCTGCAAATTTTTCGGGCAATATTGTAAGATCTGGCAACCGTCTGTGCGTAGCTTTAACTGCATTTTTTTGTGTATTAGCGTGTAAAATGAGATCCATCATTCCTTTGAATCTCAAAAATGAGATATAGAAACTCTTCTCGCATTTATGTGAGATGCATTTCTGCTATTTTTAGACTCACTCAACGGAATCCCATGTTTAACATTGCTTTCTTAAATAAACTTTTTGAGTTTGACTCGACTACTGGAAGTCGTTGTGAACGACAAAGAGGAGCCTGTCGTTCGAATAAATATCCATGTAATGGTAAAATCATATCAGTTAAATATGTAAAGGAAATGTTTCTTAATAGTATACAGTAAATAAGCCTAGACATGGTACTTCCGAATTGAAAATAAAGTTATCATATTACTCATGTTACACAGAAACAATTGCGACTTACTGCAGAAAGTGCAATTACTTTCACCTAAATGCATCAGTTATTACCAAAGTTATTTTTATTTGCTTCTATTTACAGCAGATAAAACCGATGAAAAGTTTCACCGCCGTGCCTCAGTGAAAATGGGCGTTAGGGTTATTTATCGCACGGATGTTTTTAACAATTTTATTAATGGACCCGAACATTTTGCTGATCTTGTCAATAATACCGCTGTATCGCCACCGACAACTTTGTCCTGCTTCCAACCTCACAGCCTAGATACTGCAGCTTTGCCTTCAAATATCTCTTCACCGTCGGCGAAAGTAAATACGACAGATACTTTGACAAAGGGTCAAGTCTTGCCCACCCCCTCAAATAAAGGGGTACCGGTCTCATCATTAACAGCTACAGACTCAAAGTCAATATGTGGTAAAAGCCGAAAATCTGAAAGAGGTGACTCCTTCCCAAAGTTACGGCTATCGCCTAAATCATTTCGTTTAAGCAGCCGTTTTGGGCGTAGTAAGAGTGAAGCTGAAAAATGTCCCAACGATCCGTTTTATAATTACAGTAAATCATTTCAAGAGGTAAATTTAATTTGGAAATAATTTAGCAAATGATGATGGAATTGTGTGATCCTAGTGATTTGACATGATTTTGGTTTAATATTTACATTATTATCACAAGATAATATAATTAATATTACATATAAAATACGCAACATCGGCGCATATAAGGAGATATTTTGATAATCAATAGCTGTTTATTGGATTTGGCATGCTCTTTTAACATGTAACTATTTTGTTTTCTTCTTTAATACAATGTTTTTGTTATTGAACTAATATAATTTTTTTGACTTTTATACAATCGCTGGTTAATTTAAATTTAAAATTGTACTAAAAATTTAATTTCAAAAAAACAACAATGGAAAAAATTTAGATTTTTTTGTAAACGAGGAACTTCAAAGGATATAAAGCAATCCATGTTCTAAACGCTGTCATACCCAAATCCGTTCAAAAAGAAAGAACTCAATTAATTTCACATGAAGCAAAATACGATTAGGCACCTACTCACTTTTATGCATCTACCCATAGTACTATAGTACTTTAAGATGGTCTCGCCACTCTACTCGTTACATGTGCAAGGCCCATAAAGTTTATAAATAATATGTGTGCAGATGTACCTTTTAAACAAGACTCAGTTTATGCAATATAATATTTACGGATTTATAGGTGGACGATTTTTCTTATCCGAGAAAAATCGAATTATGTATATCAACAATAATTGGCAAATAGAGTTGCATGTTATTTATTTATTACAAATTCTGAAATTTATATACAATTTTGCCAAACTAACTTCTAACTATTTCTATTTAATCATACACAAGTAAATTAAACCAAAGAAAAATGTTTGGTTTTTGAACGACTGTTACTTAGTGCTAACACTTTGGATAACAGTAGGCCTATGTAATTGCATTTCGTTCTAATGTAAGTGTCATGTATAACACTTGCATTACTTCAATATGCAATTTCTCTTTCACTGATATGTTTATAAACCATTTGTTTACTAATTTCCTCTTTCTTCTTGCTTTTTTTTAACATTATTGGTTCATGCGGAAACTTGCTGCCTAATACAATTAATACAACATCCTGCTTACTATATGCTGTTTGTGTGAATGCTCTGATTGTCACTATCCTTAATGTGCTCAAGTATGATAGTGGTGCACCTGGTGTTACGGGGGGAGGACCTCAAGGCGTAGTGGACAAACCCTTCCTTTTACAGGACGGACGTGTTGGACTGCGCGCCAGTTTAAATAAAGCATGGTATACCCATGATGAGGATGTGTGTGTGACTATAAATATTCGGAATGATAGCAGAAAAACCGTTCGTAAAATCCGGGTAATTATTTCACATTACCATTTAAATAGTTAACAATAATGTATAATGTATCGGGGTTGCATTCCTATCCTATCATTCCAAATTAACCAGAATACATTAATTTGTTACAACTTAACACCCTATGTTTGTTACACAGTATATTACTTGTAGGCTGATCAATTACTCTTCAAACCAATTGATCGACAAATCAGAATTATTAGGAAACTTATACATACATATTCATTCGTTTATTTTCAGGTTTGTGCAATTCAGCATGTTGATGTGTGTATGTTTAACAACGGAAAATTCAAAAACGTTGTAGCCGATTCCGACAACATTTCGCCACCACCCATAGACCGGATCGTTTCACCTGGTGGGACGCTAAATACGACTGTCACTTTAAAACCACAAAGAGGACCTACAAAAAATTGGATTGCTTTAGAAGATACGCTCCAAAGAAGTACTGAACCAGAAGATATTACAGGACTTATTGCCGCTTCTGCTGTTAGAACCCCACACTTCCTAATGCAAACCAACCATTCACCAAAATATTGCTCCAGCCCAGCCTCGTTTATACCACCGATACTTTCTTCATCCGCGCTTACCACCAATCCTTCCACAAATGACGAACGAAATGTGTTTGCAATTTACGTGTCCTACTACGTGAAAGTAAAACTCACACTGTCTGGTATGGGTGGAGAGTTATCGCTTAAGTTGCCATTTATGCTAGTTCACATTGATGAAGACCAACGACATATGGCCGAGCAGCAGATTGAGAAGTTAGCCCTAGATGACGTACCAGCTCATAAGAAAACCTGTAATAAAACTAAAACTCCCATTAAGGTCGAATCATGCCAAGAATTTGCTGTCAGTCACAGTCTGGATCGTATAGAATCTGTTGAAGATGATAATATGTATCCAAAAGAGTCCCAGGTCATCAGTGTGGAAAATAATAAGAGCGTAGTAACCTGTCAAGTAGCCGAGGATGTTCACCAACGTTCGACCAGTTCGAACAATGGCCGAAGACGACTATTAATGCGCAGTGAAACAATCGCCAAAGATTTAGATGACGATAGCCTAGTTCACGCAGATGCACAGGCGGAGACAGAAGAAAATCTAGAACATGTTGTACATGTGGTGCAAGTTCATTCTACCAATCGCTGCGATGATCAGCCTGATCAAAAGAACCAAAATGATCAAGGGAGTATTACAGCACAAGTGTCACACGAATTTAACACAAACCAAATTCAGCCAACCCATGTTACCGCGACTCTCACATGCGAAAACAATACGCCTTCTAATGTTTCAACTGCAGAACAAGACTCTACCCATAATGTGTGATTTTGATTATTCCGTCAGATATTTTACAAAAAAAGAAGTAGTTAAAATAGGCATAGAATTGTTTTCTGGGTGATTATTTAATTTTATAGCATGATGTTCGTGCTGATATATGAATAGAAGTTCTAATGACCGATGGAAAAATCGCATTAATTTAGCAAATGCTTTTTTTAAAAGGTAAAGTAAAAGACAAAACCTAAAAACATTTCAATGCCAAATATGCTATTATGTAAAAGGAATAATGAACTCAACTATTTTGTCAAACTTTAATAAGTATTAAAAAGCGTAAGCTAATGTTTTGTGTCGTCCTCATACGTTTATATGGCGACTATGCGACTCATTTATCTAAAACATAGAACTTATGGCTCAACAGTAAATTCTTAACCTCTTAGGAATCATGATATGTATCTATCTCGAAACTAATGGTTTAAAATTAGTTTTCTTACAGCTTTAAATGAGAAACATGAAATGTTTAGGAGGTACAATTTTCTAATTAAAAGATAGCAGTATATACATTATTTACTGCAAAACACAACTCAGAACACTTATATCACGTGGCTATAATAAGAAAATAGCAAACCACCTGAGACCGAAATTTACAAACTCAATTGGTAGGAATTAAAAAACAATTTTTATTATAAGCTACATTAATACACACCACTATTTATGGTATATTATGATATAGTGTTATCTGGAAATTATATTTTTGCATAAATTTTTTAGCAAAAGTTGTTACTTTGGAATGATTGGATGATAATAAATCAAAAATTCGTTTTAAAATTAAAATACTAAAGAAAAAAATCGAGTTAGTTGTTGTAAATCCGTGGTTTTGCACTTCTGCTAAATAAATATTATGCTTTATTTATACTGTAAAGCATAATTATCTCTTCGAACCGTGTTCCGTAATTCTGAATTATTGACTAAAACAAAAACAAAGAAAAAACATGCATTTATAGTAAAAATTTTTCAAATTTTAAAACATCAAATTCCATATAACCAGATGTCAATATATAACTAAATCGGGACCGATATCATTTTCATAGTACGAACGACAGACGGCAATCTGACCGAGGCATAATGCATAAAGGCAAAGCTACAAGTTTTATTGTTAAGTGCATGTAAGAGTATTCGACTATTATTTACTTTAAAAAGGAAACAAATTGTATTGGTTGTTAAAATTGGATGTTTCTAACAAATAAAATGCAGTTTTGTGACTAATTTCTTCATTATTCAATAATTTATTTTGTAACGGGCTGTTATGGACAATCCTTTGGTGGTTAAATAAAACTAATTAAATTTATATTTTTTAAAAATAGAAACATCTTACTTTGTACCAAAAGAAAAAAGTCACAAAAGCTGAAAAGTTGATTTTTAATACATTTATGACATGTGTGCCTAATGTTTTTTGATTATTGTTATACAGCTGGAGAAACATAACATAGTATATAGTGAGGACATGAGCAAAAAGGTAAGATATAATTTATGAGAAAAGTGCAACAAAAATTTCATGGCCCCAATTACGCCCTAAAACGCGAACCCGAATACCCTAATATGCATAAAAAAGCAACTCATAAAAGCTAAGTATACAGAATGCGGAAAAAAATAATAAAATTGGACAAACTATATCAATAAGGATTTTTTATTTATTTATTTATAAAGCTTATAGTAAATAAAAGGTTAATATTCTTAAGCCATCAGCTTAATGTATATATATATATATTAGGGCGGGTCGATTTATTTTTCGACAATTTCCCTATGATTTCCGTATTCGATGGGTTATTCCATGAAAATTTGCCCAAGGAACCATACCTCTATCGTTAAAATCGAGTCCCCTACTTTTTGTTGGTAGATTTTTTTCCCAAATTGACGTTCGTATTAAATATTACTTACACGTTCACATCCATAACTCAAAAACTATCGATTGGATTTAATCGCCAGTAGGCGCGTTGGAAAAAAAAATCTCCAACATTGGTCCAACGGTTCAAAAGTTACGGGAATTTTTGTCAAAATTTTGGACCATTTTTCCATTTTTTTCATGATTTTGTCCAAGAATATTACTTTCATGGCCATTTTTATACCCTTCACCATGCGCATGAACGTAGTGAAGGGTATATTCATTTTGTTCTTCCATTTGTAACGCCCATAAGGAGGCGTGGTAGGTATGACAATCTATATATATAAAAGGCTTGGGTGACTGACTGATCACTCCACAGCCCAAACGGTTATAGCTAGAACCATGAAATTTAGAATTTAGGTTTCCTTTATGACGTAGGCGCGCACTAAGAAGGGATTTTTGGAAATTCGGACTGCAAGTGGGTAAAATGGGCGTGGCACCGTCCCATACAACTGGAATTTTAAAATGGCTGTATCTTTTAAACCATAATAGGTACGAAGTCGAGATTTGGTACGTATATCGGTCATATAAGAAAAAATACTTTGTTTGTAGAAAGTGGGCGGTGCCACACCCCTTTCCAAAATAAAAATTGAATTTTGGCAAAATAAATTGACCGTTTGCAAGAGAATTTTCTATGTGTGATACTGTCCATAGGGCCTCTATCATAGGCTACAATAAAACATAATTAGACAAAGGGGCGTGGCACCGCCCACACAAACCGAAATTTTAATCGGTCATATCTCAAGAGTCATTAGAGGTATGAAGATGAGAATTGCTACATATGTTACTGATATAAAGAGGATTATGTCTCGCTACATAATTGGGCGGTGCCACGCCCCTTTTAAAAAAAAATCGTTATCTAGGCTAAATAAATGAACCGATTACAATGAAATTTTCACTATGTAGTACTATCCGTAGGGCCTCTATCATAGGCTACAAGAAAACATAATTAATCAATCGGTCATATATCAAGAGTCATTAGAGGTATGAAGATGAGATTTTCTACATATGTAAATGGTACATGGGGGATTACATCTCGCTGGGAAATGGGCAGTGCCACGCCCCTTTTGAAACAATTGTTATGTCGGTCATATTAATAGAACGATTGTAATAATAATGTTGTAAACAATATATTTAAAATTGTCTACTGTCTGTAGATAGGGTGATGAAATTTGGAATGCTGTTCCCCTTTTCGAGTAAACGTCAGCTAAGAACGTATTTTTGGAAACTCGTACTTTTATGGGTTAAAAATTACCAATAAGGGATAAAAGTTGTACCATTGCCTAAACCAATCGGTTAATGGTATAATCGCGAAAAATTATATAGAAATGCTTACTATCAAATTGGATTGAAGTATTTTTTTTTATATCCGATGTTTCTGGGTAAAAAAATCGAAAAAGGGATAAAAATGTTACTATCGCCCAGACCAAACAGCTAATGATGTAATCATGATAAGTTATATAGGCTTGCTCCCTATGACATTAGAACGAAGCAAGAAGGGTTTTCGAAATTCTCACCTTTTAGGGGTAAAAAGAACTGAAAAGGGCTAAAATTGGTAATAAACGGCTAAAGGTATAGTCTCAAAAATTGTGCGATGTGAAGTAATTTTAATATTCGTTCCTAAGTTGTAAAAATACCTAAAAAGGGATAAAACTGATGATATCACCCAGATCAAATACCTAAAGGTAGAGTTACGAAAATTTGTATAGAATTTCTTCCTATAGATTTAGAAAACTGTCAAATGGGGTCTTTAAAAATTCGAACACTTAGGGTAAACTGGTACCATCGCCCTAACCAAACGGCTAAAGCTATAATCGTATATGGGCATGCTTCCTATGGAGTTAGAGGGGGTAGCGGTCCATTTATGTTGTGCGATACGAATATAACTTTTAAAATTTTTTTTTTGGTGCAAATGCTAATGCTACAATTACGGGTGAAGCACCGCGAGCCGGGAAAGCTAGTATATATATATAAATGATCAGCATTGAAATCTGAGGTGACCGTCTGTCTGTCCCCGCGATTACAGCCGCAGTTTAAGAGATATCGAGCTGAAATTTGGAATGCACGCTTCTATCCTCAAAGCGGAGGTTAAGTTCTAAGATGAGCCCGATCGGTCAAAAACTACTCCTACCTCCCATACAAACTCCCCCTTTTTGGGGTCTGTCCCTGCGATTACAGCCGTAGTTTAAGGGTAATCAAGCTGAAATTTTGTATGCAAGCTCCCTTACACTAGGTGGAGGTTGAGTAGTAAGATGAGACCCATCTGTCAAAAACTACTCTCACCTCCCATACAAACTCTAATGTTTTTGGGGTCTGTCCCTGCCATTGCAGACTTATTTTAAGAGGCATATAGCTAATATTTTGTACGCAAGATTCTATCCTTTAAGCTTAGGCTACTTTTTAAGACGAGCAAGGATGGTCAAAAACTACTCCCACCTCACATTCAAACACCCTCTTTTTGGGGGTCTTCGCCTAACTGCCCCCGCGATTACAGCCATAGGTTAGGAAATATCGAGCTGAAATTTTATATGCAGGCTTTAATTCTATAAAAGGAGCTTACTTTGTAAGATGATCAAGATCAGACGAATACTTTTCGCACCATCCATACAAAATCTTTTTAGAGGGTGTACGAGGTTAAATTGTAAGATAATCCATATCCCACACAAATTCCTATTTTTGCGGGGTTACAAAATTCATAAAAATATTCTCTAAGTCAGGGTTCAAAAATCATACAACAGAGTGCGCGTACCTGTGCGCTTTAAATTTTTTATAACGATATTGTCGCGTGTGTGTTGGTGGACATTTTTTGTCATCCATTGTGCACGTTACTGGGAGAATGAAATCGTTCTTTGTACACACATGTACGGTAGTAAAAAAATCATTACCATTTATGGTACCTACTTGCCATTTATGGTATTTACTTCGTTCATTCAATTAGGAAAAAGGGAAAGTCCACTTTTTGTTGATGTGTGTTATCCCATGACTGCCTCTGTCGAAGGGGTTTTTTTGGAATTTTTAAAAATATGAATATACTTGGAAACTCCTACATAAAAATGAAAAAAGGAACAAAAAGATCGACTCAAGATTTTCCCCCGCATTTATGCTATAGCCGTTGACAGTATCACAGTTCACGGTATCAACATATATTAAAAAACAATTTATTTTAAAAAAGACAAATAGATTATACAATAGATTATTACAGTTGTATGTGACAACTAACTATGGTTAACTATAATAAAAGTATACACGCCAATGCATTTCAATGTTAAGTATTATAACTCTGCCGTATACGGTAGTACATTACTTTTTAAATTTATTACTTGGACACGATTTTTACCACCGAATTTACTTGGAGTTGTAAATACAGTAATTCAAGATAATCCATATTTTGCACACTCAGAAAATATGTTGTAATCTATGTTGTTTGATGATAGAATGGAAAAACGAAACATTGCTATAAAGAAGATTTTACATTACCGAAGAGATATTGTCGACCCAACGGAACTTAGAGTTTACAAAAAATCTCTTATAAACTTTAATTGTACGGAATATACAAATATGATTGATTTAAATGACGATACCATTTTATTCGAACCACCGTTTACGCAAAGTTATTCGTATGAACATTTGGAGGGATATTTAAATTACGAAGTGCCACCGTTCGATGATCCAAAAATTCCTTAACACATTCAAGGAACGGAAAGACATGTCCAATTGCTGGCTGCCACTGCTAAACGAGTTGCAGGAAAGAATGTAGAAGGCGCTATGGCGACGACATTAGAGAGCCGTACGAAAACACCCAGACTTGAAAGCAAACAAGACTTTCAGAAAAAATAATGTTTTTTTTCACATTTTGTCTTTAACTACACTCAAATTGAATATATTTTTTTGATAATAGGTTGATAGATACTTTATTATCTCTTAATTTGAATTTTTGTAGAAAAAAAAATAAAAAGGGAAAAAAAATCAAAAAGTTGGTTTTATGTGTTATTTTGTTTTAGCAATATCGCATGAATCAATCAACCGAATTCGATAAATTTGGGCTTAAACTCTTCGTTTTGAATTGTAAATTGAATTAAATAATGGATTGAGCGAAAAAAAATTGTCATGAAAGTAATATTCTTGGACAAAATCATGAAAAAAAATGGTCCAAAATTTGGACAAAAATGCCCGTAACTTTTGAACCGTTGGACCAATGTTGAAGATTGATAGTTTTTGAGTTATGGATGTGAACGTGTAGATAATATTTCATACGAACGTCAATTTGGGAAAAAAAATCTACTAACAAAAAGTAGGGGACTCGATTTTAACGATAGAGGTATGGTTCCTTGGGCAAATTTTCATGGAATAACCCATAGAATACGGAAATCATAGGGAAATTGGTGAATTTTTTCACCCCCTACAAATCGACCCGACCTAATATATATATATATGTACAATGGGTTAAATAATAGAATAATCTAATATGTAGAATATGTAGAATGAATATATAGAATGACTTAAAAAATAATAGATTTGATGTGCGAAAATAAAATTATGTCTATATGTTAAATGAATTAAAAAATAGCTTTGGTGTGGGAGACGAATTTGTGGATGGTATTTATATGCTCCATGTTAATTGCTTTAAGTAGATCAACTCCTCGGTTTTTCAACATGGATCGGTGTTGATTGGTCCAATGAGAAAGAGTTGTTAGAAGATATGCAAAACATTAGCTCTATTTTTCACCTAATCAATACGAGATTTGAATACAAGGTGTATCAGGACGTAATCAACATGAATCAATAATAAATCTAAACTCGAAAAAGATGTGACTTAAGCCTTTTTTATTAAAGTAACGATATGTACATGCATGTATATGATAATAGTCACACAAAAAAAGGTCTAACTCTATCCAGGGGTCCTTAAACCATTGGATTTGTCTTGAAAATAGCTTTAATTCAAGTACGCGTACATCATAGAACCCAATGGATCCATATTCTGCAATTCAGCCCAAATTATTGAATAAATTAACTTTGTAGGAGAATCCCGTGTGTACCTGATTTGGTTTGTTATCTGCTTTGTTATTTCTCTAGTCAAATCAAATTGTTGACAATTATAACGTATTTAATTCACAATTGCAGTATTATTCTCAGTATTGCCATTTAAATTATTCTAATTAATCTTAATTATCATCTGGTAATACTGAAAAGAGTACGAACATATTGCTGAGAGAAGTTTGTATAAAGCTAAGTGCAGACGGTTGCCAGAAATAGCAATTTTGTCAAAACTGCTTATGTACCGGCAATGTACTGACATGGACAGTGTTACAGTATAATTAATCTCTGCAAATGGTGAAATTAGCAGATGCATAAACTTCGCGTCGGGAGTGTGATGCAAGGTAAAGCTTCTGATCGGTTTAACTTGGCAAACCCAGAGTGATCCTTGCCAATTGCACTTCAAGTCTACTCACAGAGCTCCGTATTCGTAGTACTACTGCGGACGGAGTACCTCCACGTGGTGACGCCTGGAAGCGTGCCTTTGACACCCGTCAGAGCACGACTTACTGTGAGGGGAGAAACCGTAAACCCATGCGCGTCAGCTCAGAGTGAGCGGTACCCTGGTCAGCGTCTGACCCAGAATGGGCGGCTGTAATAAAATCCTGGCAGGTGGAGAAAACTGCGACGTGGTGCGCTGGGCTTGCAACCCGCCACCGACGTATAAACTATTGCAATGAAAAGAAGTAAGAAAAGAATAAAATGGACCCCCCAAAATGTTGACGACCACAGCAAACGAATTAACCATGATTTAAGGATATGCACCTGAAATGTTAGAACACTGTATAGACCAGGTGCCTCTATCCAACTAGCGGAAGTCCTCGAAGAATACAAGGCTGACATAACCGCTTTACAGGAAATCCGGTGGACGGGACACGGGTGCTCGCGCATGAAGACGTGCGACATCTACTATAGTGGCCATGCGGACAAGCACGAGTTTGGATGTGGATTTGTGGTTGGCAAGAGACTGCGACACCTAGTCTCAAGGTTCAACCCGGTGTGTGAACGTATAGCCACCATAAAAGTCAAAACAAAGTTTTTCCACATAACACTTATATGTGCCAATGCTCCGACAGAAAAGAAAAGCGATGAGGACAAAGACGAGTTCTACGAGAGCCTAGAAAATGTATATGACCGTAGCCCGAGCCATGACATAAAAATTGTACAAGGAGATTTTAATGCTAAAATAGGCAGGGAAACCGCATTTGAGCCTACCATCGGAAAATTCAGTCTGCACACCGAAACGTCAAACAATGGCATCAGACTGATTGATTTCTCTGCGGCAAGAAATATGGTAGTTAGCAGCACTAGATTTGACCATAAAAATATTCATATGGCAACATGGTTATCCCCAGATCAATTGACGAGGAATCAGATTGATCATGTGGTAGTCGATGGAAGGCACGCATCGAGTGTTCTGGACGTACGAGTGATTAGGGGTGCGAACATTGACTCCGATCACTTCCTTACCGCAGTTAAGGTACGCACAAGGCTAGGCATGGCGAAAAACGTACGTAACCAGGCACAACGAAAGCTGGACATCGGTAAACTGCGGACCACAGAGGTAGCAAACGCCTACTCCAACCACCTAACTCAACTGCTGCGGAATGCTCCAACCCCTGACAATATAACCTCGCAGTGGCAAAATATAGCCGACTCCTTAGAACGGGCTGCGAGAAGCGTACTTGGGTACTCAAAGCCGTCTCAAGAAGATGCCTGGTACGATGATGAATGTCGTAATGCCACGAGAGAGACGGTTGCTGCATACAGGGCGAAACTGCAGCCAATGGCAACGCGAGCTGTTCGTGAACGGCACAGGGAGAAGAGACGAGAGGCAACTCGTCTTTTTAGACGGAAAAAGAAGGAGCTGAAGAAGAGGCAGGATGAGTGCACAGAGTTGCTCCGAAGCAGAGGGGAAGCCCGAAAATTCTACAAGAGAGTTAAGGCGAGAATGCGTGGAACAGGGTTACCCTCCTGCAAGGACAGCGATGGTCAGCTAGTGACGGACCCGGATAACGTTCTGAGGATATGGAGAAATCATTTTAAAAATTTATTGGATGCAGACACCACTCCTGAAGACCCCGCTCCAATCCATGACGATGGTGTTTACTGTCCGCCTCCGAGCCAGAGCGAGATACGTGTGGCAATATCCCGCCTTAAAAACAACAAAGCTGCTGGAGCCGATGGTCTCCCTGCTGAATTGTTTAAGGCTGGTGGGGAGAAGCTGATTAGGAGCATGCATCAGCTCATGGAGAACATCTGGCAAGAGGAGAGCATGCCCGGGGATTGGAGTCTTAGTCTGTGATGTCCCATATACAAGAAAGGAGATCGTAGTGAATGTAAGAACTACCGTGGAATAAGCCTATTACCAATTGCGTACAAGGTCCTTTCAAGCATATTGTGTGAACGTCTAAAGCCAATTGTAGAAAAACTAATTGGACCATATCAGTGCGGCTTTAGACCTGGCAAATCTACGACGGATCAAATAGTTGTGAATCTAAAAAAATGGAAAGCGTGTTAATTCACAACAACGCGAGAAGCTATCCCATACCTCATTCATGGGGTGCAAAGGGAAATTAAGTTACCTCGCACAGTCAAAGGTTTATGATTAACTGCCTATCGAAAGTCGTTCTTGCCTATTTTCTTTATGTTATCCTTCATGTGGGCCACTTGGCCCATCGTTAGCTCTAGCATAGCACTTTGGTAGTGCAATGTATCGGGACCATGGGCAGTTTCTATAAATTCTAACACTTTTTGTGCAGTAATTTCTTCACCGTCATCATGGCGGGCGTGCCTGTCCATGTAACCGTAATCATTTGAATACTTAACTTCGGACATTTAATAGAAATAATTGAAAACAACGGTATCAATAATAACAATCTTGAATTGAGGTTTATAGCAGCGGAAAATTTCGATATTTTGGAATATAAACGATTACTCGCCGATAACAATTCATTTTATTATAATTATACACAGAAAAAAATCGTAAAAATATTGCTACATTTGACTGTGTACGAGGGCAATTAATGGTTTTTTCAATCCATTTGGTTCAAACAATGTTATATACATATATAACAATATAATATATTATATTATATAATATTACTATATACATATACTGCTAGAAAGAAAAAAACATTAGATATCTTAGTGTTATGAATGCACCTATTTGTCGAATACAAAAATCACATAACACAAACGCCTGTTGTAACTTGTTTACACTTACCGGTTACAATAGACTACTTTGGTTACAAAATCAAAAAATCGGTATTCCGAATCCTTGTCACCGTGACAATAGTTACAAAAATTGTTACCTGCCAGAAAGGAGGTAACAAGCTAGTTACAGCCGTTTTGAATAATATTTTGAGTTGTAACAAACAACATTTTGTTACATTTTTTTGGATATGTAGTAGCAAAAGGTGTGGTCAAGAGAAAATTTGACCAGAAACCTGCGGGACAGCAGTGACCAACTCTCCATTACACAGTTATTGTTTCGACTGTCCACTTTACTTGGGCCCTTGTCAGCCCCTAAATTCATTCAAATTTGTATAAACATCTAAAATAGAAAAACATTTTTTCCTTTTTCTGTATTGTGTTTTCTTTTTTTTGTTTGTTAAATTCAATAATCAGCTACATATTGTCAATAATTTACATTTCACCTCGAGGTGAAGATTTTCTCATTACGAAATTGCCGGAATACCCGTAAAAAAAATTGTAACAAATTTCTGGTGACAAATTTTTTTAACCAAATTATTTGAATAGGGCCGTTAAAGGCAGTATGTATAAAATATTAGGCACAGCTAATAGCCGTATAATTGAGACTACTTCATTTTAATCTACACACAAATTAAATTGATTAGTACTTGTATGTTTAAATAAAATCACAATCTCGTTCTATTTATTCTATCAATTTTGTCTGATAAATTATTTTTTACAATTTTTAATTATTCATCTATTACGAGTCTTATATAGATGAAAGTATATCGTTGAATCGAAAAAACCTAACAATTGCAATGTGTTAATTTAAAATCTGTCAACGAATGGGTCAAGATTTAGAAATTACTTTAGAACGCCTGCAGTGTGAATGGCTTAAGGGCGCTTTCAGACATACAGATCCGTCGACAATTACGTGGGTCTGAACGAGCCCTTATGTTCAGTTACTCATACTCGGTGTAGTCATCGCATTGATTGTCGGGTACCCCAAACGGATAATTCGAGAATCGATATACTCAATACTACTACAGATCTATGCGGCAAGCTACTTCCCAGCTAGCAATTGGATGTTTGTTTTACGATCACGATTGTTTCGCGATTGGATTTCCAATCGTCCCCACGATTGTCCCTGGTCTTGAGCTTGAGATAAATTCTAAAGTCAATGTTCATACAAACAGACCGAATAAATACAAACACAACGATGGGGAGCAGAATTATATTTTTCTCTGCCTTAAAGACTTTGGGCTCACGATTTGTTTTTGTGTTTACTTTGTGTCACAGTCATACATGTAGTTTTGTTATTGTTGTCTTACTTCTTCCTGCACACTCCACCGATCTCGTGTTTTGCAAGGAGAATTTGATTTGTTCTACCTTCTCTTGGGTCGTTATGTCTCTCCGAACTTCTAATCTAATCGTCGACGATTGGATTTTGCGCATCGTCGACGATTGGAAAGTAAGAGTCGCCGTCTTGACACAGTTACTTCAGTTGCTCTGAACGTGCGCGATTTGAATACGACACGATTACTTTAATCGTTGACTCCGATCGTGAAAGAGCCGTGCACGATTGAAAATGCTAGCTGGGATTATTCACTTTATAGCTTTTTACACCGGAACGAATTTAGCATATTTTCGCATTTTTGAAAGATGCTGCCAATATGATAAAATTTGTACATGTATTTTGTTGTTGGAAAGATGTTAGCATATTTTTGCATCCATGAAAGATGCTTAAAAATGCACTGAGTTGTACTCTGAAATAGCAGAATTAAAGCGATTTTCACGTGTTTATTCTATACTTTTAAGGCTGGCCAACTAATCAAGTATTTCTTATTTTTAGTGCGCGCCGCAGACTTAGGAAACACTTGACGGATTAACTTTTTAGTTAAAATTTAATTAATTTGAAACACAAGCAAGTGTAGAAATACGAGCCGACTATTTCAAGTCAACAGACGACGGCTGCATCGACGTTAGCATTTACCAAAATCAAGTAACACCGTTTATACCGGTGGAACTTAAAAATTACATCGTTGGATTTGTCTCGAAATATCTTACACGGGCCTAAGCGCCAACTTTGACCTTGATTTTTGTGTTTTAAGCCGAATTTGGGGGGAGTTTTTTTTACAAATCCAATTTGTGGTTATGTGTATTTAGAAAAAAAAAACTGTTCAAACTAAAATAAGTTCAAGACACATCCGATTTTTTTATATAAAACACATAGCTACTTTTGCTAACTTCTGAACTACCCAACATATCGAAAAAAGCTTTGGTGGGAAAATGAGTGACCAAAGGGAATTCGATTACAACAATAAAAAACATTTTCACATAACTACTCTTGCTCCGATGTAGTGCAGTTATGCCCAGATACATTTTTATTAACATAGTATAAATCTCATTTACTGTATTATATTTTGTACTGTATTTATCAATTAAGAATATTTTAACTCTTATTTGTGTCCTCTTTGCTAAACATAACCCGTTTGCGGTGCATAGGCATTGATGTTGATTTTGAAGGAGAATTTTGTGAAATTGCGATAGCTCTTATATTCCGTGTCTCCGGTTTCTCAATTGGTGATGCTAAGATATTTTCTAGTCTTTGTTTTAGGTCTCCTTTGTGTGCTGCATCTACAGGTCTTGATATATTTGTTTGTTCACATAACTTTCCAACATTTTCTGATGATGTAAAGTGTTTTTGGGTTGCTTGTGCCCCACATGTCTTTTCGCGTTCTAAAACTCGTGTTGCTTTCAATAATGTAGCTGCATATACAGGCATTTTTAAGGAACACAATTTGTCAACAGATTTCTTTATATTATTTCTCGTTGCATAAAAATTATTGTGTTTCTGCAAAAAAAAAACAAAAGATATTATAACCATAAAATTGTTCCTTAATTATTATCTTACATCCTGTAATAAATTTCTTCTATCGATGAGTTGACTGGAAATAAGTTCCAGTTTAGATGGACTTATACATTTCGTATTTATGTCAATGCCTAAGTCCAAGAGTATTGAGTTGGCTCTAAGGTAGGAACTCTTCCTTGTAACCTTGCTTTGTATATGCGTCAGCCTACGGGAAGAAATATGAATTTTATGCCACAAAGTTTTTATCACGGTATGCTTACATGGTCTTACGAGATTTTTCAATTTTGTTATACTCCTTATCTTTAGCCTTGATTTTATCCTTAAGTCCTTCGACTAGAATGAACAATATATTTTTAAGTGAATTACAAAAAACAATCTGACCTTACCTGTCTTTAGATGTTTAAAATCATAATTGTCAGTATGATTACTAAGTACTATTGGTCTCCCACTAGATTGGGGCAGGTATGTTTTTACATTGGTATTCTCCTTTGCCCCATCAAGAGCAATTGTGACATTAATATTTTCGTTGGATAATAAAGTTTTCATTGCTTCATCTTGGGATGAAATACCAACTATTTCTTGTTTTTTCGCCTTACTGTCTGACTGACTCTCTAAAATTGTGTTGTGAATTACAACGTTGTTCATTTCACATGGAACATCCGAAAAATCATCGTTTTTTGTGTTTTTTTGCAATTTATTTTCTAATTGCTCCAGTTTGTTGCTATAACTCGTTTCCATTTTAGAGACAGCCTCGTTTAATAAGGCAGCAGTTGCTGCGCCAATTTCCTCGACCTTTCTTGTTAAAAGAATTTCAAATACATCTTCAGTAGTCGATACTTTATTCATTTCCAATTTCTGCTCTTGTTCATTCTGTGACATTCTCAAGGATTGTGTAAGGTCTCTTAATTTGTTTTCTATATCGTCAAGAAAAATGCTATTTTGTAACTTTTGCTCTTCTTTCCACTGTTTCAGCTCTTGCAAATTATTATACAAAACCGAATTATATTCTGTATTTTCGTTGTATTTATCGCTGTTGTTTTTTATATTTTCGTCCTTTTCTTTGATTTCAAACAAATTGCTTTGTATTCCAATATTATGTTTTGTAACAAAATTATCACAAACTTTGTTGTTTACAGAAAAATCATGATCTTTCATCTTCCTTTCGGCAACGTTCAGTCGCTCTTTTAAGTGTTTTATCTCTAACTCTAATTTTATTATGTTGATTAGAGCTAAGTCCTCTTTACCCGATGTTATCTGTGTGTCCATACGGCCTTCATACTTTACTCGGTCTGTATTGTGTTTGCGAGCAATATGCAGGTTAAGAGAGTCATTGCTTACAAAATTCTTGTTGCACAAATGACAAGGATATATGATTTCGCGTATAGCCTCCATTTGTGTAATCGTTTTATGTAGTTGCAATATCTCTTCTTTGGACTCGGAAAGTGAACTTTTCAGCATCCCAATTTCCTTGTGAGTAGTCTCAATATAACGCTTTAATTCAAATACCGTCTCCTCAAGGAATTTTCTACAAAATAGGAGGTATTGTATAGAAAACTGAGAGAGAACAAAGTATTTAGATATTCCTGTATCCAAAATATTCGTTTCCAATAAAGGTCTGAGTGGAACTTCTGAAAGATGATCTAGAACTGAATCAATTTGTTCCAAGTTTTGCTCTCGTAGTATACGTTCTATTTCTATACACCCTGTAATCATTTTTTTTTTTTAATCAAAAAAGTAGATAAAGAGTAATACTTGTAAATACAGACCTATCAAACGCCAATCAAACTGGCCATCCGTGCCACTATGGATTAGAAAACCCGATTCTCTGCCAATTTGTGCGTAATTGTATTTAAAGTCATTGGACATTATTAGGACTTCGTATTTAGCTTATCGTTCCTAAAACAACAAAGAACATTTCTATCATAAATTGTTTTTGTTGCATAGCAACGACTATATTAACTATATTGTTTTTGTTGCATAGCAACGACCATATTAACTATATGGGTTTATATGAAGAATGGGTGTACGGCAGGATTCGTAGAGTTTTGTATTTCTAAGTGACGAACTGTTTACGGAGTGCAAAAGACCGAATCGCTTGGAATTCTTGATGGATGGAATTCTGTTGTTGCTGCCATTTTAGAAGAAGAAGACATTAAACATGTCTGTATTTTTCTATTGCATATTGCTAGAACGGCTCATAAATATTGAAAATGGAATCGCCGATACCTATTATTCATTGTAAAATACCTGTTTTGGCGAATATAAAATATTAAAACTGTAACATTTAAAGTTAACGGACTGTTAATATCCATTAACTTAGTCGAACCTGTAATCACTTATGCCT
Source organism: Muscina levida (assembly GCA_964034835.1). NCBI lineage: Eukaryota > Metazoa > Arthropoda > Insecta > Diptera > Muscidae > Muscina > Muscina levida. The sequence goes on from OZ035882.1 coordinate 153,392,218, forward strand.
GAAAAGTACAACACTGCTTTAATTCCAGAAACGCTGTTATCGCAGTCGAAATAATAAGCTCTGAAGATATTGACAATTTATTTGGTTCATATCGTTGCACTTAATTCATTATAATCTATATTTCTGACGGATTATAAGCTCTGAAGATATTGACAATTTATTTGGTTCATATCGTTGCACTTAATTCATTATAATCTATATTTCTGACGGATTATAAGTTTTAGACGCGTTTTACACTTGGATTTATCAACACATTGAGCTGTCCAAAGTTTTACCGAAAAACTTTTCCTTTAGCGTCTTGGTAAGGATAAATCAGCCGAAGATCTGTGTTTCTAAACAAGCCTTTTTGTTTACATTATTTCAAAACATTATCATTACAAAACATTACTTTTTTATCTTTTCACATAATTTGTAGATGGAAGTGAAATATTGCCACTCCGACTAAGATAAAATGAAACTCGGACGTATTGTGGAGACTTTAATGATAAAGTAAATAATTGGAACAAAATATATTGAAATCCCAATTAGATGAATCAGAGGCAGGACTTGGTAAACAAAAAAAACTGCCAATCTAATTCAGATTAGGAGAAGAGTTGGACCTTCTGGTTGCTTTTGGCGAATCGTTCCTTGTAGTTCCGATCATCAAAAGAAACATACGAACAAGTGAACGAATGACCGAAAATGTCAACTGAACGGAAAGAGCAGAAGGAACTAAAAAAGCAAATGGAACGAAAAGAAGGGAATATGTCGAACTAGTTCCAGACAGACATTAAATTTGTCCAGACATTGTAAATTTGTTGTTTGGAAAAAAATTAAAAAATTCTAAAAAAAAATAGAAAAATTAAAAATGGCGCGATTTTTTTATAAATTATTTTATTTTATATTATATGTATATATATATGTATATTACATTTTTTTGGCAGAGCGAGTTGGTGACGCTCTGGTGGCAGCACTATCATGCACTAATTTTCATGCAATCAAAAAAAGTTTTTGAACAGCTGGCATGTTAAAATTCAAGATGTATCAAATCGTTAACATGTCAGTTGTTTGAAGACTTTTTCATTGTTGTTTGGGAAGGTAGCTGTCAAAAGCTGAAACATTGTGAAATTTATAGTTTTTAATAACGGTGTGAAAATATTTTATGTGTTTCAAATATTTTAAACAAATGCTGCAATAGGAATTTTTTTCAACAATTTGCTCCACTTCGTCACATTTTTTTTACAGTGGTTTAAAGTTTGATTTTTTTGGTAAAAAGTCAAATCAAATAATATGAATAGTCGTGTGTAAAAATACATTTGTGATAGATCTCCGTATGGGAGATTTTGACAATGTTGACTTTAAAGGTGTTTTTCTAAATTCGGCATAAAATTTTCCATACGGAACTTACCTTCGGTAGCACTTTATTGTTATCACTATTAAATAGAACGCATTTTGATAGTATTTTTATTTATATTGTTTATTGAATTAAATTGATAATATACATTACTATTCGTCATGATATATGCGTTTTTAACCCACATAAACAAAAACATAATGCGGGAGGACAATTTAGTCAAAGCAAGAGTATTGCGACATTTGCTCTCTTACTAGTCTATTAATTATATATGATAATAACAGAATCGTATATAATGCAAACTACATACATTTACCACATTATTCTTTTGCAATCCACATTTGATCAGTGAAATATTTCGTAGTTACAAGCGCTTGAATATATGTAAGTTAAAAGCAGTAAATACATGTTCAATCAATTTTGACACTCCCGCAGCTAAAAATTTTAAATTCTCGATCAAAAATGAATTGCAGAGTATATCTGATTATTAAAATGGAAAATTAGTGCCTGCGGCTGCTGGAAGAATATGATCTTGAATTAGATGCAGAGAAATCATGGTATCGACGGTAGCGTGAATGAGAAGAATATCGAGAGCTTTGCTTATATCTGTTGTAATCGTCATCGGAATCAGATGATCTGTGCCGATTTCGACGATGACGACTTCGGCTACGACTGCGACTTCTTTCATTACGACTACGGCTATATGAGTCGCGTTTCTTTTCATGGCGTGACGAGTAATTCTTGTAATCACCACGTTTATCTATTTCGTTTTTTCTTGAAGATTTTGCCTTTTCTGTATTTAACATTTTTGAAGAATGCGTTGTCAGAGATTTATGGCTGTATCTTGAATTTTGTGATGATTTTGAAGTAGATGAATCTGAATCCGACGAGGATGATGACGATGATGTTGATGTTGACGTTGATGTAGAACTCGATATAGACTGGGATGGCGAATCTCTACTTGCCCTTCGTCTTGTTTTCTGACATGTATTATCACGATAACATTCTTCAAGCTTTTCTGAACTTGGTAAAATGCCTTGTTTCGTGATACTGCTAATCCCGTCACCGGCTGCTGATTTAGAACTGGAGTGACCAGCGCCGGTGCAGCTGGGTAATAATGTGTTAGTTTTACTTGTGGTTTGACACGTATTTACAGTAGCCTGCGATGTTATGCTGTTGTTTAATGTATCTTTAGACTGCATTTCCTTAAAGTACGAGACGGAAGCATGTATTGCCAAGTATTTGCTGTCTCTATTGTCACTGAAACGTGTTGTACGTTCCTTCCGTGCTCCACGTTCCTTTTGTCGCTTACCTATTGAAAAGAAGGCTATGTCTAAATTATTTACTTATTACATTTTAGTGCTGAAATGTCATGTTAATTTTGGGAATGCTTCTGACATTGAAGTGTTAAAAGCTGTAAATATGCATTGGCATATTTGCGTTTTAGAAACATAGAAATAATGTTAAACAATAACTTGAAATAATGTAAGATTGTTATTAGGCTCTTTTTGAGCTGACGCACCGTTTAAGACTTGTAACAATGTTTCAGTTGTCTCACCAGTATCCTTTTCAAAAATTTTACCACTACAACCGGAAGATAACTGCAATGCAATATGTTCTTTTGGTTGTATTTCCGCCTGATCTGAACACATGGTTCCTTTCGGCCATTTACTTTTTTGACTGCTTGCATCAACCACATCTTTATTTGAAAAACTTTTTATTTTCTCCTCTTCCTTGACAGCAGCTGCCGTAACCTGATCTTCAATTACATTTGAAATTTTCACGAACGCGCGCCTCTTTGTTCGTATAGTGTTCTAATAAAAATGTTAATGTTAAAAAATTACATATTTTTCTAAGGAAAAAATACACTTACCTTTAAGTCTTCTTCCGAATCATCGCCTCCCTCCGATTCAAATATTTTCTTCATAGAGTTGTTACCGTCCTGCTCATCATTGCTATATTCATCGCTCGAGCTATCATCATAAGCTGCTAACCCTATAAGTTAATTTTGACTTGTTCAAGTAGTAGTAAAATGGGCAACGTAAAAACTCTTTATATCAAGAACATATTTAACTATAAGGGTTTAATAAACAACAAATATCTCTTTAATAAAATTTCTATTAAACCACGTGGTTACAATAAATATATGTGAGCAGTCTATAATTTATATTTATGCTATTAAAAAACTAATTTATTGAATATATCGTTCTTGATTAATTTTTAATTCGATTATCTTTAAGAATTATTTAATGATAGAAAAGTAAACTCATAAATGTAGTGCCATCACTACCTGTAAATTGCTACCCTACAAGGCGTTTGTTATTACACAAATGAATACCTCAAATTCCACATTTTCATAGTATTATTCTTAACTACAAAATTAAGTAGTTGGGGCAATAATTGTTTTAAGAAATTTTATTATATGAAATTACAAAAACGCCATTGCCTGCCAATCGTGAAGCTTTAATCTAAATGTTTTCATTAGAAGGTATGTTAACAGTAAGCTGCGTTTTGTCCTGTGACGCTAAAGAAGCCGTGCCTTGAAATAAACAAGTTCGAATTTGTTATGCCCACAATTTCTTGGCATTAAGCAGCTATCAATAGTATATTAATGTCACTTATTGTCTTTGAAATGATCAAGCCGGGATGCATTTAAAAATATTCGAATGCATCTGTTTTATTTTCGTAAACATCTATACCACTGTTTGTAGTTATTTTTTAAACTGATTTTAATTGTTGCACTAACAAATTATTAATATGTATACATTCCTGCGCCATATGTATGGATATTTTCTTATGCTAAATTTACAATTACGATTCAACTTACCCAATTTGCCAGTTATAGAAGATAAAGCGCAATTGTGGATCACTTGTGCCGAAGACGCTTTCGATTGTATATGCAAAATGTATAGTTATGTAAATTATAAATTATAGAAAAATTTGGCATAGACCGTTAACAGCATTCTATTACTGTGATACTACTTACGCTTTTCACTATGTAATATGTGGGAAAATAAGATAATTTTTATGTTTAAATGTACCTTTCATTTTGTGATATTTGATTGCCTCTGTTGCAACTTTTGAAATTTCTTCGTTAGTAACTTCAAGGAGCAGTTCCGTTAGGGTACCGCGAACAATAATCATCTGTAGTAATAATAATTATATTATATTGATCGTGATAACACTACAAAAATTACCATTTTACCTACCAATTCAGACAGTTTCTGTTCGTAGCTTTTGCACCCATCCTCGTTAATTTTAACGCTAATTTCATTTAAGGGTTTCGTGTCCGGATCTACAACAGACATTTCATCTTCTGCAGTGTTATCGTTTTCGTCACTCTATTTGATAGCATAAAGATTAAGGTACGTTGTTGTACATCAACGTGTTTCAATAGTTTTTAAATTGTTATTTAAATATATATTTTCTACTTATGTACTTGGTTCCCTCTCGAAACCAATTCTAAAAATGTATTGCGTAGAGTTTAGCGCCAATACAACTTACCAGTTCCTCTGAACTAAAACAATTTACCGTAGCGATATTAGAACGGACTGGACTATTATTACCAGGTGCATCCGGACGATCCATTTCTTTCTTTCCAGCCTGCTTTTGTTTTTCTCTTTCCATTTTTTCAAGACCTTCCCTAAAATATGTACTACTTAGTAAAAGTATATGTAGCAATAGTTATACGTACCTTATCCATGCCGGTAATACTTTCCTTTTTGCAGCATCGATAAAGTGTGTTTGTTCGAGCTCGTTAGGACTGTCAAGCAAACCTCTTATCTCGTTTGGATGTGGAACGTTAATATTTAACAAAGACGGAATATGAGCTGTTTGATTTATTTGACTGCTCAGACTAATTGGTGCACAAGACGGCTGTAAAAGAGGTTGCGCGTTAGACCATTGATTCCACTGATGAGAACCAGTTTTTCCTGCGTAACATAAAAAAAAAATTTACTCAATTGCATTATTAAGTTTTAAATCTTGCAACTCTATTAAATCACTTTTTTTTAAACGAACAACGGCTAATTAATTCAATTGTGGATTAGAATAATTACAAACTATAAAAACTTTATAGATTGCATAAAAACTATTTCCGATCAGTGTAAATGGGTACTTATCATTTTAGTTTACTGATTTCATTTCATTTATTTAAATTCATTACATATCCAAGCAATACAATATTATGGACATTTCTACGGTCAATATCTCGACATTTGTACGCCTTTCATGTGCAAAAATAATAACGAGTTTGTTTTGCGGAACGCGACAAATATAGAGAGCATCCAGAAAATTTAAAAAATCTGCGAATTGGAAAATTTTTTTTTTAATCAATTGCTTTTGAACTTAATTTGAATAGTGAGGTTTTCTATTTACAGTTGCCGTGTTAAAACAGCCTTTAGGACCGTTAGTATTGTTATGTAATTTCGACTCAACAGCTGTTTTTTTTATAAAATAATCAGCAGCCATAAAGGACGAATCTACAAATTTAAATTAAGGTAACGATATCTAATCCGTACCCTGCAAATATACTAGTCAAAGACTAGCGCATCTTGGTTTTAGTGAGAAAACAAAACGATACAATTTCGCATTTAATTCTAACATGAAAACATAATTTTTTACCCAATGCAGTTTTAAGAAATATAAAGTACCTGAATTGGAAGTATTTGAACTATCGGCAAACCAGTGCCTATTCGTGTTCGCTGACTGGCGTCGCGTGCCTGCACCTAACGATTCTCTCTTACTTTTGTCCGCCGTGTTATCAACATGCTCTTCGTCATCCATGTCCATATCGGCTTCTCCCTTTTCTTCATATTTTTTTATCGGGTGTGCACTGGAATCTGGTCTGTTGTCGCAAACGCTGGGATTAACATCTTTGCTCATTAGGGCTGGCGTGGAACTATCACGCATTTGGATCCATTGTTGAGCTAAATGAGCCCAGTCAATGTTTTGGCCAGAAACAACTGCATTATTAACTGCAGTTTGGTTAAGAAACTGGTAGGGACCACCTAATTCGTTTAATGTGCCACTTATATCGTCGTCGTTATACATTTTAGTCTATTTAACCACTTTGAATAAATTTAACTGCGATTGTTAAAATAATCCATTCGCAAGTACTACCGAAAAACTGTCTATGTATGTACGCATTAACTAGCAACGATGAGAGGTTGTTTACAAGCTGCCTTGGAAAGGGCTCTTAGACGCTCGAATATATATTTATATTTTGACAACTAATCTCACAATTTATAAGCATAGATGTCAGCTTGTCAAATATGTTTGATATCTAGCCAGTGCCACCTATAATTGATACGTTAAACAAAGACAGTAAGAGAAACCTCATGTCTATCTATCTCCTTTATTTTATGATCTAACATCTCAGCATAGATGGCAGTGTCGGAATAAAGAAGAAGAGAGTAGAGCTGTGCCAAGATGTATTATTACAGCTGGTGTTAACAGCTGATTGTGGTGCCTCTGCACTGTCAACGTACATGTTCTTGCCCCGTTACGCCTTTTAGTTGACAAAGTTATGTATGAAGAAGCACTACGCACTACACAAAATAAATTGCCTGTTTCTGTTGCAATGCAAAATTTGCAAATGCAAACTGATAACTCTACTTTTATTAATACGTCTTAAGATTGTGCATAATTTTTTTGTGTAGTGCCAGTGCAGACACCACTTTCAAAAAAAAAGTTAAAACCAGCCGGCGAAAATATGACATTGTGATTATTTCCAAACACTTCCATGTTAATGTCTCACATCCCTGTTTTTGTATAATTAAAGCGAAAAAGTCACAAGACCTGTCAGCTGTAATATTGTCTGTCGTATTATTGGAAGAAAATTTTCCTGTGTCGTTTCGTCCTAATTTTGTTGATAAAAATATTTTTAAAAATCAAAATCCAACTAGGACCATGTCTGATGTCAAAGAATTGATGAATATGCCCGACGATAATATTGGTGAGTTTCAAATTATGAATCGTTGCTGGTCACAATGTTCTGGATTTTTTTTTTGCGTATTTAGAATGCATACATACCTGTATGCACTTATTGTGTTCTTAAGGTATATATGTATTTCTTTTCAGATATGATAGCAGCAACCTCGGTGTTGCAACAACAAGCTGCTGATATTCGTACCAAAACTATCAATTGGGCCTCATACATGCAGTCCCAGATGATTTCCCAGGAAGACTATCAATGTGTCAGTGCACTGGACACGTCAAAGGCTTCTTATTTGCAGTCCAATCCAGCTCAAGCAGTGAAGACATTGCTGAATCTTCTTTCCCATGTTTCTAAAGATTCTACCATCCAATACATCCTTGTAATGATAGATGATTTGCTGCAAGAAGATCGCACTCGTGTGGACTTTTTCCATGAGTATTGCTCCAAACGCAAGGAATGCGTGTGGGGCCCTTTCTTGAATTTGTTGAATAGACAAGATGGATTCATTGTGAACATGTCCTCACGTATCCTGGCTAAATTAGCTTGCTGGGGACACGAAATGATGCCAAAGTCTGACCTGAATTTCTACTTGCAGTTTCTCAAGGACCAATTGACAGTTCACGTAAGTACTCTCATAGAGTATGTGTATTATATCTTCCTTCGATTTTGACACTATTTTTGAAGCGTTATCCGATGTCCTAAGTTTCTGTATGCTAGGACTTTTGAAGATTCTGATAGATTGCTTATATTGAGGGCACACATTTAGCATTTGCAAAATTTTGAAGATGCCAATATTTATTTTACATTAGCCCAATTTAATCGTAATCTGTTAACAAATATTAAATTTGTGAAATTACTTTCAGTTGTCTATATTTCCAGACATTATACTATACACAGACTTATTGCATACTTTTGTGTATGCAAATTTTATTTATCTCTATTATTCTATTACAAAGTTATAGTGAACTCTAATACATATTATTACAAACAACAGTTATAGTAAAAATCAAACAATCTCACCCCATTTGAAACTTCAGGAACTCTTTCAAAATGTAATCGTAATTCGTCGACTTTAACCATAACCATACATTTTGCACAGAAATGATTAAAGCAACTAAGAGATAACTGAATAATAGCTTTTAAGTACGTGAACAATTAATGTCGGGAAAATGTTTTTAAACCTCCTCAGGTTGTCTCATCTATGATTATTTTTTCTATGACAAAAGGACTTGTCTAGTTTAAGCTTTTAAAATATTAATCACATTTATTTATCAACAAGAAAAATGAGGAAAATAACATGGCTGAGCACAGGTTTACCCCGGATAATTAGTCTTAAATGGTATTTTGACTTTTCACCTTACAAATAAAAAAAATAGTTTCAAAATAAATATCTAATGCATATCTTCCCTAATACACGACTTATGACCTTGCTTAGCACAGAAAAATTTTCCAAACAAATTAATTTAACTGAATACGATTACAATAATACACAGTGCAAGGCGTACATCAATGATATGGCTGCTCTGTCGAAGCGCGTTCAAACCATAATTGTACATTCACATGGACAAGGACATGGCCATGGAAAAGATCATCACAGCAATCAATATAGCCCGCAACCTATTCACCATGAGGCGCCTCATTTTGAAAGTTATCGAGAGTTTACGACGGAACAACAAGCAGCTATGGCTGAAGGCAAAAACATAATACCGGTAGCGTGCTTTCGAAAAAAAGTTTAAACAAAGGACAACTTTTTGTTTCTTTTATTGTTTTTCATAGATGTTCACTATTTTCATTCATATTTTAAGCATTTACTTCATGTGGTTCATATTACAATATTGGAACTTTTTCTCATCTGCACCGCGTTTTAACTAATCCACTAATTTATAACAGTCATTTGAAAGAAAAATTGACTCACTTGCAAGGTTCAACTGTAATGGTAACGCCTGTTCCATATGTCATATCAACAAATGGCCAGCTGAAATACGTGTATTCACACATATCTACGTTTGAATATGATATTATCGGATTCCACAATTGAAACATGGTATAATTCACCAGCAACTCCATCGCATGTGGATGTCATTCACAAAAAAGCATCCTACCCTTTTTGCCCTGAATTTATGTATACATAGTTAATTTTTTGTGGAATTTAAAAAGCGTTTTAAATAAGAGTACTTATTAATACTTTTGCATTGATTTGTTTTTTAACAAAACCTAACCAAGACAAAGGTGCCAATTATCATAAAATCAATAACATATTTTACATTCCCAGGCAAACGAGTACATCCAATCGGTTGCAAGGTGCTTGCAAATGATGCTGCGCATTGACGAATATCGGTTTGCTTTTGTAAGTGTTGACGGTATAAGTACATTGGTGCGCATTTTGTCATCTCGTGTTAATTTTCAAGTAAGTTTTGTTACAAATTAAGTATGAAATAAATTGTGAATGGGTTTGTCGTACAGGTTCAATATCAATTGGTATTTTGTTTGTGGGTCTTGACGTTCAACCCCTTGCTAGCTACGAAAATGAATAAATTCAGTGTTATACCGATTTTGGCTGATATCCTGAATGATTGTGCAAAGGAAAAGGTATGTGAACAGTTTTTAGCATACCAAAACTATTGTTTTTACTGGCTTAACTTGTAGGTTACGCGCATTATTTTGGCCGTTTTTCGTAACCTAATTGAAAAGCCCACGGATAACCAGGTTGCGAAGGAACATTGCATTGCTATGGTACAATGTAAAGTTTTAAAGCAACTGTCCATTTTGGAACAACGTCGTTCCGACGATGAAGATATTGCCGCGGACATCGAATTCCTCTCAGAGAAATTACAAAACTCTGTACAAGATCTTTCTTCGTTCGATGAGTATGCAACCGAATTACGCAGCGCACGTTTGGAGTGGTCTCCAGTCCACAAATCGGCCAAATTCTGGCGTGAGAATGCTCAACGTTTGAATGAAAAAAATTATGAATTGTTGCGCATTTTGGTGCATCTATTAGAAACGTCAAAGGATGCAATTATTTTGTCTGTAGCCTGTTTTGATATTGGCGAATATGTCCGTCATTATCCAAGAGGAAAACAGTAAGTACAATTTAAGTTTTACATGCAGTAGGGACAGTTTGTCACATTTCGCATTACAACAATAGCTTCATTCAATCTATAAAAGATTTTAAACGAAATTTATTCGTTTCTCATAAAGAAAAAATAAATATTGTATTTTATTCCAAATTTGGCGCTGGATCGAAAACAAAACATCTGAATTTATGGCTAAATCCAGACGTTTCACAAATTTGCCAGTAAAAGGAATTGTGAAATTCTGTTTTGATTGTTAAAGTAAAAATATATTTTCAGTTCGTTTACGTAATTAAAATTCTGCCACATGAGAAATTTCTGTTGTTTAACGATTGGCTTTGTTCGTGTGAAGAGAATTTGTAGGCCCAAGTATTAATGCATTATAAATAATCATATAAATATCATATAATTTCAGCGTTTTGGAGCAATTAGGAGGTAAACAAATTGTGATGCAATTATTGGGTCATGAGGATCCCAATGTTCGGTATGAAGCTTTGTTGGCTGTTCAAAAACTTATGGTTCACAATTGGTAAGTTACTCTTCTTTTATACGTATTCTTTATACGTATACGTACATTAGGGCGAGTCATTTTTGTTCCCCAAAATTTTACACCAGAATCGGAATCTACGAAAAATTCTAAGAAAATTTTACCAAGAAACTCTGTGTCTAAAATCAATTCCTAGCTCCCGCTGAGAAGCATAAAGTTTTCAAGTTGAGATATTATTATAGTTTTTAAATCAGTAAAAATCAGAAACCTGATACAATTTTTTTAAACCTTTTGCGTAATTCTGTCAGCTCCACAAACAATAGGAGGTTTTGCAGGCTAGAATTTATGGAGATGTTTAAATGTTATGGCCTCTGAAAGTTGGCAAACAGAAATTATGTTTTTATAAATTCTTGAATTTTGGTGGAAGTATAGAAAATGGGGCGGGATCCCAAACAACAAGGGTAAAAATTCAAGAATTTATAAGAACTTACGCCCCTATTACGGTTTACAACTCTACCCAGTTGCTAAGGTTGAGTAGTAATTTCAGTTGAATTTTTACAATGTGGCATTATTGATTACAATTTTACCTGTGTAGTACACCTAAAAATTTCAACTGGACCAGACAACACTACTAAAAAATTACAACTCACCAATAGCAGTTGTTTTCAATTAGAACTCAACTGAGTTGAGTCAATTTTCAGAGGCCATACGTTAAATCAATTCATAGATTCTCTTCAGCAATACTTAATACTGTTTGTTGAGGTGTCAGCTTTACGTAGAAGGTTTCAAAAATAATTGTATTTCAAGCAGAGCTTGCAATAATTGGTCTTTCTCGTGCTTGTTGTTAGATAAAACCACCCATCCATTGACACAATGTGAAACTGTCGCGAAAAAACCCTCAAACTTTGTTCTTGTTTGGCATGCTCTTCGCTCAACCGATGAGCGTATTTGTTCACTAGATCGGCTCATTGGTTTACTCGAGACCCTTTACTTCGTGAAAACTTGGCAAACGGTCTTTTGAGCATGTATGTGTGTTGCGCATGTGTATAGGCAAACATACGCATACGCATATGCACACTGATGGGCCTCTTTTCTTCTCCCTTCCTCTTTAATGCCTGTGACATTTGTAAGCAACAACATAAGGCAAAGCAACAATAAAAATAAAGACCTTATTTGCGGACACTTTGCTTGCCTTGCTCACTTACTGACTCTCAGTAGCTGAGCGACGGCCGGTTCGGTTCGTATCAAGCGGTCAGTAAGAGACCGATTCATGTGTTACGTTCAACCCGAAACCAGAGAGCAAGAACACGAACAAAACGAAAAAAATGGTTGCTGTTCAGACACTGAGCGATTCTGTCTCATTTTTTTCGGTCTTAAGTGAGCAGACCTCGCAGTAAAATTAGGTTGAGCATATTTTGTGAGCTCTGATTTCAAGTTGTCGATTTTTCTTGATTTAAAAACAAAAAAAAGTACCGTAACGTAAAACTTTCATGCTTATTAGCGGGAGCTAGGAATTGATTTTAAATACATAGTATCTTAGTGAAATTTTATTAGAATTCATGGATGATTCCGATGTTGTGTACGATTACCACAATTATTTTTTGATCCGAACAAAAAGACCAGCCGGCGAACAATTTCACAATTGCATGTAGGTAATTGGTATTAACAATCGCCATCTTGACCGTTTCCATATTTTCTATTTGTTAAAACGGCTTTTGCATTGATCAATGAAAACAATCTTAATAGTACATAAACCAGGTCAAGTAAGGCAGATATATTTATAATATATTTGTATCTTAATACTACTGAGCATAAAGGAAAAATATTATTTTACCCTCGCAATGCCGATATTTGAAAAATTTATTTGTTCAGACTTTAACTGAAGGAGACAATACATAACCAAGTCTTATGTATTGTTTTGGTATTTAGTTCTAAGTACTGAAAGTACAAATTGATTTTCTACTCCAAAGAAAAGAAAAACAATATTTTAGTCTTCGATACGACCTAACGTCAAGCATATGTTTACAATCAGAATGTCTATTTAAATATTTTTTTAATTTTTATATTCTTCCGGAAATTACACAGTGCAACATTTCTAAGGTGGCACCAGAACCTTCGTACCCAGCTATTTTGATGTACATATATACCGAAACTATAAAAATCCCCAAAGGACTTGGCCCCATCACATCGAAACATTTTTTTATGGATACTCCAATATTTTCACCCCAACACGATTTTTTTTACCATTTTAACGGTCCATATTTAAAAAACCGTTCGGAATTTTTTCTTTTTGTCTTCGGCCAAGTTGTAGATCTAAACCAGAGCAAAAAAAGCCTCAAACAGACCGACACAAAAAAATTGCATCCAGTGCATGAAAATTGCAAAAAAAATTGGGAAAAAATCATATTTTTTTATAATGTATTCACCATAAAATTTATTTCGTTGTACTCCGTGGCGTATGATTTACGTGGAATATTACTTATGATAATCATAATTTTATGTTGAAAACATCATAAAAAGAAATATGCTTTTTCCCAAATTTTTGGAATTTTCATGCGCTGGATGCAATTTTTTTGGGTCGATCTATTTGAGGCTTTTTTTGCTCTGGTTTAGATCTATTACTTTGCCGAAGACAAAAAGAAAAATTTCCGAACGGTTTATGAAATATGAACTCCGTAAAAATGGTCAAAAAAATGTTTCGATGTAATGGGGCCAAGTCCTTTGGGGATTTTTTTTTAGTTCCGGTATATACTTTAAAAAATAGCTGGGCGCGAAGGACGCACCAATTAATGTGTTGCAATGTGTTATTGTTCGTGAGTATTTTTTTTTTTTTTCAAAAAAAGTTATAGTTTTCGGCAAAGCTGGAAAATTGGCCAATTACCTACATGCACTGCATTAAATATATACTACATGCATTATATATTTTGTTCTTTACATAGGGAATATCTGGGAAAACAACTCGAAAAGGATAATGAAAACCAGAAACAAGGAGCCACAACCATCAGTGGTAAAGCCTAAATATTGGCACCAACCCACAAATTAAGTGGATAAGGTGAAATAACAACTTAAGATATATATAAGTAATGTTATTATGGTATAATCAAACACTGGTAAATCATTTTAATACTTCGCATCAATCAATATAATTTTTGTTTGAAGTTCGATAAATTCATTCCAAATTAAAATTTATGTTTTTATATTTGTTGTTGTTTTTGGCTGAAATTATTTATTGATTTGATGTTACTTTAATTGGTACATACCGATGCTTAAAAACAAAAGTATTGTAATATTAGCAAATAAAATAATAATGTAAAGAAAAATGTGTATTTACAGAAATAAATTTGTTATTCGATTCGTTGCTTTATTTTAATATTTTTAATTGAATAACGAAATAAATGGAGGGTTATAAACTGTATATTTTTACTATGTGTACAGAGGTGGTTTTTATAAAATAGAGTTAATAACCTAGGGCCCTGTACTAATCTGTCATGCCCAAGATGTGGAGTAGTCAACCCACAACTTGTAGGAATTTCCGTAGACATAGTGCTATATCGATACGGTAGTCAATAATGACCTGTATCGCCTTTAAAATTTTCCCAACTCCGGCTAATAACTCAGCAGGAGAACACCTATTTCCAATATATAAGTGTATTTTATACTTACAAATAATCCGTGGTGTGTACCTGAAAAAGATATATAAGCAGAACCTGAAAATAGAATTAAAATTATTATTATTAGAGAACAATTTGCAACCCCTATGCACTCTGGGAAATTTGGTGCAACAGTGAAAAAAACACCCGAACGAGACTATATGGGTTCGATAGTACAACCGGAGCTGAGTAAAACCCTAGCTCAGTTTGGCTAGATTGGCTACCAAATTTTTTTTTTTGGCCCCCTAAACTTTTTGAAATCCCTTGGAACCCTTGGAAAAAGGTGACATCAATTGTTGGCCAACAGTTTCTACAATTTTTAATCTAGCTCTTTCTCTTCTTCAACAAAGTTTTAGCTAATAGTCCGCTTAAGAAACTGATATAATAAAATTTCCCAAAAAAATTAGACTTCCCTCGTTTATTTTCAAAAAACTTCGATAAAAATTCTAATTTTTTCACTATTTTTTATATAAGTCGTAGGGAATCCAGATTTTTTGCATACTCTAATCAGTGAAATTGTGGTTTAGGGAACACCGAATAACTTCTCTGAACAAACCTATGCAATCTGAACAAGTCTAGGGATATTAAATAGCTCTCAAAACACACTATCTACTTTAAACAAATCAGTTTTTTAGGAGTTTTGGGCCATTGTGCAATGTTTTTACTTGCTATCTTTACCAAAAACGTACTTATTGTATAACTGAATAACTTCTGTAAACAACCAATATGATCGGAATACTCCACCCCCTTAATTGTTCACAAAGAGCATTAGGGTGTTCCTTATATGGAATTTTTTCGAATTTCGTTAAAAATATGTATTAATCGCGATGTTAGTCATCTATCTTAACCTTACGTTTCTTTTTGACAATATTAGGAATATATTGTGAGAAATTTTGTATCGATAGTTGGACATTAGGGTGTGCCGCAATGAGGTTAAAGTATGAATTTGTTTTCAAATCAGTTTATTGCCGCTGAGTATTTTTCTTTCGTATATAGACTAAGTAGTAACAAGCCGTTCAATAGCTGAAATAAAGACCAAAAACAATATGTGTTTGCTTTTACCATATCTCATATAGTCTCCGAGATATTTGATATAGAAGTTGGGGTATTTTTAAAAAAATTATTAGAAATGTTGAAATTGAATTTCGATGTAGATTATTATGGGCAATTATATATTTCAACTTTTAAAGGTTAATCAAGTTAAAATCTATAAACATATAGTAGTATGTGTGTATATTATCACTATCTCTATCAATTCTCGAGATATCAGGGGCTTAAAAAGCATAGCAATGACTACTTAACTTTTGTTTCACCTGTATATCCATTGTGTATGCTTACAAATGTCACCAAAACCGTTAATATCCAATGGTCTTTTGAGGGGATTTTTTATTTTTATCATATAAAAATCGTTATTGGTAAGTATTCAATGGGTATTCAGATGGAACAAAAGTTCATTAGACATTGCTATGCATACAGTCAAAAATTCCGTTTTTTAACGCCTGATATCTCAAGAATTGATAGAGATAGTGATAATATACACATATACTTTTTAAACATATAGATTTTAACTTGATTAACCTTTAAAAGTTGAAATATATAATTGCCCATAATAATCTACATCGAAATTCAATTTCAACATTTTTAATAATTTTTTTAAAAATACCCTAACTTCTATATCAAATATCTCGGCGACTATAAGAGATATGGTAAAAGCAAACACATATTATTTTAGGTCTCTATTTCAGCTATTGAACGGCTTGTTACTACTTAGTCTATATACGAAAGAAAAATACTCAGCGGCAATAAACTGTTTTGATAACAAATTCATACTTTAACCTCATTGCGGCACACCCTAATGTCCAACTATCGATACAAAATTTCTCATAATATATTCCTAATATTGGCAAAAAGAAACGTAAGGTGAAGATATATGACCAACATCGCGATTAATACATATTTTTAACGAAATTCGTAAAAAATGCCATATAAGGAACACCCTAATGCTCTTTGTGAACAATTAAGGGGGTGGAGTATTCCGATCATATTGGTTGTTTACAGAAGTTATTCAGTTATACAATAAGTACGATTTTGGTAAAGATAGCAAGTAAAAACATTGCACAATGGCCCAAAACTCCTAAAAAGCTGATTTGTTTAAAGTATATAGTGTGTTTTGAGAGCTATTTAATATCCCTAGACTTGTTCAGATTGCATAGGTTTGTTCAGAGAAGTTATTCGGTGTTACCTAAACTACAATTTCACTGAATAGAGTATGCAAAAAGTTTAGCAAGTAAAAACATTGCACAATGGCCCAAAACTCCTAAAAAGCTGATTTGTTTAAAGTATATAGTGTGTTTTGAGAGCTATTTAATATCCCTAGACTTGTTCAGATTGCATAGGTTTGTTCAGAGAAGTTATTCGGTGTTACCTAAACTACAATTTCACTGAATAGAGTATGCAAAAAATCTGGATTCCCTACGACTTATATAAAAAATAGTGAAAAAATTAGAATTTTTATCGAAGTTTTTTGAAAATAAACGAGGGAAGTCTAATTTTTTTGGGAAATTTTATTATATCAGTTTCTTAAGCGGACTATTAGCTAAAACTTTGCTGAAGAAGAGAAAGAGCTAGATTAAAAACTGTAGAAACTGTTGGCCAACAATTGATGTCACTTTTTTTCAAGGGGTCCAAGGGATTTCAAAAAGTTTAGGGGGCCAAAAAAAAAATTGGTAGCCAATCTAGCCAAACTGAGCTAGGGTTTTACTCAGCTCCGGTTGTACTATCGAACCTATATAGTCACGTTCGGGTGTTTTTCAAAAAGTTTGATTTTGTGTCATAGTGTAATATGCTG
Source organism: Muscina levida (assembly GCA_964034835.1). Lineage (NCBI taxonomy): Eukaryota > Metazoa > Arthropoda > Insecta > Diptera > Muscidae > Muscina > Muscina levida. The sequence continues at coordinate 153,409,548 of OZ035882.1, forward strand.
TATTCCACATATATTGAAAGTAAACTACAACAACATTCTAATGTACCCTATCCGCCGTGTAGGCCTATATGGCATTCCTATAGCGCTTTCGACCTCCGCCAAGGGTCTCATCAGTAGGATTCCTAACAAATTGTGAAAAGCTTAAAAACCACTAATATATACTGCATAATGCAAAACAATCAATAAACACCAAAGATAACCTATTACTCAAAGGGAAAAAATTATTATATGCTGGAACCTGATTTTTATAAAATAGTTAATAACCTAGGGCCCTGTACTAATCTGTCATGCCCAAGATGTGGAGTAGTCAACCCACAACTTGTAGGAATTTTCATGGACATAGTGCTATATCGATACGGTAGCCAATAATGACTCGTATCGCCTTTAAAATTTCCCCAACTCCGGCTAATAACTCAGCAGGGGGTTACTAATTCCCATATATAAGTGTATAATATACTTACAAATAATCCGTAGTGTGTACCTGAAAAAGATATATATAAACAGAACCTGAAAATAGAATTAAAGTTATTATTATTAAAGAAAATTGGCACCCCTATGCACTCTTGGAAGTTTGGTGCTTCAATAATATGCTGTATTCCACATATATTGAAAATAAACTACAACAACATACTAATGTACCCTAACCGCCGTGTAGGCCTATATGGCATTCCTATAGCGCTTTCGACCTCCGCCAAGGGTCTCATCAGTAGGATTCCTAACAAATTGTAGAAAGCTTAAAAACCACTAATACATACTGCATAATGCACAAACAATTAATAAACACCAAAGATACCTATTACTCAAAGGAAAAAATTATTATATGCTGGAACCTGAAAAGAAGAAACCAATTAGTATAAAAAGTATGTTCTACTTACCTGAGAATTAACCTAGAAAGATAGACAAGTCATGTTAGTTACCCCGAATTTTCCCCGAATTTTCCCATTCAACCTTTCTCTGTGCCAATCCGCCCCTCAGGTTTGGTCCGGTGTCAACACGCAATGGTATCCATTGTTTCAGGAAGTAAAGCTATATGATGCGGACACCATACAAATGAGACACGCAATTAGACACTTTAGTAAAAAGTTATAGATAAATACAGGGGGGCTACATACTGTAAAATATGCTGGCGTCATATAACCAATATACAATGATCAGAAAAAATACTGTAATATTTACACATAATACATATAATATAATATCACACTTCGAAAAAAATATGCAATAAAACAACAAAATAGGTCCTTCCCATAAGAACACAGACATATAAAATAATATATACACACATAAGAAATAATACGTACGGGGAATGTAAGGTAATGACCACTTTTTCAATGAAGACCTATTGAATGACACCGGCCAGCCTCCCACATCCTTATGATTATTTATGCTATTATGATTTTACTCGAATATATAATTTTTATGAACTCACAGAATATGATCTTTACCCCATCGCATATCCCGATACGAGGGTCATTTCATGTACATGGTATTGAATTACGATTTGACATTAATTATAATTTGATACAATATCAGTTCAATGCATTTCGCAAGATTTATATTCTGAATGATGACGGCACAAGTGCCGCAAAGGGCCAAAACAAAGATATTATGAACTTATCATCGGGTGAGTGCTTTGCATCAGGTTGTACCTTGATCCCAGACTGCACACGAAGACTGTAACTCACATTCCCAAGAGAAATATATATTATGATCCACGGGTGAGCGCTTTGCATCAGGTTGTACCTTGATCCCAGACTGCACACGAGGACCGTAACAAACACTCTCAAGAGAATTATATATTATGACATTTATGCTCCGCGGTTAATATTCAATTCACATATTGCATGATCGATTTCCATTATAGTGTATATTATTACATTCGGATAAAATAAAGAGCCATAGTAAAAAGTTATAGATAAATACAGGGGGGCCACATACCGCAAAAAATATGCTGGCGTCATATAACCAATATACAATAATCAGAAAAAATACTGTAATATTCACACATAATACATATAATACAATATCGCACTTTGAAATAAAAACGCAGTATTCAGTAGATAGAAACCATCACACAAAAATCAAGTAGTAAATAAAAAGCAAAAAGACCAAATTCCACATACAGAAGACAGAAAATATATACACACCATTACACCAATAAGAAAATGATACACCATTACACCAATAAGAAAAAATGATACAATAAAAGGCAAGAGACCAAAATTCCAATTGTAGCAGAACAACAACACCAAATTACTCAAATAGTCCGTGAAGGACAAAATGTGGGCATACCTGTAGTACTTTCGTCCCATGCCAAAGGACTCATCAGCAGGTGATGGACATGTACCGGAGGAGGTACATGACCGAAGGGGGGTAGAGTGAAAAACGAAAAAGCAATCTTCCCGTTAGTGGAGAATAACAAACAAATTAAGTAGAGATCCAAAATTCTTACCTTTAAAACACACCAACAGAATACACCAAACGTACACTGCAACCGAATTAAGCAAACAACAAAGCGCACCAAAGAAACATAATACACCAACCATATACCGTAAACCAACTTAAGCGAACAACACGAACAACAACCGCACAAACATACACCATACCAACGCGACCATACTCAGCGAACATCATCACAATACTGATATTGCACATCCAAACAACATTGCAAGAGAGTGAAGACAGCGAATATGGGAAAAAACAAACCAAAAAACACACATACATACGCATGTGCGTTCGCTCGCATTGGTCGTACATATGCCGCCGCACAGCATCACAATAGTCGAACGTCACACACATGTATGCGCACCATACAACGCCGTAATATCATGTAGCAGAATATGATAGAATATAAAAATACATAACAAATGTAAATTCTAAAATATAATAAATGGTAAAAATATATGAAACAATATATAATTAATGATAAAATATATGTAAATTGTAAAATATATGAAAAAGATAAAAAAGTGATATGTTAAAAATATGTAAAATAAAAAATTAATAATTTGAATAATTAAATAAATAAATAAATAATTTGAATAATTTAAAAACTCCGAAATGAGCAGCTGAGAAAAATTTGTGCTCCTCAAAGAATTAATTAAAATAATATATAAAAGTAGTTTTTCGCTATATAATTCCTGTTAAACCCGTTGCATATTGTCCAAATTACTTCAATTTGGTTAGCTGATAATAATCAGCCTATTTTTTATACAAAAGAACAAGGATTCACCTGTTCTGGTCTGCTGCTGTTGTGTGTTTGTGCGCTGCTTGTTATATTTGCATACACCGCCATTTGTAAACAAATTGTTGACTGTTTGTTGATGCTTTTAAGTCCCTTTGTTATGGCACCGGCTACAAAATTGTGCATTTGTCCTATATGCAAAAAGAATATCCGGAAAACGGAGTACAGCATTGGTTGCAAAGGCTGTAATAATTATTTTCACCCGAAATGTATCAACATCAGTGATAATGAAGTGAAAACCAACAAGTCACTTGTTTATACCTGCGTGGATTGTGGTGTTAGAAGGAAGAGCGGGCAAGACTTTGAGCAGCTAATTGACAACCTGGCAAAGAAAATGAAAGATTACGTAGAAGAACAGATGAAGAAAACTGCTGCTGAATTTCAAGCTATGGTTGATGGAATAGTGGAAACGCTTTGGGTAGAATTTTTGGACAGCTTACAAAAAGTAACAGAGGATGTAAAAACTGTTAAGCAGCAACTTGTTGAAGCAGAATGTAAAAACCAGGTGCTTCAAAAAGAAATTGCGGTCTGTACAAACGAGTTGATGGCAATGAAGACGCAGAACGATATAGCGCAGAGACGTTTATACAGGGCCGACATTAGAATAAATGGTTTGCCGCGTTCAATACATAATCTCTGGGAACCGATTATTAAAATATCGAATATCTGCAATGTTTCCCTTAATTATTCTGATATTCAGCACTGCTGCTATATCAACGGTGGAAAGACTGTTTTGGTCAAGTTCAACTCCATCTACACCAGGGACAATATAATGGCGAACTATTATCGTACGAGACATATTCGGCTTAATGATATTATAGGTGGTGATGTTCAATCTCGTATTTATTTAAATGACCACCTAACATCTGCTGCTTTAAGAGTAGTAAATACTTGCAAAACGCTGCGTCAGCAGAAAAAAATCACTAAATATGTTCTGATTAACGGTGACATGCCCAAGGCTCGAATCACGCTTACCAATGGTGTAGAAAAAGTCTTTAATACTGAACAATGTTTTATGTTGCTTGGTGATTCCCAAATACATGGTGGAGTAGATACATAGTCATTCCCTTGGAATGCAGCAAGTTTAGTACTGTTTTTTGTTATTAATTAATTTTTTGATATTTATGTTGCTCTGTTTAGTTTTTTGTCATGAACAATTGTGATTTAGGGAACATTGTCCACAGTAATTCATACATACGCTCTAAATTAGGTGCATTTGAAGGAAATTTAAATTTAGGTCATTTCAATTGCCAAAGCTTTAATATTTGTGAAAGATCCACTAAGATAAGTGAAATTAAAAATTTGTTTGAAAATAGTTCATTGGATGTCATTGGTGTTAGCGAAACTTGGCTAAAATCTTCAACAAATTCTGAAAAAATAGCAATTTCAGGGTATTCATGTTGTCGGAGTGATCGTCCCAGTCGGAGAGGGGGTGGTGTGGCGTTGTATATTTCGAATTCCATTAAGTATAAAGTAGTTTTTGCTGGCGATAATTTTGGTGTAGTTGAGTGTTTGTTTGTAGAACTGTTAATTGGTTTAAGAAAGATTTTGGTTGGTGTAGTTTACCTACCACATGGGGATTTCGAAGCTATGGAGTTATGTATTTCTGACTTGCTAGTACGATACTCAGATGTTATACTAATGGGAGATTTTAATTGTAATATGTTTGATGTTGTAAGATCGCAGAGAGTGCGAGAGATTTGTAGTAGATTAAATGTGAGTGTTCGGCATAATTCCTTACCGACTCATTTCAATGTTGTTCATAGTTCCACTTCACTTATTGATTATTTTTTAGTTTCATCGCCTGAACTTGTATCTGATTCTGGTCAGTTCATTTGCCCAAGCATTTCAAACCATTGCTGTATACATATTTCCATGGACATAGCTGTTACAAGGCATGATCAGTTTTACGAGTATGTTGACTACAAAGCCGTTAATTCAGAAGCGTTGCAAAACTTCATTGGTCTTACGGATTTTTCACCTTTGTACTCTACAAACAATACTGATAGGCAGTTAAGTGTTTTCTTAACTTGCCTTTCTTCAATACATTCAATATTTCCTGTTCGAAGAAAGATTGTTCGAATTTCAGTAGAAAATTGGATAAATTCCCCGGATGTGTCATATTATGCTTCTATTCGAGATTTAGCTTACAAAGCTTATTTCGAAGATAAAACTGATGCTAACTGGAGGATATTTTGTAAGGCTAGGAACAAGGCTAAATCTGTGACCAGGAGGGCAAAGAGTGTTGCACATTCTGCGGCGTTTACCAACAAATCTACGAAAGATGGAAAGTGGAATTTACTAACATCTGCAGGATTTTCTACGAAAAAATCGTATCCGAGTCAAGTAGACGTAAATGAGCCCAATGACGCCTTTGTGCGAAATCAATTAGACTCATCTTATGTGAATTTAACAGAGTTTTCGGGGAGAGAGGAAGGGTTTTCTTTTCAATGTATTGAGCTTTCTGAGTTGGAAAATGCGTTTTCTTTGATAAAGTCTAATGCAGCGGGTTGTGATGGATTTCTTTAAAATTTTTAAAATTGATTTTCCCTTATATTTCTATACATTTCCAACATATAGTAAATACAATTTTAACAACTTCTCAATATCCATCTGATTGGAAATTGGCAAAGGTAGTGCCGGTACAGAAAAAAGACCCAACGCAATCGGAGGCTAGTTACAGGCCAATTTTGTCAAGAGTAGTGGAGCATGTAATGAAAAATCAAATGGCTAAATACTTAGAGCGTCACTCTTTTTTATATGATTGTCAGTGCGGGTTCAGGAAGGACCGAAGTACTACTTCCTTACTCTTGGGTTTAACTGATCAAATCCGTGAAAATTACAGTGGGAACAAACTATGTGTCCTTGTGTCTTTGGATCTTGAAAAAGCTTTTGACAGAGTAGATTATGCTGTTCTAATTTCAAAATTATTTGACTTATACGGATTTGCAAGCAATGCGTGCAGCCTAATTTATTCGTATCTGTCTGGTAGGAGTCAACAAGTCTGTGTAGAAGGTAGATGTAGTAACGTGCTTCGTGTAAGAAGTGGAGTTCCGCAAGGTTCAGTCCTTGGCCACCTCTTTTCATACTTTATATTAATAATCTTTTTCAAAAATTTTTAACATTTTGTAAACCATTTGCCTTTGCTGACGACATCCAGTTGTTGTTTATTGGTAAATATGATATCCTGGACGTTCTTCAAGGGAAAATCAAATATGCACTGGATACAATGTATGAATGGGTTCTGGAAAATAGATTGAGTATTAATGCTTCTAAGTCCTGTTTAGGTGTTTTGTTGGATGACAGGTTGAGCTTTGAAAAACACATTAGTAATGTAGTTTCAAAGGTTAATTATGCAATCAAACACTTGTACACCACACATTTTTCGCTTCCACTTTTTGTTAAAAAACAACTTGTTCATGCCTTAGTAATGCCAAATATTTTGTACTGCCTAGAGGTATATTCTTCTGCTAATCAAAAATATAAGAAGCTTGTTCAGTTATCACTAAACAGAGCTGTTCGCTATATATTTTCGCTTAAAGGTCGTGTACACATAACGCCTTTCGTAGCTAAGTTTCTGGGATGTTCGTTTAATACATTTATTGACCAACGTTTGTTGTTATGTTTTTATAAAATTTTTGCAAGCCAAAGTCCAAGTTTTGTGCACCAAACCTTTAAATTTTGCCATTCTGTTCGAAGAAGACAGATGCTTATTCCTAAGCTTTGTCATCTTACAGAACGTTGTTTTAATGTAAGAGTAGCTCGTATCTTTAACACTCTACCTAATGAACTAAAAACTTTTAATATTTCTTTTCCTATCTTTCGCAATAGACTTATTCGACATATGCAGTCCAATGTTTTTTAATTCTAAATTTTTTGTTATTAATGTTTACTTTTTTATACTTATAATGCACCTTTTTTTGAGCGATGTTAGCTATTTATACTAGTTAATTTAATTTAATGAACTTTTCCTATTTATATTAATTACACTAGTTTACAGTCATTTTGCTGCAGAGTTCTAAATATTTTTTTCTATAGATTTCGGCCTCCTAAACACGAATATGAGATTTAAAAATTTTTCCTCTGATTAGTTTTCAAGATATGTATTTTTGAATTATTTAGCAAATTTTTTGTGACATGCATTAGCTTATTGAAGAAGAATTCGTAAACGCGTCCAACGATTTGAACAAGAGTGGTCTCCAATTAAAGCTAATGTGCTTCTCTAAAACACTTCTATACAAGCTTTTTACATCGGTTGGGTAGTTTTGATGGTAGGAGCATTTAAAGTTTAAAAAACTAATATTTTTGTGCAAAAATCACGGTTTTAAATTTATAAAAAAAATTATAAAAAATATTAATCGCAAAAATAAATAGAATTTCATAAATTGAGTATAAGGATTAGACTTTCCCGAGCAAAACAAGCCATCGTTTATAAATATTAGGTGATACGAGGAAGAGTAACACGTTTTTTAAGAGGACACTACAAATGGTAATTTTTTTGATTTTAAGCATATCACGGTAGGTTTAGAGCTAAACTTCACGTTGCATGAAAATGGCAATAAAAAGTGGAAATGCCACTGTATTCTGGGTTGATCATGCATCACGAAAATGTTTAATTTGAAATCCTAGCTTATCATTTTTTGAAAATATCGATATCTTCCATTTCTGCCGACTGGACCAAAAGTCTTTTTATTTTTTAAACGATGACAGTAAAAAACTGGACCAATAAAATAAAAACTGTTTATTTATTATAAAAGTATACAAACAGGGATTCTTGTATGATCATTGATTATTTTGACATTGCTCCAATTTGGAGGCTTGAAGTGCATTTTAAACCTAAATTTTTAAAAAAAATCTATATTTTTCGTTTTTAAATCATATTATATACATATATTGCAATTAATAAATATTCCACTTTTCTAATACTGAAAAAATTTTTCTTAGGCGGTTACGCGGTGTAAAAATTAAAAATATCGATATTTTTCAAAAATGTTGACTTAAAATGCACTTCAAGCCTCCAGGTTAAAGCAATGTCAAAATAATCAATGATCATACAAGATTCCCTGTTTGTATACTTTTATAATAAATAAACAATTTTTATTTCGTTGGTCCAGTTTTTTACTGTCATCGTTTAAAAAGTAAAAGGACTTTTGGTCCAGTCGGCAGAAATGGAAGATATCGATATTTTCTAAAAATGATTAGCTAGGATTTCAAATTAAACATTTTCGTGATGCATGATCAACCCAGAATACAGTGGCATTTCCACTTTTTATCGTAATTTTCATGCAACGTGAACTTTAGCTCTAAACCTACCGTGATATGCCTAAAAACAAAAAATTTACCATTTGTAGGGTCCTCATAAAAAACGTGTAACTCTTCCTCTTATCACCCAATTTTTATAAACGATGGCTTGTTTTGCTCGGGAAAGTCTAATCTTTATACTCAATTCATGAAATTGGATTTATTTTTGCGATTAATATATTTTATAATTTTTTTTATAAATTTAAAACCGTGATTTTTGCACAAAAATATTAGTTTTTTAAACTTTAAATGCTCCTACCATCAAAACTACCCAACCTATATTAAAAGCTTGTATAAAAGGGTTTTAGAGGGGCACATTACCTTTAATTGAAGACCACTCATGTTCAAATCGTAAGACCAGTTTACGAATTATTCTCCAATAAGATGATGTATCTCATAAAAAATTTGCAAATTAATTTAAAAATTCATATCTTGAAAACTAATCAGAGGAAAAATTTTTAAATCTCATATTCGTGTTTAGGAGGCTGAAATCTATAGAAAAAAATTATTTAGAACTCTGCAGCTCACAAAAAATTAAGATTTGTAAACTGGTGTTATTTATTGTTTACAAATTTTCTTTTGTTTAATTTCCACATGGAGTAGTTTTTAATAATTAATGCATATTGTAATTTATATAATATTGGCCAAGAGGCTTTAATTACAAGATTGTAAAAATAAATGAAATGAAATGAAATTGCACAGGCAGGGGGAAACAAAAAGTACTAAATTGGAACGTTAGAAAAATAGAGTTGCCATATTGGATACATGAGATCCAATTCCAAATGTTACCCGACCATATGATTGGGGTATTGCCAGGTGGGAAAAATCGAGGAAAATATGAATAACAACCCTGGAATCGACAGTGCGCCAAGAAGATGTTGTTATGTATTTGAAGTGAATATGTAGATGGCTCCAATGATTATAGGGAAATAGGAAGTGGAACATTATTTTGGCGTTACGCGGGATGTTGATTTGACATCCGTATATAAAGCAAGTTTCGAAGGGAAGCCGGACATTTATCCATGTGTCGTCTAAGGATCCGTGCCGTTAAAATATCACCGTGAAAATAAAAAGTGTTAGTAAATTGAAAAGTGACAAACTAACTAGCCGTATATTTAAAGTAAACATCGTATCAACGTTTGTTACTTGGTTCGCACTCAACATTTAAATAAATAAAAAGAACAATCAGAGTTTTATCATTCATTGCTGTGCTTTTTATTGTCTTGTGGTGAAAAAATTTGAGAGTGAGTGTCTTGTTAGTAGTTTGTGGTAAAATGTATGATAACCGATTTGTGTGTGTGTCATTTTGTTTGTCTCTTAGTTCACACAAACCCAGAGTCCAACGTCGCCAAAGCTGGTCTCCTGTCTTTCCACGGAAACAGGGGCCAGCAACAATTTAATCCCGTGTGCGGACAAATCCGTGAGACGTGCGGTCGGCAACCATAAGACCTATGCCAAGGGCGATGTTAAGGCCACAGTAAATTAGCGCCAAATACTGTACGAAGCCCACTTTGTTTGAGGCGATAGAGGACTGTAGCAGGGACCGTCACAACTGTAAGAAAAAAAATAAGACCAGCGTTAATAAGGTAAAAAAGAAATACATATTATGATTATTCGGCGGCCCTGTGAGAAAGACCAATATATATATGAAGACGGCAAAAGCAAACAAAATTTATAACCAAAAACAGACAGGAAAAAAAGAAAAAATATTAGATGATAAGTTCGTGTTAGTGATGTTTTTGTGTTGTTTGTAGTTTTTGTAAAATCAAATATATATATGTGTTAATTTAAGAGTTTTTGTGAGGGTTATTAACATCAGTTTTTTTTTAATAAGCGAGTGTAGGGTTTGTAAAAGGCAACTAGAAGCAAGTCGGCAGAAAAATCTTATTGTTTTAGTACTGCAATTATGCGGTCAAAATTTAACTAGTTAAAAGAGCTCTAGATTAACTAGGTTTTTTAGAGAATTTGCGAAAATCTTTGCGGGCCTATAAGTGGCAATTTAAATAACCACACTTCTAGATGCTATAATAGCAAATCTGAGTAATGACTCAATAAATTATATGGATGTTAGTAATTCAATTTTATTCATTGTTATAGTTTTAAGACATGTTTAATGTTAGAATAGGAGTGATAAAAACCAATAAATGTATAAGTGTTTAATGTTGTTAAATTGAAATTATGGAGTACTGAATTATTTGTGAAGGGGGGACTTGTTTGACAGGGTAACGGTGTGAGTGTGTGTGGTTTTTGGGGTCCTAAAGACGACGGTAAAGGAAGTTTAGGACCATGGTTGGGCGGGCAGTGTGGAAGCGCGTCACCAAGCTTCCTTGTGAAAGGTGTATGTTGTGTTGTTTTAAAGTGTTTGTTTGTTAATTTGTTGTAATGTTCTTAAATTTTTATGTTCGTCTCCCAAGGGCTAAGGTTGGAACGGGTTAGACCCACTGAGAATGCCGCTTGCAGCCGGAGGACCAACCTTAGTGCCAATTAAAAAGGGGCACGTAACAGTCTACCTGTAATTTGGCCAGGGTTATGGGGCAAATTATCTTGCAAAATGCGAAGATAGGCTTCCTTTCGCATTATTCCTTCGATCTGTATAAGTAGTCCCACACCATCTGGGGTTACACATCCCCAAATCATAACACAGCGTACATACGACAATTGCTGTGAAAAAAATTTTGATGATGTATAACATTTCACGATTTTAGCAACATCAATTATAATGCTGTTTTATCTGAAATGGCAGAAATCGATTGGAATAAAATTTTTTACATATCATCTGTCGTCGGTCAAGTTGATTTCTTCGAATTAGTATTACCCGAATTTTTTCCCAGTCTGTTCCATTAAAAACCATACGTCCTAAAAAAGCAAGGAACCCTTGGTTTTGTGAAGAAATTAAAGAAGCAATTGAAAAAAGAGATTTAGGTAAACTCACAGATTTTAGATCGGGTTCAGATCTGGACTCTGCAGTGGTTACTCCCTGACCCCAAACACCTGAGAACTAAGCCATTCCTTGACAATTTTTACAGAATGTTTTAGGACGTTGTTATATTGGCAGACGACATTCTCTGGTCTACCTGTAATTTGGCCAGGGCTATGGGGCAAATTATCTTGCAAAATGCGAAGATAGTCTTCCTTTCGCATTATTCCTTCGATCTGTATAAGTAGTCCCACACCATCTGGGGTTACACATCCCCAAATCATAACACAGCGTACATACGACAATTGCTGTGAAAAAAATTTTGATGATGTATAACATTTCACGATTTTAGCAACATCAATTATAATGCTGTTTTATCTGAAATGGCAGAAATCGATTGGAATAAAATTTATTACATATCATCTGTCGTCGGTCAAGTTGATTTCTTCGAATTAGTATTACCCGAATTTTTTCCCAGTCTGTTCCATTAAAAACCATACGTCCTAAAAAAGCAAGGAACCCTTGGTTTTGTGAAGAAATTAAAGAAGCAATTGAAAAAAGAGATTTCTATTACAAGCGGTGGAAACGATTTAAAGCTAATACCTTATATGGTGAATTTTCAAATTTTCGAAAACTTGTGAACGTTTTGATAAAATGGTATAAACACCAGTATTATACACAACAATTTAACAATGCTGTTGGATGACAGAAAACCTGGAAAGTTGTGCATGAAATTGGTATAGGGAAGACGAGATCTCATTGTTTATTAAATATAAATGTCAATGAAATTAACGAATCTTTTTTAAATATCCCGATTGTACAATCAAACAGAGGAAATGATTTCTATTTTACTTGTGTGAACCAGATAGATGTACTAGGCTGCTGCAATGCAGTTAAATCTAATGCAATTGGTTTTGATAATATCCACCCAAAGTTTCTTCGTATTTTACTACCATATTTATTACCATATATAACATATCTTTTAAATACCATAATAACTAGAAGTTCTTTTCCATCATGTTAGAAGTATGCTAAAATATTACCAGTACCAAAATCGAGTAAGGTGGTGCGCTGGGCTTGCAACCCGCCACTGACGTATAACCGATTGCAATGAAAAGAAGTAAGATAAGAATAAAACGGACCCCCCAAAATGTTGACGACCACCGCAAACGAATTAAGGACCAAGATTTGAGGATATGCACCTGGAATGTTAGAACACTGTATAGACCAGGTGCCTCCATCCAACTGGCGGAAGTCCTCGAAAAATACAAAGCTGACATAACCGCTTTACAGGAAATCCGGTGGACGGGACACGGGTGCTCGCGCAAGAAGACGTGCGACATCTACTATAGTGGCCATGCGGACAAGCACGAGTTTGGTTGTGGATTTGTGGTTGGCAAGAGACTGCGACACCTAGTCTCAAGGTTCAACCCGGTGTGTGAACGTATAGCCACCATAAGAGTCAAAACTAAGTTTTTCCACATAACACTTATATGTGCCCATGCTCCGACAGAAGAGAAAAGCGATGAGGACAAAGACGAGTTCTACGAGAGCCTAGAAAATGTATATGACCGTAGCCCCAGCCATGACATCAAAATTGTACTAGGCGATTTTAATGCTAAAATAGGCAGGGAGACCGCATTTGAGCCTACAATCGGAAAATTCAGACTGATTGATTTCTCGGCGGCAAGAAATATGGTTAGCATTTGACGAGGAATCAGATAGATCACGTGGTAGTCGATGGAAGGCACGCATCGAGTGTTCTGGACGTACGAGTGATCAGGGGTGCGAACATTGACTCCGATCACTTCCTTACCGCAGTTAAGGTACGCACTAGGCTAAGCATGGCGAAAAACGTACGTAACCAGGCACAACGAAAGCTGGACATCGGTAAACTGCGGACCACAGAGGTAGCGGACGCCTACTCCAACTACCTAACTCAACTGCTGCGGAATGCTCCAACCCCTGATAATATAACCTCGCAGTGGCAATATATAGCCGACTCCATAGAACGGACTGCGAGAAGCGTACTTGGGTACTCAAAGCCGTCTCAAGAAGATGCCTGGTACGATGATGAATGTCGCAATGCCACGAGAGAGACGGATGCTGCATACAGGGCAAAACTGCAGCCAATGGCAACGCGAGCTGTTCGTGAACGGCACAGGGAGAAGAGACGACAGGCAACTCGTCTTTTTAGAAGAAAAAAGAAGGAGCTGAAGAAGAGGCAGGATGAGTGCACTGAGTTGCTCCGAAGTAGAGGGGAAGCCCGAAAATTCTACAAGAGAGTTAAAGCGAGAATGCGTCGAACAGGGTTGCCCTCCTGCAAGGACAGCGATGGTCAGCTGGTGACGGACCCGGATAACGTTCTGAAGATATGGAGAGATCACTTTAGAAATTTACTGGATACTGACACCACTCCAGAAGACCCCGCTCCAATCCATGACGATGGTATTAACTGTCCACCTCCGAGCCAGAGCGAGATACGTATGGCCATCTCCCGCCTTAAAAACAACAAAGCTGCTGGAGCCGATGGTCTCCCTGCTGAATTGTTTAAGGCTGGCGGGGAGGAGCTGATTAGGAGCATGCATCAGCTCATGGAGAACATCTGGCAAGAGGAGAGCATGCCCGGGGATTGGAGTCTCAGTCTGTTATGTCCCATATATAAGAAAGGAGATCGTAGTGAATGTAAGAACTACCGTGGAATAAGCCTATTACCAATTGCGTACAAGGTCCTTTCAAGCATATTGTGTGAACGTCTAAAGCCAATTGTAGAAAAACTAATTGGACCATATCAGTGCGGCTTTAGACCTGGCAAATCTACGACGGATCAAATATTCACCTTACGACAAATCCTGGAAAAAACCCATGAAAAGCAGATCGACACCTACCACCTCTTTGTCGACTACAAAGCTGCCTTCGACTCTCCGATAAGGAATAGGCTTTATGAGGCCATGTCTGAGTTTGGTATTCCTGCAAAGCTGATTCGACTTTGCAAATGTACCTTAGACAACACCAAATCCTCGGTTAAGATTGGTAAGGACCAGTCTGAACCATTCAACACGGAAAGAGGTCTCAGGCAGGGCGATAGGCTGTCCTGTACACTATTTAATATAGTTATGGAGAAGGTGATGAGAAAGGCTGGTGTCAACATGTCTGGCACCATATTCCACAAAAGCCACATGCCACTAGCCTACGCCGATGATATAGATATCATTGGCCGAAATCTGCGGGACGTTACTGCAGTCTTCTCATCCCTAGAAAAGGAGTCGGCAAAAATGGGTTTAGCGGTCAACGAGGACAAAACAAAAATAATGATTTCGACGAACAAAGAGTCCTCTCGATGGGGACGCAGCGTCAACGTTGAAAATTATTGTTTTGAGGTAGTAGATGAGTTTACCTACCTCGGATCTTCCGTCAATAAGACAAATAATGTCAGCCAAGAAATTAAGCGGAGAATAGTGCTAGCCAATAGATGTTTTTACGGACTTCGGCAGCACTTTAGTAATACCACCTTATCTCGGAATACTAAGAAACAGCTTTACCAGGTGCTAATATTACCCGTTCTTTTGTATGCTGCCGAATCATGGGTGCTTACGACAACGGACATACAAAACCTGGGAGTATTCGAGAGAAAAGTACTCCGGAAAATTTATGGACCTATCTGTGTCGACGGCGAGTTTCGCCATCGGATGAACCATGAGCTGTATGAGCTTTACCACGACATCGACGTAGCTAAAAGAGTCAGAACGCAACGACTACGATGGCTGGGTCATGTTGCCAGGATGGATGTAAATGCTCCAGCGAGGAAGGTGTTTGAAGGCGAACCTGAAGGACGGCGCAGAGCAGGGAGACCCAAACTCCGTTGGAAGGACCAAGTGGTAGGCGACGTGCCACCATCTGGTAGGACTAACTGGAGAACACACGCACAAGACCGAAGCGTGTGGAATTCTTTAATACTTCAGGCCTCAAACTTATAAACCATGTTTGTAAGTTGTAATGGGCCACCTAAGTAAGTAAGTAGTAAAATCGAGTAAGGAGTATCGACCCATTGCAATCCTTCCATTTTTATCGAAAGTGCTGGAGAAAATACTTCATCAACAAATCAGCAAACATTTGCATGAAAATAACTTACTATCAACTAGGCAATCTGGGTTTCGCCCAAAACATAATTGCATTACGGCTCTGATTGATGTGTCTGAAGAAATACGCAAATCTTTGGATAAAGGATTTGTAGCGTTCTTATTCCTTCTTGACCATTCGAACGCATTCGACACGGTTGACCACGAACTATTATGCATAAAACTAAAATCAATCTGCAACCAACCTTTTAGCGTCTTATCTAAACGGAAGATATCAATCAGTTCATGCCAACAACTTAACTTAAAAAAACTTAATTTCCCTTTATACCCCATGATTGAGGTATGGGATAGCTTCTCGCGTTGTTGTGAATTAACACGCTTTCTATTTTTAGATTCACAACTAACGGCATCTACTTGTTTATCGACGAATGCAAACGTCACTGTTTGAGAAGCTCTTACTAGACACGCCGATTGACTCGACACTAATATTGCGAATTTGATGTCGACAACATTCGAGGGGAGCCGACAATGAATGAAAAATTAAGTTTTTTTTTTCTTTTTTTTAACCAGTGAAATAGATGATGCTAAAAGTGCAGTGTACAAAATCAATGAAGATTTGCAGAAAATATATATCTGGGCAACCGCAAACGGATAATGCATTAATCCAACAAATTCTAAATTCATGGTAATTGGTCGCAAGAACCTTAAAGTTAACTTTAATCCAATCATTCTTCTAAACAACCAACGAATCCTTTCAGCTGAAACAGCCAAAAATCTCGGTATTGTATTTAACAATACACTAACCTGGGCAGACCATATTAATGTTTTATCAGGCAAAATTTTTTCAATGTTGCGAATGTTGTGGAATATTTAATCTTTTACGCCAACAAATATTCGAATGCTACTGGCAAAAACATATTTAATGCCAACTTTGTTATATGGATGCGAATTATTCATGAGCTGTGACTTAAAAAGTTCCCGTAAACTAAATATCACATACAATGCCGTGCTGATATATGTTTTTGGTTTGAGAAAATTTGACCATATATCGAGCTGCGCAAACAAGTTATATGGAGCCACATTTAATAATCTCCTTAAAATAAAAGCTCTGATACTTTTACACAAGGTTATATACTCCATGGAACCAAGTTATCTTTACAGTCGACTATCTTTCAGTCAATCGTTGAGGTCAAATGACTTACTGTATATCAGATATCGATATCACATACAGAACATACATTTTTCATTGCGTCGATACGTCTTTGGAACTTTGGAGCACTTTAAAAATTATATTTATGAATACTTTAATAACTTATACAAACAAAAAAAAAATATAATCATTTCTTTTTAATTATTTTTATTATTAAATTTTTTAATATTATATTATATCTACAATTAATTAAAAATTATTTGCAATGTTTCATCTTCAAACTAATACAATTTCTGAACTATAACTATAAGATGATTTGTCTTGTTGTGCAGAAAAAGCAATATATAAATACAAATACAAAAAAAATACAAGCCTCCATGATGGAACGACGAGATTTCTAAATACCGTGCTTCCACCACACGCAAGAGAATCTTAGACTATTTAAGAAACTTATAAAGAAAGCAAATAGACTTCATGGAGGAAATATACCAACGATGCCAAAAAATCGCTTAGGCAAGTGGACTTATGAAAGTATTATCCTCGACACCAAGCGACCCGGCATACATAATGAAAAATGATGGGACCTGGACTGAATCCTCAAGGGAAATCTTGGGAATTCTATCGGATCCCCACTTCCCTATGGAGCCCTCCCATAACCGTCGCACCTACCGACTACTGCGATAGTATACCTGTAATTGAAAAAAAAACATGATCAAAGACGCCATGAACGACTTTGACCCCATCCCAATTGTATCCCATAGAGAAGTCATTAGATTAAAATAGAATTTTCTGTAGTTGCCTTTATAGATATAGAGGGAGCCTTCAACAACATCGAACCCCTCTGCATTAAGACAGAGCTCAATAGCCTACATATCAATCCACATATTAGCAAGCTGATTCGCAACATGCTACTAAAGAGAATTATCACCTCAAAGCTGGGAAATCACACCCTCACTAGAAAGGTGACTAGAGGAACCCCACAAGGGGGAGTACTATCACCGCTATTGTGAAATTTCTCAAACAGTTGGAGTTGCAAGGATGCACTGTAGCAGCGTACGCAGATGACATAGCACTCTGCGTCTCTGGGGAAAGTATATCTTGCCTCGAACAAAAGATGGAGAACTATATCAAAATCCTGGAAATCTGTTGTGCCAGCAGGGGACTTAATGCGAACCCTGATAAAAAAACATTTAGTACTTTTCAGTCGGAAACAGAAATCGCCCACTACATCCAACATCCATTTTCAATAAACAACTCAACTTCTCCGAAACGGCGAACTACCTGGACTGAAAGCTTAATTGGAGACAGAACATAGAAACCAGATCCAACAAGGCACTCATAGCTTTATATACATGCCGAAAAGCTATCGGGAAAACCTGGGGATTTAAACCCAAGGTAACACTTTGAATCTGCAATGTTATAGTGAAGCCAATACTACAATATGGCTCTATAGTTTGGTGGTATGCGTTCGGCAAGAAGGGCAAATTTAGACAAATGGATCGTGTTCAACCTTCCTCTTGTCTCCTAATAACCGGATGTATGAGATCGACTCCCTCTAAGGCACTCTACACGATACTTAATCTACTACCACCTGATCTGAGCTGGAAATGTTCCGCCCTCAAATCAGCCATTCGACTAAACGAGATTGAACATTGGGACCCCTTCATCGGGCACTTAAGGACCCTGAACCATATCAACATTTCACTTGAAACTGACTACGTGTACAAAGCACGGATATCGATCATTCTCTACACACTAGAACGCCCTTCAGAGCGGACGAAGAGGTCCGACAGGGCTCTGCCCTGCAGGAAAAAAGACTTTATTATTTAATAAATATTAAATAATAAATAATAAATAATAAATAATAAATAATAAATAATAAATAATAAATAATAAATAATAAATAATAAATAATAAATAATAAATAATAAATAATAAATAATAAATAATAAATAATAAATAATAAATAATAAATAATAAATAATAAATAATAAATAATAAATAATAAATAATAAATAATAAATAATAAATAATAAATAATAAATAATAAATAATAAATAATAAATAATAAATAATAAATAATAAATAATAAATAATAAATAATAAATAATAAATAATAAATAATAAATAATAAATAATAAATAATAAATAATAAATAATAAATAATAAATAATAAATAATAAATAATAAATAATAAATAATAAATAATAAATAATAAATAATAAATAATAAATAATAAATAATAAATAATAAATAATAAATAATAAATAATAAATAATAAATAATAAATAATAAATAATAAATAATAAATAATAAATAATAAATAATAAATAATAAATAATAAATAATAAATAATAAATAATAAATAATAAATAATAAATAATAAATAATAAATAATAAATAATAAATAATAAATAATAAATAATAAATAATAAATAATAAATAATAAATAATAAATAATAAATAATAAATAATAAATAATAAATAATAAATAATAAATAATAAATAATAAATAATAAATAATAAATAATAAATAATAAATAATAAATAATAAATAATAAATAATAAATAATAAATAATAAATAATAAATAATAAATAATAAATAATAAATAATAAATAATAAATAATAAATAATAAATAATAAATAATAAATAATAAATAATAAATAATAAATAATAAATAATAAATAATAAATAATAAATAATAAATAATAAATAATAAATAATAAATAATAAATAATAAATAATAAATAATAAATAATAAATAATAAATAATAAATAATAAATAATAAATAATAAATAATAAATAATAAATAATAAATAATAAATAATAAATAATAAATAATAAATAATAAATAATAAATAATAAATAATAAATAATAAATAATAAATAATAAATAATAAATAATAAATAATAAATAATAAATAATAAATAATAAATAATAAATAATAAATAATAAATAATAAATAATAAATAATAAATAATAAATAATAAATAATAAATAATAAATAATAAATAATAAATAATAAATAATAAATAATAAATAATAAATAATAAATAATAAATAATAAATAATAAATAATAAATAATAAATAATAAATAATAAATAATAAATAATAAATAATAAATAATAAATAATAAATAATAAATAATAAATAATAAATAATAAATAATAAATAATAAATAATAAATAATAAATAATAAATAATGAATAATGAATAATGAATTATGATATTGTCATAGTTCGGTTTGAGATCAGTTCTATTGGCAATTATTTATTATTGTCTCGTCAGCGCCCTTTGCTGTGCCTTCTCCTCTATCATCACAAACCTTAAGGGAAGAAAGCATATCAAAGCTAATGGGAACTTTTAAGAACGGTGCGAAGAAAGCATCCTCGAAGCGCACAACGTGCCAACAAAATACACACACAAGCGACGATTCTCGACGTCCGTAACAAACCGATGTTGTCCCGGCTTTGACATACCACTGTACCATTCGTGGGGTGTATCACCGTGGCAGACTTTGCATGTATAGAACATTCACGAATAATTCTCCGTGCCACAACCGTCTAATAGTACAAGGAAGTGTAAAAAGGATATGATGAGAAATAATGGAGCCAAATTTCCCTTAAAGAATATAATGTAGGGCAAAATTAGGGTGGAATGCAAGGGGATAACACACAAGCGACGATTCTCGACGTCCGTAACAAACCGATGTTGTCCCGGCTTTGACATACCACTGTACCATTCGTGGGGTGTATCACCGTGGCAGACTTTGCATGTATAGAACATTCACGAATAATTCTCCGTGCCACAACCGTCTAATAGTACGAGGAATGGTAAATGGGATTTGATGAGAAATAATGGAGCCAAACTTCCCTTAAAGAATATAACGTGGGGCAAAATTAGGGTAGAATGCAAGGGGATAATTAAAAAAAGTAATTAAAAAATTCCTACCTTATAGTGTTTCGCAACTACAGATCAATCATGCTGACCCCCATCTACCTCACAGTGGGGGGTGGGCCGGTGTGCCTCTTGCACGTCTCCCCCGCAAATTCACCCAGTGAGACCAGATCAGTCCGCGTTACGGCCAGCGGTATGGATGGCGTTGCATCCAAGGCAACAAACTCAGAAATTAAGGCGACGATTCTCGACGTCCGTAACAAACCGATATTGTCCCGGTGTTGACCTACCACTGTACCATTCGTGCGGTGTATCACAGTATCGCATGTACAGAACATTCACGAATAATTCTCCTTCGGATAAAAAAATGCGAAAACCCCGAATTGTCGCGGCCCGCAGAGACAAGAATATTCACGTCAGATCCCGTATTCACAGTGGGTAACGTCCCCACATATGGTCCAGACGAACGGTTCCGAGAAGAACGACGAAGTGGCTATCCATACGATCGACATGCCATCTCTGTCGTATAAATCGTGCCGTTTGACGCAAAGTGTATTAAATAAAGTGAGCCAGATACTGACATTTCTCTATTCCGGCACCCTTGCAATGTCATTCGTTTGTCAGTTCTTTAACCCTTAAATCAACAAAAATATCGTAAATAAGTTTGTTTGTAAAAAAATAAATAAAAAAGTTTTATGTGGGAATTAAGATGCCTGGTACTTGCGCCGTTTGCAAGACTGCCCATTGGAACAAAGTTCTTATGTACTCA
Organism: Muscina levida; assembly: GCA_964034835.1. NCBI lineage: Eukaryota > Metazoa > Arthropoda > Insecta > Diptera > Muscidae > Muscina > Muscina levida. The sequence goes on from OZ035882.1 coordinate 153,430,911, forward strand.
GTTCCCAGTGGAGAACGGAAAAGAAAACGATGGTCGCAGGCGTGCCGCATAAGCTTCAGCGCCACGGCAAAAGTGTGCTCTAAACATTGCGGCAAGCGAAAACCCCGAATTGTCGCGGCCCGCAGAGACAAGAATATTCACGTCAGATCCCGTATTCACAGTGGGTAACGTCCCAACATATGGTCCAGACGAACGGTTCCGAGAAGAACGACGAAGTGGCTATCCATACGATCGACATGCCATCTCTGTCGTATAAATCGTGCCGTTTGACGCAAAGTGTATTAAATAAAGTGAGCCAGATACTGACATTTCTCTATTCCGGCACCCTTGCAATGTCATTCGTTTGTCTGTTCTTTAACCCTTAAATCAACAAAAATATCGTAAATATGTTTGTTTGTAAAAAAAATAAATAAAAAAGTTTTGTGTGGGAATTAAGATGCCTGGTACTTGCGCCGTTTGCAAGACTGCCCATGGGAACAAAGTTCTTATGTACTCAGTTCCCAGTGGAGAACGGAAAAGAAAACGATGGTCGCAGGCGTGCCGCATAAGCTTCAGCGCCACGGCAAAAGTGTGCTCTAAACATTGCGGCAAGCGATTTTATGGACAATGAAGGCAAGCGGAGAAGGTTACTGCCAGGTGCAATACCAACGCAGCACATACCTTTCGCTGCAACAACTGTTGACAAGAATCTTGAACAAACGCAGCCAAAATCAACTTGTGCACTGGTCAAAGTGGCCGGCAACCGTTCAGTATACACACTGTGTTGCTCCTATTGTGGAGAAGAATTTTTGCTGTGGAGTTGGGCAAAATTCTTAACCCATATGTCGGAAGTACACGCGAGTGCGGGGAGTAAAAGCTATGCTGACGCAGGGGTATGTTTTCGCATTAGAGGACGTCCATATTTTATTAACAGGTTATGCTAATAGTATCATTCGATCTTCATATATGTATATAGAATTTCATAACCTAGCTTTTACTATTTTTCTCATTTTATATGAGATAATTTATTTATGGGGCTTTTTGGGTACAATGTTCAGAACAGGTTAATAAAACATAGCAAAAGAAAACTTCAGAAAATTAAGGGTGCTGTCAGTATCTGGCTCACTTTATTTAATACACTTTGGTTTGACGTAGTACAACGCTCTCTGGTATCCATTTGCCGTATACTCTGCATAATGTCATTCCAGTTACGTGTGTCTATAGTGCCAGTTGTCATATGTACTGTTTTTACTTTCGCCTCCTATATTCGGATTGCTTACCGGTGTGTTATCTCCCTATCGTAAATTGATCACATCATTTCTCTCCCATATGCCATTCTCATAATCCCCCATTATCATAACGTAACGCAGACCATCCAATCCTCAGCCCGCCGTGGTCTAGTTCCGTTTGTGTTACCTTCTCATAATCGTGATCGTTGCATTATATCCTCTCAATTCGTGATCTTCTATACTTAATCTGTGCTCGTCCTCGTGAATCATGCCATTACCCGTTATGTGTGAGGGGGTCCTACGATCTTTTAAGGGTCGTTTTCGATACCATATTGTTTTCCGGTCTGTATCCCCCGAAAACCGTTCAGTCACTACTATCGAAAGCCTGAGTGTGTTGTCCTCCGATACTCCATCCGATGTTGTCCCCTTTCACTACGTATTGTGGCCTTCTGGTATGGGTCCCTCTGGTGTTAATTTCGGTGTTCGTATGACATATGGTTCTCATTGTGCTGTGTGCTTCGTTCTGTGTCGTGACGTGCGTTGCTTCCAGATGGCCATCAATGTTAGTCTTCTTACTGGTTTTGATGTTTCCCTTTATTCCTCCAAGGTTTGTTATTGGTTCTATTGCGGTCGGCGTTATCCTATTCTTGACCTTGTCCCTGCACAATTAGAGTCTGTTCGTACAATTGTCCCCGATCCTTTCGAGTTCTTTGACCATCCTCCTTTAGTTTTAAGACGCAAGTTGCCCTTTCCCAGTAAACATCATATCTGTGTTCATTTCCAAGTTTTCCTGTCTAATCGCATTTTACCTATATCAGTCGACTTGTCCTCTAATCCGTGTCACCCAATGGATATCGGTGTTACAGGCGGTCATTGGACCGTTACGCATTTTCTGGAGAATTCCAGACAAATGTTGCGTTCTGTGCCAGGAACCTCCAATGTCGTCGCACTGTCTCGTGTGGCTTCTAAGCGATCGTATAATGCTCCAATTGATTCTGAGGTTGTATCCACCCCTAAAGCTCCTTTTGTATTTTCCATGTCCTCGCGTGTGCCCGTTGTGCCCTATAACGGCCCTTTTTATGAAACTCCGGGAGGTTTCGAAAATCTGACCGGTTTTGATCCTCCTTCTGATGTTCGTGTCATTCTCAGTTATGGTCCTGGTTTTGCCATAGGTGAAGAGCCGTCTATAGCAGAATATGTTGACCATCTCCATCGTATATATCGTGATAGTCTTTCCGACTGTGTGGATCCCTGTCATGGATTGGTGGGAGAACTCGCCTCTTGTTATTCCGCCATGGCGACCGGTGTTCACCGTCAACTTTCTGGTATCCGTCTTCGTATATCTAAGGCTCTGTCTCAAACCAAACATTTTCTATCCTCCCACTCCGATTGTTGTTTGGTCCAAAGTGATAAGGGTACGAGTACTGTTCTTATTACAAAGGCTATGTATCGTCAGCGTATGGATGAATGGATGTTCAAGTGTGTGTCCGCCGGGGTGTATATGGAGGTCACCTCTGATGCTGCAGCAATAATTCAAGCCAATTGGTTCTCCAAGTTCTGTATTATATATAATCTTTTAATTGAGGACCATAAAGATCGTATGTCGAAGGGGTTGCCTCGTGTGCTCGAACCTAAAATTTTCTCTTCCTTAACCAAGTGTAAAACTGGTGTCGTTAAGATGCCCGAGCTTTATGGTGTTCTCAAAACCCATAAAGATGGTTCCCCCTGTCGACCAATTTGTAGCACTATACACTGGTATTCCCATCCTCTCGGTAAAGTGGTAAATATTGCGTTCTCGTTGGTTCTGGGTGGTGCTATCAGTACTTCAAATGTACGCGATGTATCTTATTCTGCCGATTCCATTCGTTCCTTGGTGCCAATGGATGGTTTCGTGTTGGCTAAAGTGGATGTAGTGGATATGTACACCAATATAAATCGTGGCGATGTCCTCCGTATATTACGTCATGCTATTGCCAATGAATCATTCCGTCAATTCGATACTCTTCCAAAACGGGTTCTGTTGTTAATCATATCTTTGACACTTGGGGGTGAGGTTCCCTTTACCTATGGTGGTAAAACCTATCTCCAATTACGAGGCTTGCCCCAAGGAGCCTGTGACTCCGGGCTGCTTGCCACTATTTATCTGGATCATTATCTCAATCTGCATCATAACTCTATCTTCCGAGCATGTATGGTCGTGAAATGGTATAAGTATGTGGATGACATGCTTTTCTACTTGCCCAGTGATCATGTTTCCAAGTTAAGTCAACTTCTCCATGTGCACACTAAATTGGACTATACTGTCGAGTATGAGGGGGTACCGGGTGTTGCCGCCAATGTTGCCGGTGATGAGTTGCTGGGTACTATGTCCTTCCTTGATATAGACATTTATCGCTGCCGTCGTCGTGTGTACACAAAGGTTTACAAGAAGCCTGTTTCCGGTTCGCGAATGCACCATTATCATTCCCATGGTCCTGATGTGTGGAAGCGTAATACAGTAATTTGTTATCTCAAGAGGGTGCTCAATATGACGAGCACTCCTTTTTTGTTATCGGAATTGTCCCTATTAGAAGAGCAACTACATCAGAATATGTATCCATTTGTCTACGTTCGAGGTGTTTTCTGTCCGATTATCCTATCTCATGTGCGTCTCTGTTTAAATGTCCTCAATTGTCCATCAGATCGTGACGCATACTGGGAACAATTTTCCTCTTTAGGTGACTTATCCATGCGTGTCCACTATCTGTTGTCCCATATCAACCAGTTCTCCCAACTAAGTGTCGCCGATCTGCCCTTACGTTTCTCTGCTGGCCTTGAACCTTTATTATTGTCCACTCCCCCCAAAGGGTGTTCTGTTTCCTCTGTCATCCAGCCTCGTTATCGTCAATCTCTTCCATATGTGTGTGAAGAGTTCGCTACTGTAATACGTTGGGCCTATGCTAAATTGGGTCTTGGATTGCCCACTTTCCGTAATCAGAAAACTTTGTTCCTTTCCCTGGCGCGTTATTCAAGTCGTCGTGTAGGTCACGAAGAGTTTAACAGCCACACCAGTTCTATTATCCGTTCCTATTGGTTTCAGTGTCCTCAATGTTTTTTTGTCTTCGTTATTTGCGGATCGGGAGTTGCTGCACATATTTTGTCCACCGAAATTGAGAATCCTGTTAGTGGCATTCATAACCATATGTCCATCACTGGTCATAGTCCTCCTTCATTTCTTCTGTCCCCGTTGGGTGATGTACATTCAACTGATTTGAGCGCTCCTCAACAGTCTGCCCTGTGCCGTATGGTTTTCAAATACCTCGGCTATGAATGTGAGGTCTCAGACGTTGCCTCCAATCTGCCCCGTTTCGTCGATCTAGGTCTTACCCATCTCCTGCGACGGGTAACGACAGATAACCCACATTCTGCTTTGTCCTCTTAAATTTTCCATAAACATCCAATAAGAATCCCCCATAATAATACCGCGCATCAATTAAAAAACCATAAAATTATAAATAAATAACAGCATTAATCCCGTCAAGATTTTCATCCGTAGTAAAAAGAGCTATAGATAAATAACGGGGGCCACATACCGCAAAAATATACTGACGCCGACCAAGCGCCCAATCCCAAGTGAATAGATTAGATATCCTAGGGCCCTGTACTAACCTACCAAGATGCGGAGAAGTCAAGCCACATCTCGTAGGAATCACGTGGGTCACAGTGTCATATCGATACGGTAGTCAATAATGACGAGTATCGCCTCTAAGATTTCCCCAACCCCAGCTAATAACCCAGCCGGAGGTTCCATATTTATAGAAATTGAATTCACATGTTCCATATAAGTGTATAATATACATAACGTTAATCCGTAGTCTGTGGTGATAAATATTCTCTATAAGTAATTGTGCCTGAAAAAGATATAAAACAAAACCTGAAAATATAATTAAAGTGATAAGTATTAAGGAAATATGCAACCTCTATGCACCCTGGAAAGTTTGGTGCTTCAATAATATGCTGTACTCCACATATATTGAAAATTAACTAGAACAACATACTTATGTACCCTAACCGCCGTAAAAAGAGTTATAGATACAGGGGCCACAGACCGCAAAAATATACTGACGCCGACCAAGGCCCAATCCCAAGTGAATAGATTAGATATCCTAGGGCCCCGTACTAACCTACCAAGATGCGGGGAAGTCAAGCCACATCTCGTAGGAATCACGTGGGTCACAGTGTCATATCGATACAGTAGTCAATAATGACGAGTATCGCCTCTAAGTAAAAAGAGTTATAGATAAATACAGGGGGGCTACATACCGCAAAAATATACTGACGCCGACCAAGCGCCCAATCCCCAGTGAATAGATTAGATATCCTATGGCCCTGTACTAACCTACCAAGATGCGGGGAAGTCAAGCCACATCCCGTAAGAATCACGTGGGTCACAGTGTCATATCGATACAGTAGTCAATAATGACGAGTATCGCCTCTAAGATTTCCCCAACCCCAGCTAATAACCCAGCCGAAGGTTCCTTATTTACAGCAATTGAATTCACATGGGACATGTAAGTGTATAATATACATACCGTAAATCCGTATTGTGTGGCGAGAAAATATTCTCTATAAGTAATTGTGCCTGAAAAAAGATATAAACAAAACTTGAAAATATAATTAAAGTGATTAGTGTTAAGGAAATATGCGACCTCTATGCACCCGGGGAATTTGGTGCTTCAATAATATGCTGTACTCCACATATATTGAAATAAACTAGAACAACATACTTATGTACCCTAACTGCCGTGTAGGCCTATTTGGCATTCCTAGAGCGCTTTCGACCTCCGCCAAGGGTCTCATCAGTAGGATTCCTAACAAAATTTGGAAAGATAAAGAAACCACTAAAACGTGTGCCACTATGCACAAACCAAACACAAACAAATAAACACTATAGACAACCTAAAACTCAATAGGAAAATAGTAAAAAGTTATAGATAAATACAGGGGGGCTACATACTGTAAAAATATACTGACGCCGACCAAGCGCCCAATCCCAAGTGAACAGATTAAATATCCTAGGGCCCTGTACTAACCTACCAAGATGCGGGGAAGTCAAGCCACATCCCATAGGAACCATGTGGGTCACAGTGTCATATCGATACAGTAGTCAATAATGACGAGTATCGCCTTCAAGATTTCCCCAACCCCAGCTAATAACCCAGCCGGAGGTTCCCTATTCACAGCAATTGAATTCATGGGACATATAAGTGTATAATATACATACCTTAAATCCGTATTGTGTGGCGAGAAAATATTCTCTATAAGTAATTGTGCCTGAAAAAGATATAAACAAAACCTGAAAATATAATTAAAGTGATTAGTATTAAGGACATAGCAACCTCTATGCACCCTGGGAAGTTTGGTGCTTCAATAATATGCTGTACTTAAAGTAAAAAGTTATAGATAAATACAGGGGGGGCTACATACTGCAAAATATGCTAGCGTCATATAACCAATATACAATAATCAGAAAAAATACTGTAATATTTACACATAATACATATAATATAATATCACACTTCGAAAAAAATATGCAATAAAACAACAAAATAGGTCCTTCCCATAAGAACACAGACATAATTAAAGTGATTAGTATTAAGGACATAGCAACCTCTATGCACCCTGGGAAGTTTGGTGCTTCAATAATATGCTGTACTTAAAGTAAAAAGTTATAGATAAATACAGGGGGGGCTACATACTGCAAAATATGCTAGCGTCATATAACCAATATACAATAATCAGAAAAAATACTGTAATATTTACACATAATACATATAATATAATATCACACTTCGAAAAAAATATGCAATAAAACAACAAAATAGGTCCTTCCCATAAGAACACAGACATATAAAATAATATATACACACATAAGAAATAATACGTACGGGGAATGTAAGGCAATGACCACTTTTCAATGAAGACATATTGCATGACACCGGCCAGCCTCCCACATCCTTATGATTATTTATGCTATTATGATTTTACTCGAATATATAATTTTTATGAACTCACAGAATATGATCTTTACCCCATCGAATATCCCGATACGAGGGTAATTTCACGTACATGGTATTGAATTACGATTTGACATTAATTATTATTCGATACAATATTAGTTCAATGTATTTCGCAAGATTCATATTTTGAATGATGACGGCACAAGTGCCGCAAAGGGCCAAAACAAAGATATTATGAACTTATCATCGGGTGAGTGCTTTGCATCAGGTTGTACCTTGATCCCAGACTGCACACGAAGACTGTAACTCACATTCCCAAGAGAAATATACATCATGATCCACGGGTGAGCGCTTTGCATCAGGTTGTACCTTGATCCCAGACTGCACACGAGGACCGTAACAAACAGCAGGTGATGGACATGTACAGGAAGAGGTACATGACCGAAGGGGGGGTAGAGTGAAAAACAAAAAAGCAATCTTCCCGTTAGTGGAGAATACCAAACAAATTAAGTAGAGATCCAAAATTCTTACCTTTAAAAACACACCAACAGAATACACCAAACGTACACTGCAACCGAATCAAGCAAACAACAAAGCGTACCAAAGAAACATAATACACCAACCGTATACCGTAAACCAACTTAAGCGAACAACGCGAACAACAACCGCACATACATACACCATACCAACGCGACCATACTCAGCGAACATCATCACAATACTGATATTGCACATCCAAACAACATTGCAAGAGAGTGAAGACAGCGAATATGGGAAAAACAAACCAAAAACACACATACATACGCATGTGCGCTCGCTCGCATTGGTCGTACATATGCCGCCGCACAGCATCACAATAGTCGAACGTCACACACATGTATGCGCACCATACAACGCAGACTGTACTCCGTAATATCATATAGCAGAATATGATAGAATATAAAAAATACATAACAAATGTAAATTGTAAAATATAATAAATGGTAAAATATATGAAACAATATATAATTATTGATAAAATATATGTAAATTGTAAAATATATGAAAAAGATAAAAAAGTGAGATGTTAAAAATATGTAAAATAAAAAATTAATAATTTGAATAATTAAATAAATAATTTGAATAATTAAAATAAATAAATTAATTTAATTAAGATGTACAGACGCATAAAAATTGGAAATAATAAACATGCTTCCAAAAGGGTTGCAAGTTATAAGAAATACTAAAACATGATTCCAAAAGGGTCGCATGTGGTAGCCATAATAGGAGAGTGGGTGATTGACGGTCGGTGGGGTGCATGCACCCAATACATAGTTCACCAGTGGTCATACCCGAAGACAATAATCCCATAACCTATAGATATTAAATATAATAAAGAGGTCCCTATATCATGTCGTTAGACACGATTATTAGGTGGTATAAAACCAAAGAGTCCTAATACATTCAATTATGGCGAACGTTGCCCAATACCGTGGACAATCATATTTCACGTTCTCCGCTTTGAAAGGTTGGGAAATTGGGGCATCCACCACAACCAAATGACTAACTGTTGGCGTTGCCCATTACCGTCACCAAACATGGTTTTGTTCCAGGATGTGCAAAGTCTCTGGACCAAGATGGCTAGAGTTTTGGACACCTATGCCGGGAAAGTTAAGACGACAATTAAAAACATACCCCCACTATTTTCGAACCAATAAACAATTGCCCCAGGGTTTGATCTAATCTCACGGGTTCTGGTCAGAAGTTCAGGGTGCATTTCAAGAACCATAAGTAAAAAGTTATAGATAAATACAGGGGGGGCTACATACTGCAAAATATGCTAGCGTCATATAACCAATATACAATAATCAGAAAAAATACTGTAATATTTACACATAATACATATAATATAATATCACACTTCGAAAAAATATGCAATAAAACAACAAAATACACTCAGAAAAAAGTGAACTAAATTGAAGTAAAATTGAACTAGAATTGAGTAAAATGAGTCTTCATATGGCGCCAAGTAACACAGTACTCAAATTGAGTTTGCAAATTTCTTTAATATAAGTCTAAAATGCGAACTAAAATATAGTATACATTTCTTTGTTTTGAGTACAACACGACTTATTTTTAAACACATTTTGAATCAAAAGTAGTAAGTTGGTATTACAAATAAGTATGCACTAGGAGAAACATGTACTAAGTTTAAGGAAATATTTACTAAAATTGAGTAAGGGTGGCCATCAATTCGGAGTCAAGTATTACGGTTACTCAGATTGAATTCATTTCATACTTGATTTCAGTAAAGTTGTTACTACATTCAAATACATTTGGAATAAAGACAAGTAAAAGTTACTGAATCTTAGTCGACATATACTATAAGCAAGTATTATGTGTCAATAATCAAGTGTGCACTTACTCATTCGTAGTTTTTTTGATACGATTTGAGTGCAAAATTTCTAAAATAAGGAGAAATGATGTTTCACTTCTTACATTTTACTACCGATATTCAGAAAATTTCCTAAAGTCAACCACAAATTGACTTGAAATAAGTACACGCGGCAATCATGGAAGTTTGCATCGTATTCAAAAAAAGAAAAATGTGACTTACTACAAAGCAAATTTTCTAAATTGAAGACCGCATTTTCTCCGTATTAATGCAAATTAAACTACATTTATGTACGAGACATGTTAATGCGTATTGGAATTTAGTATAGTTGAACTTAATTGAAATCACAAACGAAGTAAAAACAAGTATGCTCTCCTAGAATTAGCGAGAATTTACTTAAATGTACAACCAATCAGATCTGAAATTGAGTCAGATTGTACTCAAATTGAACATAATGTCTTACATTATAAGACTGAATGTACTATATTTGAGTTTAGTGTCAACTATATTTAAGTTCGTCCAGACTTGGATGTATGCTTTTTACCCTTAATTGAAGTCACAAAGAATTAAAACAAGTATGCTTTCTTGAAATTAACGAGAATATACTTAAATGTACAACCAAGCGGACGGAAAATTGGATTTATTGTACTAAAATTAAGTTTAATCATGGTTAATGTAATATTTGCATTTCCCCCAACTAGCTTTAATTTTTTTTTAATAATTACGTTATATAAGCTTATAAATAATTTAAAAGAAAGAAATTGCTGTCAAAATAAAAAACTTTTATTTTATTATTATTAATAAATTGTTTTTGCAATTGACTGATATTGCAGAAATGCCGTGGTCATGTCTTATGCTAGAACACGCATGCGAACAAGTAGTTATTCATTTTAAAATACAATTATTTTACATAACTAATACATACCACTTCCAACTGCAGATATACAAATGTCAGCAAATTGTACGTCATCGCTGCAAAAAACGACTTCGCTGCCTTCAAATTTTAGGTAAAGGAATTAAAGTTAATGTTTGGCCAACATGTTCAGAAAGTTGAGGAAGGATTGGGGTTTATAATATTAATTATATATTCGAATATTATATTATATTATTCGAATTTTTCATTAATTTGCGCAAATACACGTTCATTAGATAAAATTGTTTTAAAAGAATACTACAAATCAAATTCCATTACCAAATATAAAATAATATGCCGCGTGGAGGGTTTTATTCAAATGAAAATCTTTAACTCAATTATTGAATTGTGTTTTTCTCTAAATCAAATTTGGCGAACGGCAAAGTTGACTTTAAAATACAAATTTTTAAGTCAAAAGAAAATTTAGAAGCAAGTTGTCTACAAAATGTTCACATGAACTATTTTACGTATGGTTACATAGATTTAATATTTGACTTGATATATAATAAAGGTATTGATCAAAACAATTAGAACCTGCTCTTTAGGTTTCCCCGCGGCATAATAAACTGCGTCAAAGTCTCATCATTGTCAGTTATACTGCAAACGGTTATTTGTTTACATGAGTAAACTGCTTCAAGCATAATAGAGTAGGTCTCAAATCATACGTAGCCGTGACACAGACGAGCCTCCCCGCCACACGCTTGAAGTCTAACTATCTGACAGCAAACTGAACTATTAAAATAATTTGCAGTATTATTACGCGAAAGCCAAGAATAAAAATTATCTATATCATGCCAATAATAAATATCTGTCTAACATTACAATACATGAACTAACGAAGATAAAATAAAATTTTTATAGTCTAAGAGGTTTGAAATGAAATAACTAATAGTATTTCAATTGATATTTGATCCCAAATTCAAAAATGTTTTTTAATATTTTTTTTTCGAGTACAACATATCCCATACTAAAATCAAACAGTTAAAGAAAATATTTTGTTGTGGTGTTGTTGTTAATTTCGAATTTGGATATGAAGATTGCGTTCCTCGAAAAACATTAATAACTTAACCATTTGTTCACCAATTTTTACAAACAAATATGCGTTTTACAAATGGCTAAATGCACTTTCTGAATAATACAACAAACATAAGGGTAATGTAACAAATTAGTGGCTAAAAACTTCTTCAAACTTCAAAAATAGTGAACAAAATCAAAAAAGTTTAAAATTGGGGGCAAATGTGGCAAGTTATTTATAGTAAAATATATATATTTATATATCGTTGGAAAGGTCTCAAATTTAAATAAATTAAAATTGGTTTAGAACTAACTGAGTTATTAGCTCAAAAGTGATGAAAGACCCGATATTAGACTTAAAAAGATTCTTTGGTTAACAATAATCATGATGTATTCTACTACACCTACATCATGCACTGGATCTCTCCCCAAGTTCCTTAAATTTTTTCTAATTTTTTTTTTAAACAAATTTGATTAACGGCAAAGTTGACTTCAGAATAACAATTTGTAAGTTATATGAAAATGTATAAGCCAGTTGTCTACAAAATGTGCAGATGAACTATTTTACGTATGGTTACATAGATTTAATATTTGACTTGATATATAATAAAGGTATTGATCTAAACAATTAGAACCTGCTCTTTAACCTGCGTCAAAGTCTCATCATTGTCAGTTATATTGCAAACGGTTATTTATTTACATGAGTAAACTGCTTCAAGCATAATAGAGGAGGTCTCAAAACATACGTAGCCGTGACACAGACGAGCCTCCCCGCCACACGCTAGAAGTCTAACTATCTGATAGCAAACTGAACCATTAAAAAATGTGCAGTATTATTACGCGAAAGCCAAGAATTAAAACGATTTAGATCACGCCAATAATAAATATCTGTCTAACATTCCAGCATATGAACTAACTGAGTTATTAGCTCAAAAGTGATGAAAGACCCGATATTAGACTTAAAAAGATTCTTTGGTTAACAATAATCATGATGTATTCTACTACACCTACATCATGCACTGGATCTCTCCCCAAGTTCCTTAAATTTTTTCTAATTTTTTTTTTAAACAAATTTGATTAACGGCAAAGTTGACTTCAGAATAACAATTTGTAAGTTATATGAAAATGTATAAGCCAGTTGTCTACAAAATGTGCAGATGAACTATTTTACGTATGGTTACATAGATTTAATATTTGACTTGATATATAATAAAGGTATTGATCTAAACAATTAGAACCTGCTCTTTAACCTGCGTCAAAGTCTCATCATTGTCAGTTATATTGCAAACGGTTATTTATTTACATGAGTAAACTGCTTCAAGCATAATAGAGGAGGTCTCAAAACATACGTAGCCGTGACACAGACGAGCCTCCCCGCCACACGCTAGAAGTCTAACTATCTGATAGCAAACTGAACCATTAAAAAATGTGCAGTATTATTACGCGAAAGCCAAGAATTAAAACGATTTAGATCACGCCAATAATAAATATCTGTCTAACATTCCAGCATATGAACTAACTGAGTTATTAGCTCAAAAGTGATGAAAGACCCGATATTAGACTTAAAAAGATTCTTTGGTTAACAATAATCATGATGTATTCTACTACACCTACATCATGCACTGGATCTCTCCCCAAGTTCCTTAAATTTTTTCTAATTTTTTTTTTAAACAAATTTGATTAACGGCAAAGTTGACTTCAGAATAACAATTTGTAAGTTATATGAAAATGTATAAGCCAGTTGTCTACAAAATGTCCAGATGAACTATTTTCCGTATGGTTACATAGATTTAATATTTGACTTGATATATAATAATGGTATTGATCTAAACAATTAGAACCTGCTCTTTAGGTTTCCCCGCGGCATAATAAACTGCGTCAAAGTCTTATCATTGTCAGTTATATTGCAAACGGTTATTTGTTTACATGAGTAAACTGCTTCAAGCATAATAGAGGAGGTCTCAAATCATACGTAGCCGTGACACAGACGAGCCTCCCCGCCACACGCCAGAAGTCTAACTATCTGACAGCAAACTGAACCATTAAAATAATTTTCAGTATTATTACGCGAAAGCCAAGAATAAAAATTATCTAGATCATGCCAATAATAAATATCTGTCTAACATTACAATATATGAACTAACGAAGATAAAATAAAATTTTTATAGTCTAAGAGGTTTGAAATGAAATAACTAATAGTATTTCAATTGATATTTGATCCCAAATTCAAAAATGTTTTTTAATATTTTTTTTTCGAGTACAACATATCCCATACTAAAATCAAACAGTTAAAGAAAATATTTTGTTGTGGTGTTGTTGTTAATTTCGAATTTGGAAGATTGCGAAAAACATTAATAACTTAACCATTTGTTCACCAATTTTTACAAACAAATCTGCATTTTACAAATGGCTAAATGCACTTTCTGAATAACACAACAAACATTAGGGTCATGTAATAAATTAGTGGCTAAAAACTTCTTCAAACTTCAAAAATAGTGAACAAAATAAAAAAAAGTTTAAAATTGGGGAGCAAAATCTGACAAATGTGGCAAGTTATCTATAGTAAAAAATATATATTTGTGTATCGTTGGAAAGGTCTCAGATTCTTTTCTTCAACCCAGTTAATAAATTCAAAATTGGTTCAGAACTAACTAAGTTATTAGCTCATAAGTGGTGAAAGACCCGAAAAACCGGGTTTCGAACCATAATTCAAGATTTTGAGGGCGTTAAGAAACTTTGGTTTACAAGATTCATGATGTACCCGACTTTTTAAACTTCAACTTTGACTTCAGAATAACAATTTGTAAGTCATATGAAAATGTATAACACAGTTGTTTACAAAATGTGCAGATGAACTATTTTACGTATGGTTACATAGATTTAATATTTGACTTGATATATAATAAAGGTATTGATCTAAACAATTAGAACCTGCTCTTTAGGTTTCCCCGCGGCATAATAAACTGCGTCAAAGTCTCATCATTGTCAGTTATATTGCAAATGGTTATTTATTTACATGAGTAAACTGCTTCAAGCATAATAGAGGAGGTCTCAAATCATACGTAGCCGTGACACAGACGAGCCTCCCCGCCACACGCTAGAAGTCTAACTATCTGACAGCAAACTGAACCATTAAAAAATGTGCAGTTTTATTACGCGAAAGCCAAGAATTAAAACTATTTAGATCACGCCAATAATAAATATCTGTCTAACATTCCAGCATATGAATTAACGAAGATAAATCAAGTTTTAATAGTCCAAGGGGGTTTGAAATGTTTAGAAAACGAAAATAAAATCTATTCAGTTTAACAAATTGTATTTCAATTGATATTTGATCTAAAATTCAAAAATAATTTTGAATTCATGTTGTACGTTTATTTGGATTTTGATTTGTGATTGAATTTAGAAAGAATAAATTCCGATTTGTGATTAGTAATTGGATTAGAGTTTGTTATATCGAAATGAATTTAAATATTCAAATTGCACTCTTGAAATTCAAGAATAAATTCAAATTTGTAATTATAATTATATAAGTATAAGTAAACGGAAATTAATAATCAAAAGTGAATTCACAAATTAGTTGTAGTTTAAATTTGAAATTCAGCAATAACCTTCAATTAAAATTAGAATTTGTAATTTGATATTCACAAATTAATTTACATTTTTAATTGCCTCTAAAATTGAATTCTGTAATTGTATTAAGAATGAATGAAATCATAATAGCAATATAATTCAGAATAAGTATTTTATTTAAAATTTTATATTCTGATTTCGAATTGTCATTCATTCTGCAATTTTAATTTTCAAAACTTATTTTATATTTAAATTTATTTTTTAATTTTAACTCAGATACTGACTGCATATTTCAAATTATAATTAGAAATTGCATATTTTTATTTAAATTCCAATTACAAATTGGAATTACATAATTCTAAAATTTAAAATCTTAATTTAAATGACACCTCTAAATTTTAATTTGAAATTTGCACTCCAATACCCATTTAAATTCCATTGCAATTTGGAATTCATTTAATTAATTAATTAATTTTTGAATACCAAATGCAAATTACAAATTTAAATTCAATATTCAATAACAAATTATAAACTGTTCTACGCTTTTAGTTTATAATTTTTTGTAAAATACATTTGTAATTTTTGAAATTTGAATTTAAATTATTATTAGGATTAGAAATTGGAGTTTGGTATTCAGAAATTTATTCAAATTTGCAATTGACACTTGTGGGAAGAATTCCAAATTAAAGGAACTGTTATATTTAAAAACGAATTCGAATTCAAATGACAATAATGAATTTGAATTCATTTTTCCACACTAAATTCCAATTACTAGTTGCAAGTCAATTTGGATTTTACTATACAATTTGTAACATAAATTTTTGCACACATACACACTACATACGCGTAATTCTTTAAAAACAAGCGCCATACAATTTGAATTTCTTTAGTAGCATTAATTGTAAATTTGAACTCATTACATATTATTGAATTTGCAATTGGAGCTTCTAATGAAATTCAAATTGCTTGTTATTTTCGCAGGTCACACACACACACAACAACAATGAACGAATACACAATTGTACTTACCCATTTTTTCCTATTGAAAACACCACGGTTGAGAACACCACCGCAAAGACTTTTTCGCCAACAATCTTTGTTGCGGCCTTTCACATTCAACTAAATATTTAAAATTATAAAAATATCTATAGAATTAAAATTTTCATTAAAAAACAAAACATTAAAAATCATTTATATAGTTACTTATATTGTATCCAATTCTAAATAGTCCTATATGTATTTTCCACACTGTTAATGATCATTGAAGTATAATCAACTAGTTAAAAGAAATGACAAAATCACTCAATGCTTAGCGAAAACTGGTTTTGTTGAATAACTGCATTGAAGCATTGTTGTTGTTCTTTTATATATTTCCAATGACATTGTTTAACCTACAAAGCACAATTGAAAAACATTGCATTGAGTCTAGCTTAGCATAAGAAAAGAAATGAAGTAAAAATTTAGTGTTACATCGATCAGCACACCATTAACAAGCAAGACTTTATCTTATTTTTTAAAGTTCTTTGGGTGTTTTACTGCGGTGTAGTTACTCCGCTGAGAAAAAAGCTTCCCGGCGAAAACATTGGCGCCCGAGCAGGGACTTGAAGAAAGTCTCAAATAAAATTAAATAATTTGTCGCTGTGGGCCGGAGTTGTCAAAGCGAGCTCTTGACGTTGTTGCTGCTGACGATAAGCTGTGAGGTGTTTTTTGATGCTGGGCTTTGGTGTTCATCAGCTATGATCAAGGATTCTGCAACTACTTTGTAAGAGTGGTGCTGTACGTATTGGCTGTCCTATCACTAGTTTGATCTAATTTCCATCTGGCTGTGCGATTTATATTCACAAGTGAGTTTACCCCGCCGTTTAAGCTGTTGCAAGGGGTTGTAATTAAGGTGAAGTGTTAAGGTCGCAGGTATTTTATCAAATTGTAAGTGGCAAGATACACAGTCCAAATTAATACGTAAATATGGGAAAAGGCGTTAAGCGAGATCAAGATCTTTCTAAATCGCGAGATAGTTTGATAAATTCTTTGACGCGTAACAAAACATATGTATTCAAGAATTATGCTTCCTTGACTGTGTCCGAATTAGAAACTCGTCTGAGTTTGATAGAGTCGGTCTTTTCTCAACTTTGTGCAATTCAAACATCAATTGAACAAGAGTCAGCGGACGAAAACGAATTTGATAAACGCCAGCAATTTGAAGATATTTATTGTGAAATAAAGTCAAAAATTTTATCTGTAATTCAGAAGAACCAAAGACATTCAAGTACACATGAGCCCGCGGCATTAAACCAAACTTTAAATGGATCCGGTGTTTTTACCAGACCGTCATCAAATTTACCAAAATTAAAATTACCTGCATTTTCGGGAAAATATACTGAATGGACCAATTGGTTCAATACGTTCAAATCAATAGTAGATTCAGATAGCGAGTTGGATGATTTGTCTAAGTTTGTGCATCTCAGATCTTGTTTGGGACCTGTACCATTAGGAACAATTGAATTTCTAGAGCTTACTGGTGCTAACTATAAAAAGGCAATGAGTTTGTTAAGGAAACGATTTGAAAATAAATCAGTAATATTTCAATCACATGTAAAAGAATTATTCGATTTAGAACGGGTTTCTCACCCTTCCTCTGAGTCACTGCGACGCTTAATAGATGTAATTAATTCCCACTTGCATTCTCTCGAAAGCTTAGGTTCAGTTGAAGAGTTAAAGAATGTACTGGTATTTTACTTAGCTCGATTAAAGCTAGACGATGAGACAATAGCGAAATGGCATGAGCATGCTAAAGTAGATAACTTACCATCATGGAGCTGTTTAGAAACATTCCTTACAAATAGATGTTTATCTTTGGAAAGTTGTGAAGTAAATATGGAGAAAGTTGATGATACTGGTAATATGCGGAACCACAATAAGCGTGTCGGACGTAAATCTAAGGCTAAAGTCTTATCCGTTGCAGTAAACCCTATTGAAAACATGTGTCCTTGTTGTAGCAAAGCACATAAATTTATTCAATGTCCCTCATTTTTGAACCTTTCACCACATCAAAAATATTTTGAGGCAAAGAAATATTCAATTTGCATTTTGTGTTTAAACAACAATCATTCACTTAGAGATTGTAAGGCCGGAAAGTGTGAGAAATGCGGTAAACCTCATCACTCCATGCTTCATAGGGAAAATACGAAAAATGTAAACTCTAGAACAGTTGATACACAAAAGGAAGATGAAAGAGGTGTTAATGAAAATGCGGCTTTATATAGCTCAATAATTTCTGTTTCTACAATGAATTTTTTGGCTACTGCGTTGATATTTGTAAAAGATGTTTCTGGAAAGTTTCATGAAATAAGATGCATTTTAGATTCTGGTAGTCAATTAAACTTTATAACTGCTAGTCTTGCTGACAGATTAAGGCTCCCTTGCAAAAGGTCGTTGGTAAAAATAAGCGGTATAGGAAATTCCAATGCTGACATTGATGGAAAGGTAAACACATTAATAAAGTCAAGGTTATCTGATTTTTGCTGCAGCTTGGAGTTATATATCCTGCCAGAAATCACCAATTATTCTGGAAATGGTTCAATTAATATTGAAAGTTGGAATTTACCGAAAAATCTTAAATTAGCCGATCCATATTTTAACCAATGCAGCAGAGTAGACATGCTGCTTGGTGTTGGTCTCTTTTTTAAATTATTAGCGGTGGGTCAAATAAGGCTGGCTGATAATCTTCCTGTTCTACAAAAAACCCTATTAGGTTGGGTAGTAGTTGGAGAATGTAGTAATCAGGCTTTGAATTCGCTAGTTGTATCTGAAAATTCAGATAGTGATGAAGATAACACGCTCAAAAAATTAGTCGAATTGTTTTGGAAATGCGAAAATAGTTACGAAGAGAGTGTCACTTCCTTATCTCCATCTGAGCAGATGTGCGAAAATTTCTTCGTTTCTACAGTTGCACGCGCGGCGAACGGAAGGTTTATTGTGCGACTACCTTTTCGCAATGGGTACTGCTCACTAGGGAAATCTTACAACATTGCCCTGAAACGTTTCTTAAACTTAGAACGTAAATTAGATCGAAATCCTGATTTAAAAAATGATTATACAAAATTTATTGAAGAGTATGCACTATTGGGTCATTTGGAAGTTTTAGCTGAAGACTTTGATTTAAAGTTGGTAAAATATTTTATACCACATCATCCCGTTATTCGTTTAGAGAGCACAACCACGAAATTGCGAGTAGTGTTTGACGCTTCATCTAAAACTGACAATGGACTGTCTTTAAATGACCAGATGTTTGTTGGTGCTCGTCTCCAAGCCGATCTTTTTGATATCTTAGTTCGTTTTCGATCGTACAAATATGCCTTAACGGCGGATATTGCTAAGATGTTCAGACAAATTAAAGTTCATGAAGACGATTGCATGTATCAATGTATATTGTGGCGTCCTCAAAAGACTGAGGCCATCAAAGTTTTGAAATTAAAAACGGTTACCTATGGTACAAGCTCTGCACCATTTTTATCCGTTCGCTGCTTAAAATATTTGGCAGAGATGTATAGTGAAACACATACCTTGGGAAGCAACGCGATTTTAAATAACTTTTATATGGATGATATGTTAGCTGGAGCTAATTCTATGGAAGAGCTTATTCGTCTAAGAGAGGAAGTATTAAATATTCTTAGCTGCGGCAAATTTGAACTCCATAAATGGAGATCAAACTGTACAGACCTTAACTCTACTCATTGAAATGAAATAACTAATAGTATTTCAATTGATATTTGATCCCAAATTCAAAAATGTTTTTTAATATTTTTTTTTCGAGTACAACATATCCCATACTAAAATCAAACAGTTAAAGAAAATATTTTGTTGTGGTGTTGTTGTTAATTTCGAATTTGGAAGATTGCGAAAAACATTAATAACTTAACCATTTGTTCACCAATTTTTACAAACAAATCTGCATTTTACAAATGGCTAAATGCACTTTCTGAATAACACAACAAACATTAGGGTCATGTAATAAATTAGTGGCTAAAAACTTCTTCAAACTTCAAAAATAGTGAACAAAATAAAAAAAAGTTTAAAATTGGGGAGCAAAATCTGACAAATGTGGCAAGTTATCTATAGTAAAAAATATATATTTGTGTATCGTTGGAAAGGTCTCAGATTCTTTTCTTCAACCCAGTTAATAAATTCAAAATTGGTTCAGAACTAACTAAGTTATTAGCTCATAAGTGGTGAAAGACCCGAAAAACCGGGTTTCGAACCATAATTCAAGATTTTGAGGGCGTTAAGAAACTTTGGTTTACAAGATTCATGATGTACCCGACTTTTTAAACTTCAACTTTGACTTCAGAATAACAATTTGTAAGTCATATGAAAATGTATAACACAGTTGTTTACAAAATGTGCAGATGAACTATTTTACGTATGGTTACATAGATTTAATATTTGACTTGATATATAATAAAGGTATTGATCTAAACAATTAGAACCTGCTCTTTAGGTTTCCCCGCGGCATAATAAACTGCGTCAAAGTCTCATCATTGTCAGTTATATTGCAAATGGTTATTTATTTACATGAGTAAACTGCTTCAAGCATAATAGAGGAGGTCTCAAATCATACGTAGCCGTGACACAGACGAGCCTCCCCGCCACACGCTAGAAGTCTAACTATCTGACAGCAAACTGAACCATTAAAAAATGTGCAGTTTTATTACGCGAAAGCCAAGAATTAAAACTATTTAGATCACGCCAATAATAAATATCTGTCTAACATTCCAGCATATGAATTAACGAAGATAAATCAAGTTTTAATAGTCCAAGGGGGTTTGAAATGTTTAGAAAACGAAAATAAAATCTATTCAGTTTAACAAATTGTATTTCAATTGATATTTGATCTAAAATTCAAAAATAATTTTGAATTCATGTTGTACGTTTATTTGGATTTTGATTTGTGATTGAATTTAGAAAGAATAAATTCCGATTTGTGATTAGTAATTGGATTAGAGTTTGTTATATCGAAATGAATTTAAATATTCAAATTGCACTCTTGAAATTCAAGAATAAATTCAAATTTGTAATTATAATTATATAAGTATAAGTAAACGGAAATTAATAATCAAAAGTGAATTCACAAATTAGTTGTAGTTTAAATTTGAAATTCAGCAATAACCTTCAATTAAAATTAGAATTTGTAATTTGATATTCACAAATTAATTTACATTTTTAATTGCCTCTAAAATTGAATTCTGTAATTGTATTAAGAATGAATGAAATCATAATAGCAATATAATTCAGAATAAGTATTTTATTTAAAATTTTATATTCTGATTTCGAATTGTCATTCATTCTGCAATTTTAATTTTCAAAACTTATTTTATATTTAAATTTATTTTTTAATTTTAACTCAGATACTGACTGCATATTTCAAATTATAATTAGAAATTGCATATTTTTATTTAAATTCCAATTACAAATTGGAATTACATAATTCTAAAATTTAAAATCTTAATTTAAATGACACCTCTAAATTTTAATTTGAAATTTGCACTCCAATACCCATTTAAATTCCATTGCAATTTGGAATTCATTTAATTAATTAATTAATTTTTGAATACCAAATGCAAATTACAAATTTAAATTCAATATTCAATAACAAATTATAAACTGTTCTACGCTTTTAGTTTATAATTTTTTGTAAAATACATTTGTAATTTTTGAAATTTGAATTTAAATTATTATTAGGATTAGAAATTGGAGTTTGGTATTCAGAAATTTATTCAAATTTGCAATTGACACTTGTGGGAAGAATTCCAAATTAAAGGAACTGTTATATTTAAAAACGAATTCGAATTCAAATGACAATAATGAATTTGAATTCATTTTTCCACACTAAATTCCAATTACTAGTTGCAAGTCAATTTGGATTTTACTATACAATTTGTAACATAAATTTTTGCACACATACACACTACATACGCGTAATTCTTTAAAAACAAGCGCCATACAATTTGAATTTCTTTAGTAGCATTAATTGTAAATTTGAACTCATTACATATTATTGAATTTGCAATTGGAGCTTCTAATGAAATTCAAATTGCTTGTTATTTTCGCAGGTCACACACACACACAACAACAATGAACGAATACACAATTGTACTTACCCATTTTTTCCTATTGAAAACACCACGGTTGAGAACACCACCGCAAAGACTTTTTCGCCAACAATCTTTGTTGCGGCCTTTCACATTCAACTAAATATTTAAAATTATAAAAATATCTATAGAATTAAAATTTTCATTAAAAAACAAAACATTAAAAATCATTTATATAGTTACTTATATTGTATCCAATTCTAAATAGTCCTATATGTATTTTCCACACTGTTAATGATCATTGAAGTATAATCAACTAGTTAAAAGAAATGACAAAATCACTCAATGCTTAGCGAAAACTGGTTTTGTTGAATAACTGCATTGAAGCATTGTTGTTGTTCTTTTATATATTTCCAATGACATTGTTTAACCTACAAAGCACAATTGAAAAACATTGCATTGAGTCTAGCTTAGCATAAGAAAAGAAATGAAGTAAAAATTTAGTGTTACATCGATCAGCACACCATTAACAAGCAAGACTTTATCTTATTTTTTAAAGTTCTTTGGGTGTTTTACTGCGGTGTAGTTACTCCGCTGAGAAAAAAGCTTCCCGGCGAAAACATTGGCGCCCGAGCAGGGACTTGAAGAAAGTCTCAAATAAAATTAAATAATTTGTCGCTGTGGGCCGGAGTTGTCAAAGCGAGCTCTTGACGTTGTTGCTGCTGACGATAAGCTGTGAGGTGTTTTTTGATGCTGGGCTTTGGTGTTCATCAGCTATGATCAAGGATTCTGCAACTACTTTGTAAGAGTGGTGCTGTACGTATTGGCTGTCCTATCACTAGTTTGATCTAATTTCCATCTGGCTGTGCGATTTATATTCACAAGTGAGTTTACCCCGCCGTTTAAGCTGTTGCAAGGGGTTGTAATTAAGGTGAAGTGTTAAGGTCGCAGGTATTTTATCAAATTGTAAGTGGCAAGATACACAGTCCAAATTAATACGTAAATATGGGAAAAGGCGTTAAGCGAGATCAAGATCTTTCTAAATCGCGAGATAGTTTGATAAATTCTTTGACGCGTAACAAAACATATGTATTCAAGAATTATGCTTCCTTGACTGTGTCCGAATTAGAAACTCGTCTGAGTTTGATAGAGTCGGTCTTTTCTCAACTTTGTGCAATTCAAACATCAATTGAACAAGAGTCAGCGGACGAAAACGAATTTGATAAACGCCAGCAATTTGAAGATATTTATTGTGAAATAAAGTCAAAAATTTTATCTGTAATTCAGAAGAACCAAAGACATTCAAGTACACATGAGCCCGCGGCATTAAACCAAACTTTAAATGGATCCGGTGTTTTTACCAGACCGTCATCAAATTTACCAAAATTAAAATTACCTGCATTTTCGGGAAAATATACTGAATGGACCAATTGGTTCAATACGTTCAAATCAATAGTAGATTCAGATAGCGAGTTGGATGATTTGTCTAAGTTTGTGCATCTCAGATCTTGTTTGGGACCTGTACCATTAGGAACAATTGAATTTCTAGAGCTTACTGGTGCTAACTATAAAAAGGCAATGAGTTTGTTAAGGAAACGATTTGAAAATAAATCAGTAATATTTCAATCACATGTAAAAGAATTATTCGATTTAGAACGGGTTTCTCACCCTTCCTCTGAGTCACTGCGACGCTTAATAGATGTAATTAATTCCCACTTGCATTCTCTCGAAAGCTTAGGTTCAGTTGAAGAGTTAAAGAATGTACTGGTATTTTACTTAGCTCGATTAAAGCTAGACGATGAGACAATAGCGAAATGGCATGAGCATGCTAAAGTAGATAACTTACCATCATGGAGCTGTTTAGAAACATTCCTTACAAATAGATGTTTATCTTTGGAAAGTTGTGAAGTAAATATGGAGAAAGTTGATGATACTGGTAATATGCGGAACCACAATAAGCGTGTCGGACGTAAATCTAAGGCTAAAGTCTTATCCGTTGCAGTAAACCCTATTGAAAACATGTGTCCTTGTTGTAGCAAAGCACATAAATTTATTCAATGTCCCTCATTTTTGAACCTTTCACCACATCAAAAATATTTTGAGGCAAAGAAATATTCAATTTGCATTTTGTGTTTAAACAACAATCATTCACTTAGAGATTGTAAGGCCGGAAAGTGTGAGAAATGCGGTAAACCTCATCACTCCATGCTTCATAGGGAAAATACGAAAAATGTAAACTCTAGAACAGTTGATACACAAAAGGAAGATGAAAGAGGTGTTAATGAAAATGCGGCTTTATATAGCTCAATAATTTCTGTTTCTACAATGAATTTTTTGGCTACTGCGTTGATATTTGTAAAAGATGTTTCTGGAAAGTTTCATGAAATAAGATGCATTTTAGATTCTGGTAGTCAATTAAACTTTATAACTGCTAGTCTTGCTGACAGATTAAGGCTCCCTTGCAAAAGGTCGTTGGTAAAAATAAGCGGTATAGGAAATTCCAATGCTGACATTGATGGAAAGGTAAACACATTAATAAAGTCAAGGTTATCTGATTTTTGCTGCAGCTTGGAGTTATATATCCTGCCAGAAATCACCAATTATTCTGGAAATGGTTCAATTAATATTGAAAGTTGGAATTTACCGAAAAATCTTAAATTAGCCGATCCATATTTTAACCAATGCAGCAGAGTAGACATGCTGCTTGGTGTTGGTCTCTTTTTTAAATTATTAGCGGTGGGTCAAATAAGGCTGGCTGATAATCTTCCTGTTCTACAAAAAACCCTATTAGGTTGGGTAGTAGTTGGAGAATGTAGTAATCAGGCTTTGAATTCGCTAGTTGTATCTGAAAATTCAGATAGTGATGAAGATAACACGCTCAAAAAATTAGTCGAATTGTTTTGGAAATGCGAAAATAGTTACGAAGAGAGTGTCACTTCCTTATCTCCATCTGAGCAGATGTGCGAAAATTTCTTCGTTTCTACAGTTGCACGCGCGGCGAACGGAAGGTTTATTGTGCGACTACCTTTTCGCAATGGGTACTGCTCACTAGGGAAATCTTACAACATTGCCCTGAAACGTTTCTTAAACTTAGAACGTAAATTAGATCGAAATCCTGATTTAAAAAATGATTATACAAAATTTATTGAAGAGTATGCACTATTGGGTCATTTGGAAGTTTTAGCTGAAGACTTTGATTTAAAGTTGGTAAAATATTTTATACCACATCATCCCGTTATTCGTTTAGAGAGCACAACCACGAAATTGCGAGTAGTGTTTGACGCTTCATCTAAAACTGACAATGGACTGTCTTTAAATGACCAGATGTTTGTTGGTGCTCGTCTCCAAGCCGATCTTTTTGATATCTTAGTTCGTTTTCGATCGTACAAATATGCCTTAACGGCGGATATTGCTAAGATGTTCAGACAAATTAAAGTTCATGAAGACGATTGCATGTATCAATGTATATTGTGGCGTCCTCAAAAGACTGAGGCCATCAAAGTTTTGAAATTAAAAACGGTTACCTATGGTACAAGCTCTGCACCATTTTTATCCGTTCGCTGCTTAAAATATTTGGCAGAGATGTATAGTGAAACACATACCTTGGGAAGCAACGCGATTTTAAATAACTTTTATATGGATGATATGTTAGCTGGAGCTAATTCTATGGAAGAGCTTATTCGTCTAAGAGAGGAAGTATTAAATATTCTTAGCTGCGGCAAATTTGAACTCCATAAATGGAGATCAAACTGTACAGACCTTAACTCTACTCATGAAACTCTTGCTATAAAAACTGAAGATTGTGCTAAAACCTTAGGTATTATGTGGGATTCTAAGAAGGATGTGTTCTATTTTTCTTATACTGATATACCGAATTCAAAATGCTCAAAACGAGTTGTGCTTTCAGATATTGCAAAACTTTATGACCCTTTGGGGCTAATAAATCCCGTTATAGTCTTGGGTAAAATTTTCCTACAACATTTATGGCTTTTGAAATTGGATTGGGATGAATCATTGCCTCATGAATTGACTACCCAATGGAAACGGTTTAAAAAAGAGTTATTTTTATTGAAAGACATGGAGTTTCCAAGGTCATTTTGGTCTGTAGACCAAATAATGTCTATAGAATTGCATGGTTTCTCTGATGCGTCAGTTAGAGCATACGGCGCAGTTGTGTACATACGAACAAGGGATATGAAGGGAAAGTTTAGTATGCAGTTAATGGCTGCCAAATCTCGCGTGGCTCCCTTGAAATCAATTTCACTGCCTCGCTTAGAGCTTGAGGGCGCACTGTTGTTGGCCAAACTTATGGAACGCTTGAAAAGGTCAATTTCGTTAAAATTGTCTGCTACCTTTTACTGGACCGATTCTACTCTCGTTCTTCAGTGGTTGTCGTCACATCCCTCTAGATGGTCCACATTTATAGCTAATAGAGTCAGTAAAATTCATAGTTTGTCATTAGTTACAGATTGGTATAAAGTCGAGGGTAAGCTAAATCCAGCTGACATTGTGTCCCGGGGAATGTATCCCTCTGATTTGAAAGTCTCTACATTGTGGTTTAATGGACCTTCATTTTTATTTGAATCAAGGGATAAGTGGCCTAAAGTGTATTATGATGCCAAACAGAATGCGGAGGAAATGGAGGAACGGAGGGCCGAATTTAGTTTAACTACGACAAAGAACTGTACTGAAACTACGGATTTAGTATCTAGTTGCAAGTTCTGTACTAATTTCCCAAAAATGCAAAGAGTATTTGGTCTTATTTATCGATGGCGTAGGATCATAAAATGTAAAGAAAAGCGTAAGATGAACTCATATTTAACTGTACCAGAATTGCAGGGTGGTTTGAGTTACATTGTCTTTAATATACAAAACGTATTATTTTTTCACGAAAAACAAAACCTAATACTAAATAAAAATGCAAAATCCGTCTCTATTCAAAAATTAAATCCGTTTTTGGATAATGCTGATATACCTTTGCTAAGAGTGGGTGGACGTTTAACAAAATCAGCGCTTCCATTTGAAGTGAAACATCCCATTCTTTTGCCAGGAAATCATGAAGCTGTGACTGCATTGGTAGACTACATTCATAAACTTAATTTACACGCAGGAGCTGTAGCTTTATCAGCCTTTGTTCGCCAACGGTTTTGGGTTATTAATATGAGAAAGATAGCACGCAAAGTTGTTCGAAAATGTATACGTTGCTTCAAATATAAACCAAAACCTCTTGTTCAATTGATGGGTGACTTGCCTTCATATAGGGTTAGAGGAAATGCTCGTCCTTTCGAGCACTCAGGGG
Organism: Muscina levida; assembly: GCA_964034835.1. Lineage (NCBI taxonomy): Eukaryota > Metazoa > Arthropoda > Insecta > Diptera > Muscidae > Muscina > Muscina levida. The sequence goes on from OZ035882.1 coordinate 153,458,379, forward strand.
TGGATTTTGCCGGTCCCATAACGGTTCATTATAAAATTAGAGGTAAACGTCCATATAAGGTGTATCTTGCCATTTTTGTTTGCTTCCTAACTAAAGCTTGCCACATAGAAGTGGTGTCTGACCTGAGCACCGAAGCTTTTATTGCAGCACTGAAGCGCTTCTTTGCACGGAGGGGTTTTTGCTCCAACTTGTATTGCGATAATGCCACAAACTTTGTTGGAGCGGATCGGAAGTTGAACAAGTCCACGATCACTATGTTCACAGAAACAGGCAAAGATGCAATTAACCATGAATGTGCGAATCGAGGCATCCAGTTTCATTTTATTCCACCTCGATCACCACATTTTGGAGGCTTGTGGGAAAGTGCTGTGAAAATTGCCAAGTATCTTCTGGTGCGGCACAGCAACTCAGCTTCATTAACTTACGAAGAACTAAACACTGCAGTTACACAAATTGAAGCAGTTATGAACTCAAGGCCACTTTGCCCACTGTCATCCGACGCAAATGACCTTGAGGCATTAACTCCGGGGCATTTTTTAATTGGAAGGCCACTGAACTCATTCCCGGAGCCAATAGATGAGGAGGAATTAAACATCTCGCACTTCAACCGATGGAAACGAATTCAGGCAGTACAAGTAATGTTTTGGAGAAGGTGGTCCAGAGAATACCTAACGCTAATGCAGGAAAGAATGAAATGGCAGAAGGAAGTTAAAAATCTAGATAATGGGACTTTAGTCCTTATATCCGAGGACAATATGCCACCATCAACCTGGCTGTTGGGACGCGTAATCGAGACCCATTACGGTGACGATGGATTAATTAGAGTCGCCACCATCCAGACAAAATCAGGGAAATTGAAAAGAAGTATCCACCGTTTGTGTCCACTGCCCATGGACTAGGCCGCTGTCATATGAAATGGTTGGAAGAAGCTTCCAAGGCGGGACTATGTTGCGGCCTTTCACATTCAACTAAATATTTAAAATTATAAAAATATCTATAGAATTAAAATTTTCATTAAAAAACAAAACATTAAAAATCATTTATATAGTTACTTATATTGTATCCAATTCTAAATAGTCCTATATGTATTTTCCACACTGTTAATGATCATTGAAGTATAATCAACTAGTTAAAAGAAATGACAAAATCACTCAATGCTTAGCGAAAACTGGTTTTGTTGAATAACTGCATTGAAGCATTGTTGTTGTTCTTTTATATATTTCCAATGACATTGTTTAACCTACAAAGCACAATTGAAAAACATTGCATTGAGTCTAGCTTAGCATAAGAAAAGAAATGAAGTAAAAATTTAGTGTTACATCGATCAGCACACCATTAACAAGCAAGACTTTATCTTATTTTTTAAAGTTCTTTGGGTGTTTTACTGCGGTGTAGTTACTCCGCTGAGAAAAAAGCTTCCCGGCGAAAACAATCTTCTTAAATTATTTACATCTAAAATTGATAATTAAGCTTCTTATTATCACTTACCTTTTACAAAGTCTCCGAAAAACACTTTTTCACTATTTAATTTCCTTACAGTATCATGACACTCCAAATAAACACTTTACTCCTAAACCTCTTCAACAAAACTGTTCTAAACGCAACAAATAACAGCTTGTATGCGCACAAACACTTATACACACACACACACAAATCACATAGTTCGATCGCTGTCGAATGTTTGTCTCTTTTTGTTTCACAGTTGTTAAATGCTGCACATTATGGTTTCATAGAGTTTATCTCTTTCACTCACATTTTGTGTGTACTTATGAGAACACAGAGCTGTATTTCTGGGAATGAACTTAATTTGAGTACACAGTGAACTAAAATTAATTACAAATGTATTCAACTTTAGTTTGACGCTACTCATATTTACAACTATATCCCTCAACTTGAATACCCTTTTTGACAACAAATTTGGCACATAGCTAAAGACTTTTTTACTTCAAATAAGTATTTTGTTACAATTGTTTATTCAAAATGAACTCAAGTTTAGTTTAATGTCTTATTTTTAAGTAAACGTTTACCTTATTTGAGTACGCATGCTTACTATATTTGATTATTTTTCGAACTACCATTGGGTAATATTCTCTTTTAATATAAGTTGAGCTTACTACAATTAAGTTTTTTGTCCCCAAATTCTAGTTTATTTTGAATAAAAATTTCTGTTACAAATGTATTATTTTTACGTAGTTTGCTTGTCCATTTTAAGTCTACAATATCCTATATCTTATTATTTGCAACCTAAAATTGAGAAAATCGTACTCAATTTAAGTACGATATTCCTGAAGATAATCTTCCTTTATTTTAGTACACCGTAACTCAAAATTATTACATCTATACTTGAAACGATCATACATGTGTACTCTGTTCTACAACTTCTTTGAGTAAATTGAAGTACGCATGATTTTTATAAAATAGAGTTAATAACCTAGGGCCCTGTACTAATCTGTCATGCCCAAGATGTGGAGTAGTCAACCCACAACTTGTAGGAATTTTCATGGACATAGTGCTATATCGATACGGTAGCCAATAATGACTCGTATCGCCTTTAAAATTTCCCCAACTCCGGCTAATAACTCAGCAGGAGGTTACTTATTTCCAATATATAATTGTGTAATATACTTACAAATAATCCGTAGTGTGTACCTGAAAAAGATATATATAAAACAGAACCTGAAAATAGATTTAAAGTTATTATTATTAATGAAAATTTGCAACTCCTATGCACTCTTGGAAGTTTGGTGCTTCAATAATATGCCGTATTCCACATATATTGAAAATAAACTACAACAACATACTAATGTACCCTAACCGCCGTGTAGGCCTATATGGCATTCCTATAGCGCTTTCGACCCCCGCCAAGGGTCTCATCAGTAGGATTCCTAACAAATTGTGGAAAGCTAAAAAAACCACTAATACATACTGCATAATGCAGAAGACAATTAACAAACACCAAAGGTAACCTATTACTCAAAGGAAAAAATGATTATATGCTGCAACCTGAAAAAAGAAAGAAAACCATTTTATTATAAAAAGTATGTTCTACTCACCTGGGACTTAACCTAGAAAGATAGAAGAAGTCATATTAGTTACCCCGAATTTTCCCCAATTTTCCCATTCAACCTTTTTCTGTGCCAATCCGCCCCTCAGGTTTGGTCCGGTGTCAACACGCAATGGTATCCATATGGCCTGGGTGTTGGCCTATCGTATGCTATTAGGGTCATTCTTTTTTTGGTATACGCATGATTTTTATAAAATAGAGTTAATAACCTAGGGCCCTGTACCAATCTGTCATGCCCAAGATGTGGAGTAGTCAACCCACAACTTGTAGGAATTTTCATGGACATAGTGCTATATCGATACGGTAGCCAATAATGACTCGTATCGCCTTTAAAATTTCCCCAACTCCGGCTAATAACTCAGCAGGAGGTTACTTATTTCCAATATATAATTGTGTAATATACTTACAAATAATCCGTAGTGTGTACCTGAAAAAGATATATATAAAACAGAACCTGAAAATAGATTTAAAGTTATATTTATTAATAAAAATTTTTTGCAATCCCTATGCACTCTTGGAAGTTTGGTGCTTCAATAATATGCCGTATTCCACATATATTGAAAATAAACTACAACAACATACTAATGTACCCTAACCGCCGTGTAGGCCTATATGGCATTCCTATAGCGCTTTCGACCTCCGCCAAGGGTCTCATCAGTAGGATTCCTAACAAATTGTGAAAAGCTTAAAAACCACTAAAATATACTGCATAATGCACAAACAAATAATAATACCGTAAATAACCTAAAACTTAAGGGAAAAATGATTATATGTAGGATTTTTATAAAATAGAGTTAATAACCTAGGGCCCTGTACTAATCTGTCATGCCCAAGATGTGGAGTAGTCAACCCACAACTTGTAGGAATTTTCATGGACATAGTGCTATATCGATACGGTAGCCAATAATGACTCGTATCGCCTTTAAAATTTCCCCAACTCCGGCTAATAACTCAGCAGGAGGTTACTTATTTCCAATATATAATTGTGTAATATACTTACAAATAATCCGTAGTGTGTACCTGAAAAAGATATATATAAAACAGAACCTGAAAATAGATTTAAAGTTATATTTATTAATAAAAATTTTTTGCAATCCCTATGCACTCTTGGAAGTTTGGTGCTTCAATAATATGCCGTATTCCACATATATTGAAAATAAACTACAACAACATACTAATGTACCCTAACCGCCGTGTAGGCCTATATGGCATTCCTATAGCGCTTTCGACCTCCGCCAAGGGTCTCATCAGTAGGATTCCCTAACAAATTGTGAAAAGCTTAAAAACCACTAAAATATACTGCATAATGCACAAACAAATAATAATACCGTAAATAACCTAAAACTTAAGGGAAAAATGATTATATGTAGGATTTTTATAAAATAGAGTTAATAACCTAGGGCCCTGTACTAATCTGTCATGCCCAAGATGTGGAGTAGTCAACCCACAACTTGTAGGAATTTTCATGGACATAGTGCTATATCGATACGGTAGCCAATAATGACTCGTATCGCCTTTAAAATTTCCCCAACTCCGGCTAATAACTCAGCAGGAGGTTACTTATTTCCAATATATAATTGTGTAATATACTTACAAATAATCCGTAGTGTGTACCTGAAAAAGATATATATAAAACAGAACCTGAAAATAGATTTAAAGTTATTATTATTAATAAAAATTTGCAACCCCTAGGCACTCTTGGAAGTTTGGTGCTTCAATAATATGCCGTATTCCACATATATTGATTTTTATACAATAGAGTTAATAACCTAGGGCCCTGTACTAATCTGTCATGCCCAAGATGTGGAGCAGTCAACCCACAACTTGTAGGAATTCTCGTGGACATAGTGCTATATCGATACGGTAGCCAATAATGACCCGTATCGCCTTTAAAATTTCCCCAACCCCGCTAATAACTCAGCAGGACGTTACTTATTTCCAATATATAAGTGTGTTATATACTTACAAATAATCCGTAGTGTGTACCTGAAAAAGATATATAAGCAGAACCTGAAAATAGAATTCAAATTATTATTATTAATGAAAATTTGCAACCCCTATGCACTCCTGGAAGTTTGGTGCTTCAATAATATGCCGTATTCCACATATATTGAAAATAAACTACAACAACATACTAATGTACCCTAACCGCCGTGTAGGCCTATATGGCATTCCTATAGCGCTTTCGACCTCCGCCAAGGGTCTCATCAGTAGGATTACTAACAAATTGTGGAAAGCTAAAAAAACCACTAATACATACTGCATAATGCAGAAAACAATTAACAAACACCAAAGATAACCTGTTACTTAAAGGAAAAAATTATTATATGCTGCAACCTGAAAAAAGAAACCAATTATTATAAAAAGTATGTTCTACTTACCTCAGAATTAACCTAGAAAGATAGAAAAGTCATATTAGTTACCCCGAATTTTCCCCAATTTTCCCATTCAACCTTTTTCTGTGCCAATCCGCCCCTCAGGTTTGGTCCGGTGTCAACACGCAATGGTATCCATTGTTTCAGGAAGTAAAGCTATATGATGCGGACACCATACAAATGAGACACGCAATTAGACACCAAAGGCAAAATCGCTCGTTCTCGTTCCCATGTAACAGGAAAAACAGGAACTTGCCAGGAAAATCCACAGAATATATGCATACAGGTAGAGCACCTACAGGCATATGCAACTCATCAAGAATTTGCATTCGAATGAATGTGCATACGCATGTGTGTGCGCCACTCGCATCCACATACGGTTGATTTTTATAAAATAGAGTTAATAACCTAGGGCCCTGTACTAATCTGTCATGCCCAAGATGTGGAGTAGTCAACCCCCAACTTGTAGGAATTTTCATGGACATAGTGCTATATCGATACGGTAGCCAATAATGACCCGTATCGCCTTTAAAATTTCCCCAACCCCGCTAATAACTCAGCAGGAGGTTACTTATTTCCAATATATAAGTGTGTAATATACTTACAAATAATCCGTAGTGTGTACCTGAAAAAGATATATATAAACAGAACCTGAAAATAGATTTAAAGGAATTTTCATGGACATAGTGCTATATCGATACGGTAGCCAATAATGACTCGTATCGCCTTTAAAATTTCCCCAACTCCGGCTAATAACTCAGCAGGAGGTTACTTATTTCCAATATATAATTGTGTAATATACTTACAAATAATCCGTAGTGTGTACCTGAAAAAGATATATAAAAAACAGAACCTGAAAATAGATATAAAGTTATTATTATTAATGAAAATTTGCAACCCCTATGCACTCTTGGAAGTTTGGTGCTTCAATAATATGCCGTATTCCACATATATTGAAAATAAACTACAACAACATACTAATGTACCCTAACCGCCGTGTAGGCCTATATGGCATTCCTATAGCGCTTTCGACCCCCGCCAAGGGTCTCATCAGTAGGATTCCTAACAAATTGTGGAAAGCTAAAAAAACCACTAATACATACTGCATAATGCAGAAGACAATTAACAAACACCAAAGGTAACCTATTACTCAAAGGAAAAAATGATTATATGCTGCAACCTGAAAAAAGAAAGAAAACCATTTTATTATAAAAAGTATGTTCTACTCACCTGGGACTTAACCTAGAAAGATAGAAGAAGTCATATTAGTTACCCCGAATTTTCCCCAATTTTCCCATTCAACCTTTTTCTGTGCCAATCCGCCCCTCAGGTTTGGTCCGGTGTCAACACGCAATGGTATCCATTGTTTCAGGAAGTAAAGCTATATGATGCGGACACCATACAAATGAGACACGCAATTAGACACCAAAGGCAAAATCGCTCGTTCTCGTTCCCATGTAACAGGAAAAACAGGAACTTGCCAGGAAAATCCACAGAATATATGCATACAGGTAGAGCACCTACAGGCATATGCAACTCATCAAGAATTTGCATTCGAATGATTTTTATAAAATAGAGTTAATAACCTAGGGCCCTGTACTAATCTGTCATGCCCAAGATGTGGAGTAGTCAACCCACAACATGTAGGAATTTTCATGGACATAGTGCTATATCGATACGGTAGCCAATAATGACTCGTATCGCCTTTAAAATTTCCCCAACTCCGGCTAATAACTCAGCAGAAGGTTACTAATTCCCATATATAAGTGTATAATATACTTACAAATAATCCGTAGTGTGTACCCTGAAAAAGATATATATAAACAGAACCTGAAAATAGAATTAAAGTTATTATTATTAAAGAAAAATTGGCAACCCCTATGCACTCTTGGAAGTTTGGTGCTTCAATAATATGCTGTATTCCACATATATTGAAAATAAACTACAACAACATACTAATGTACCCTAACCGCCGTGTAGGCCTATATGGCATTCCTATAGCGCTTTCGACCTCCGCCAAGGGTCTCATCAGTAGGATTCCTAACAAATTGTGAAAAGCTTAAAAACCACTAACATATACTGCATAATGCAGAAACAATCAATAAACACCAAAGGTAACCTATTACTCAAAGGAAAAAATTATATGCTGGAACCTGAAAAAAGAAAGAAACCAATTATTATAAAAAGTATGTTCTACTTACCTGAGAATTAACCTAGAAAGATAGACAAGTCATGTTAGTTACCCCGAATTTTCCCCAATTTTCCCATTCAACCTTTTTCTGTGCCAATCCGCCCCTCAGGTTTGGTCCGGTGTCAACACGCAATGGTATCCATTGTTTCAGGAAGTAAAGCTATATGATGCGGACACCATACAAATGAGACACGCAATTAGACACTAAAGGCAAAATCGCTCGTTCTTGTTCCCATGTAACAGGAAAAACAAGAACTTGCCAGGAAAATCCACAGAATATATGCATACAGGTAGAGCACCTACAGGCATATGCAACTCATCAAGAAATTTGCATTCGAATGAATGTACATACGCATGTGTGTGCGCCACTCGCATCCACATACGGTTCAATATAACACCCACCCAAGCTAAGCCCTATGTTACAGACACAACAATGGTGGAAATAGTAGTGATAGAAAAGAGATAGGAGAAATATTCAATTTAATACTTGCACCATACATCTTCACAGAGCAAAGACCGGTCCTGTGCCTCCTATCGTTCGGTAAGTACTGATTCCCTATCAAGAGATCTACTGCCATAGTAAAAAGTTATAGATAAATACAGGGGGGCTACATACTGCAAAATATGCTGGCGTCGTATAACCAATATACAATGATCAGAAACAAATACTGTATGATTTTTATAAAATAAAGTTAATAACCTAGGGCCCTGTACTAATCTGTCATGCCCAAGATGTGGAGTAGTCAACCCACAACTTGTAGGAATTTTCGCGGACATAGTGCTATATCGATACGTTAGCCAATAATGACCCGTATCGCCTTTAAAATTTCCCCCACTCCGGCTAATAACTCAGCAGGAGGTTACTTATTTTCGACATATAAATTTTTTTTTTTTTATAATATACTTACAAATAAATAGTAGTGTGTACCTGAAAAGATATATAAACAAAACCTGAAAATAGAATTAAAGTTATTATTATTAAAGAAAATTTGCAACCCCTATGCACTCTTGGAAGTTCGGTGCTTCAATAATATGCTGTACTCCACATATATTGAAAATAAACTACAACAACATACTAATGTACCCTAACCGCCGTGCAGGCCCATATGGCATTCCCATAGCGCTTTCGACCTCCGCCAAGGGTCTCATCAGTAGGATTCCTAACAAATTGTGAAAAGCTCAAAAACCTCTATTATACTGCATAATGCACAAGCAATTAGTAAAACACCAAAGGTAACCTATTACTCAAAGGAAGAAATGATTATATGCTGCAACCTGAAAAAGAAAGAAACCAATTATTATATAAAGTATGTACTACTTACCTGGGACTTAACCTAGAAAGATAGAAAAAGTCATATTAGTTACCTCGAATTTTCCCCAATTTTCCCATTCAACCTTTTTCCGTGCCAATCCGCCCCTCAGGTTTGGTCCGGTGTCAACACGCAATGGTATCCATTGTTTCAGGAAGTAAAGCTATATGATGCGAACACCATACAAATGAGACACGCAATTAGACACTAAAGGCAAAATCGCTCGTTCTTGTTCCCATGTAACAGGAAAAACAAGAACTTGCCAGGAAAATCCACAGAATATATGCATACAGGTAGAGCACCTACAGGCCTATGCAACTCATCAAGAATTTGCATTCGAATGAATGTACATACGCATGTGTGTGCGCCACTCGCATCCACATACGGTTCAATATAACACCCACCCAAGCTAAGCCCTATGTTACAGACACAACAATGGTGGAAATAGTAGTGATAGAAAAGAGATAGGAGAAAATATTCAATTTAATACTTGCACCATACATCTTCATAGTAACAAGTTATAGATAAATACAGGGGGGGCTACATACTGCAAAATATGCTGGCGTCATAGTAAAAAGTTATAGATAAATACAGGGGGGCTACATACTGCAAAATATGCTGGCGTCATATAACCAATATACAATGATCAGAACAAATACTGTAATATTTACACATAATACATATAATATAATATCACACTTCGAAAAAGATATGCAATAAAACAACAAAATAGGTCCTTCCCATAAGAACACAGACATATAAAATAATATATACACACATAAGAAATAATACGTACGGGGAATGTAAGTTAATGACCACTTTTTCAATGAAGACCTATTGAATGACACATCCTTATGATTATTTATGCTATTATGATTTTACTCGAATATATAATTTACACGAACTCACAGAATATGATCTTTACCCCATCGCATATCCCGATACGAGGGTCATTTCATGTACATGGTATTGAATTACGATTTGACATTAATTATTATTTGATACAATATCAGTTCAATGCATTTCGCAAGATTTATATTCTGAATGATGACGGCACAAGTGCCGCAAAGGGCCAAAACAAAGATATTATGAACTTATCATCGGGTGAGTGCTTTGCATCAGGTTGTACCCTGATCCCAGACTGCACACGAAGACTGTAACTCACATTCCCAAGAGAAATATATATCATGATCCACGGGTGAGCGCTTTGCATCAGGTTGTACCTTGATCCCAGACTGCACACGAGGACCGTAACAAACACTCTCAAGAGAATTATATATTATGACATTTATGCTCCGCGGTTAATATTCAATTCACATATTGCATGATCGATTTCCATTATAGTGTATATTATCACATTCGGATAAAATAAAGAGCCAATGTAATATTTACACATAATACATATAATATAATATCACACTTCGAAAAAGATATGCAATAAAACAACAAAATAGGTCCTTCCCATAAGAACACAGACATATAAAATAATATATACACACATAAGAAATAATACGTACGGGGAATGTAAGTTAATGACCACTTTTTCAATGAAGACCTATTGAATGACACATCCTTATGATTATTTATGCTATTATGATTTTACTCGAATATATAATTTACACGAACTCACAGAATATGATCTTTACCCCATCGCATATCCCGATACGAGGGTCATTTCATGTACATGGTATTGAATTACGATTTGACATTAATTATTATTTGATACAATATCAGTTCAATGCATTTCGCAAGATTTATATTCTGAATGATGACGGCACAAGTGCCGCAAAGGGCCAAAACAAAGATATTATGAACTTATCATCGGGTGAGTGCTTTGCATCAGGTTGTACCTTGATCCCAGACTGCACACGAAGACTGTAACTCACATTCCCAAGAGAAATATATATCATGATCCCACGGGTGAGCGCTTTGCATCAGGTTGTACCTTGATCCCAGACTGCACACGAGGACCGTAACAAACACTCTCAAGAGAATTATATATTATGACATTTATGCTCCGCGGTTAATATTCAATTCACATATTGCATGATCGATTTCCATTATAGTGTATATTATCACATTCGGATAAAATAAAGAGCCATAGTAAAAAGTTATAGATAAATACAGGGGGGGCCACATACCGCAAAAAATATGCTGGCGTCATATAACCAATATACAATAATCAGAAAAAATACTGTAATATTCACACATAATACATATAATACAATATCGCACTTCGAAATAAAAACGCAGTATCCAGTAGATAAAAACCATCACACAAAAATCAAATAGTAAATAAAAAGCAAAAAAATCAAATTCCACATGCAGAAGACAGAAAATATATACACACCATTACACCAATAAGAAAAGATGATACTATAAAAGGCAAGAGACCAAAATTCCATATGTAGCAGAACAACAACACCAAATTACTCAAATAGTCCGTGAAGGACAAAATGTGGGCATACCTGTAGTACTTTCGTCCCATGCCAAAGGACTCATCAGCAGGTGATGGACATGTACCGGAGGAGGTACATGACCGAAGGGGGGTAGAGTGAAAAACCGAAAAAGCAATCTTCCCGTTAGTGGAGAATAACAAACAAATTAAGTAGAGACCCAAAATTCTCACCTTTAAAAACACACCAACAGAATACACCAAACGTACACTGCAACCGAATTAAGCAAACAACAAAGCGTACCAAAGAAACATAATACACCAACCGCATACCGTAAACCAACTTAAGCGAACAACGCGAACAACAACCGCACAAAAAATATGTAAAATAAAAAATTAATAATTTAATTAATTGAATAAATAAATAAATAATTTGAATAATTAAAATAAATAAATAAATGAATTAATTTAATTAAGATGTACAGACGCATAAAAATTTGAAATAATAAACATGCTTCCAAAAGGGTTGCAAGTTATAAGAAATAAAAAAAACATGATACCAGAAGGGTCGCATGTGGTAGCCATAATAGGAGAGTGGGTGATTGACGGTCGGTGGGGTGCATGCACCCAATTCATTGTTCACCAGTGGTCATACCCGAAGACAATAATCCCATAACCTATAGATATTAAATATAATAAAGAGGTCCCTATATCATGTCGTTAGACACGATTATTAGGTGGTATAAAACCAAAGAGTCCTAATACATTCAATTATGGTGAACGTTACCCAATACCGTGGCCAATCATATTTCACGTTCTCCGCTTTGAAAGGTTGGGAAATTGGGGCATCCACCACAACCAAATGACTAACTGTTGGCGTTGCCCATTACCGTCACCAAACATGGTTTTGTTCCAGGATGTGCAAAGTCTCTGGACCAAGATGGCTGGAGTTTTGGACACCTATGCCGGGAAAGTTAAGACGACAATTAAAAACATACCCCCACTATTTTCGAACCAATAAACAATTGCCCCAGGGTTTGATCTAATCTCACGGGTTCTGGTCAGAAGTTCAGGGTGCATTTCAAGAACCATAGTAACAAGTTATAGATAAATACAGGGGGGGCTACATACTGCAAAATATGCTGGCGTCATAGTAAAAAGTTATAGATAAATACAGGGGGGCTACATACTGCAAAATATGCTGGCGTCATATAACCAATATACAATGATCAGAACAAATACTGTAATATTTACACATAATACATATAATATAATATCACACTTCGAAAAAGATATGCAATAAAACAACAAAATAGGTCCTTCCCATAAGAACACAGACATATAAAATAATATATACACACATAAGAAATAATACGTACGGGGAATGTAAGTTAATGACCACTTTTTCAATGAAGACCTATTGAATGACACATCCTTATGATTATTTATGCTATTATGATTTTACTCGAATATATAATTTACACGAACTCACAGAATATGATCTTTACCCCATCGCATATCCCGATACGAGGGTCATTTCATGTACATGGTATTGAATTACGATTTGACATTAATTATTATTTGATACAATATCAGTTCAATGCATTTCGCAAGATTTATATTCTGAATGATGACGGCACAAGTGCCGCAAAGGGCCAAAACAAAGATATTATGAACTTATCATCGGGTGAGTGCTTTGCATCAGGTTGTACCTTGATCCCAGACTGCACACGAAGACTGTAACTCACATTCCCAAGAGAAATATATATCATGATCCACGGGTGAGCGCTTTGCATCAGGTTGTACCTTGATCCCAGACTGCACACGAGGACCGTAACAAACACTCCCAAGAGAATCATATATTATGACATTTATGCTCCGCGGTTAATATTCAATTCACATATTGCATGATCGATTTCCATTATAGTGTATATTATCACATTCGGATAAAATAAAGAGCCAATGTAATATTTACACATAATACATATAATATAATATCACACTTCGAAAAAGATATGCAATAAAACAACAAAATAGGTCCTTCCCATAAGAACACAGACATATAAAATAATATATACACACATAAGAAATAATACGTACGGGGAATGTAAGTTAATGACCACTTTTTCAATGAAGACCTATTGAATGACACATCCTTATGATTATTTATGCTATTATGATTTTACTCGAATATATAATTTACACGAACTCACAGAATATGATCTTTACCCCATCGCATATCCCGATACGAGGGTCATTTCATGTACATGGTATTGAATTACGATTTGACATTAATTATTATTTGATACAATATCAGTTCAATGCATTTCGCAAGATTTATATTCTGAATGATGACGGCACAAGTGCCGCAAAGGGCCAAAACAAAGATATTATGAACTTATCATCGGGTGAGTGCTTTGCATCAGGTTGTACCTTGATCCCAGACTGCACACGAAGACTGTAACTCACATTCCCAAGAGAAATATATATCATGATCCACGGGTGAGCGCTTTGCATCAGGTTGTACCTTGATCCCAGACTGCACACGAGGACCGTAACAAACACTCTCAAGAGAATTATATATTATGACATTTATGCTCCGCGGTTAATATTCAATTCACATATTGCATGATCGATTTCCATTATAGTGTATATTATCACATTCGGATAAAATAAAGAGCCATAGTAAAAAGTTATAGATAAATACAGGGGGGGCCACATACCGCAAAAAATATGCTGGCGTCATATAACCAATATACAATAATCAGAAAAAATACTGTAATATTCACACATAATACATATAATACAATATCGCACTTCGAAATAAAAACGCAGTATCCAGTAGATAAAAACCATCACACAAAAATCAAATAGTAAATAAAAAGCAAAAAAATCAAATTCCACATGCAGAAGACAGAAAATATATACACACCATTACACCAATAAGAAAAGATGATACTATAAAAGGCAAGAGACCAAAATTCCATATGTAGCAGAACAACAACACCAAATTACTCAAATAGTACGTGAAGGACAAAATGTGGGCATACCTGTAGTACTTTCGTCCCATGCCAAAGGACTCATCAGCAGGTGATGGACATGTACCGGAGGAGGTACATGACCGAAGGGGGGTAGAGTGAAAAACCGAAAAAGCAATCTTCCCGTTAGTGGAGAATAACAAACAAATTAAGTAGAGACCCAAAATTCTCACCTTTAAAAACACACCAACAGAATACACCAAACGTACACTGCAACCGAATTAAGCAAACAACAAAGCGTACCAAAGAAACATAATACACCAACCGCATACCGTAAACCAACTTAAGCGAACAACGCGAACAACAACCGCACAAAAAATATGTAAAATAAAAAATTAATAATTTAATTAATTGAATAAATAAATAAATAATTTGAATAATTAAAATAAATAAATAAATGAATTAATTTAATTAAGATGTACAGACGCATAAAAATTTGAAATAATAAACATGCTTCCAAAAGGGTTGCAAGTTATAAGAAATAAAAAAAAAACATGATACCAGAAGGGTCGCATGTGGTAGCCATAATAGGAGAGTGGGTGATTGACGGTCGGTGGGGTGCATGCACCCAATTCATTGTTCACCAGTGGTCATACCCGAAGACAATAATCCCATAACCTATAGATATTAAATATAATAAAGAGGTCCCTATATCATGTCGTTAGACACGATTATTAGGTGGTATAAAACCAAAGAGTCCTAATACATTCAATTATGGTGAACGTTACCCAATACCGTGGCCAATCATATTTCACGTTCTCCGCTTTGAAAGGTTGGGAAATTGGGGCATCCACCACAACCAAATGACTAACTGTTGGCGTTGCCCATTACCGTCACCAAACATGGTTTTGTTCCAGGATGTGCAAAGTCTCTGGACCAAGATGGCTGGAGTTTTGGACACCTATGCCGGGAAAGTTAAGACGACAATTAAAAACATACCCCCACTATTTTCGAACCAATAAACAATTGCCCCAGGGTTTGATCTAATCTCACGGGTTCTGGTCAGAAGTTCAGGGTGCATTTCAAGAACCATAGTAACAAGTTATAGATAAATACAGGGGGGGCTACATACTGCAAAATATGCTGGCGTCATAGTAAAAAGTTATAGATAAATACAGGGGGGCTACATACTGCAAAATATGCTGGCGTCATATAACCAATATACAATGATCAGAACAAATACTGTAATATTTACACATAATACATATAATATAATATCACACTTCGAAAAAGATATGCAATAAAACAACAAAATAGGTCCTTCCCATAAGAACACAGACATATAAAATAATATATACACACATAAGAAATAATACGTACGGGGAATGTAAGTTAATGACCACTTTTTCAATGAAGACCTATTGAATGACACATCCTTATGATTATTTATGCTATTATGATTTTACTCGAATATATAATTTACACGAACTCACAGAATATGATCTTTACCCCATCGCATATCCCGATACGAGGGTCATTTCATGTACATGGTATTGAATTACGATTTGACATTAATTATTATTTGATACAATATCAGTTCAATGCATTTCGCAAGATTTATATTCTGAATGATGACGGCACAAGTGCCGCAAAGGGCCAAAACAAAGATATTATGAACTTATCATCGGGTGAGTGCTTTGCATCAGGTTGTACCTTGATCCCAGACTGCACACGAAGACTGTAACTCACATTCCCAAGAGAAATATATATCATGATCCACGGGTGAGCGCTTTGCATCAGGTTGTACCTTGATCCCAGACTGCACACGAGGACCGTAACAAACACTCCCAAGAGAATCATATATTATGACATTTATGCTCCGCGGTTAATATTCAATTCACATATTGCATGATCGATTTCCATTATAGTGTATATTATCACATTCGGATAAAATAAAGAGCCAATGTAATATTTACACATAATACATATAATATAATATCACACTTCGAAAAAGATATGCAATAAAACAACAAAATAGGTCCTTCCCATAAGAACACAGACATATAAAATAATATATACACACATAAGAAATAATACGTACGGGGAATGTAAGTTAATGACCACTTTTTCAAATTCACAGCAGGTGATCAGGATAGGAACACTAAGAAAATGGAATATTATCAATTAATGTATCGCAAACCATCGACCATTTATTTGTTTCCAAATATTTGGATGACAATATAATACCTTTTTCTAGTTATTTTTAGACGGCTATAGGATATTTACAAATTACGCAGAATGATGGTAATACAACACTGGAACGGATAGGCCAAGTCCACCGGGGGTTCCCCCGAAATAAAATTGTTACTGGATAAATGACCTTACACAACTTACGGTTAATATGCAAATAATACATACTCAACGCACATTAAATTCAAATGATGATGGCTAAATTTGAACTTATCAGAGATGGCACATGATATAAATATTTTATTTTTATCTCACCACCGGGAATGACAAAAATGTGGATATTATGGGCCCAAGAAACAAGGATACACATTGATTCATGACTACGAATATCACCATACAACTGAAACTACAAACCATCACCATAATTCACCACATCCTTAACATAACATGAAACTGAGGCCACAGACCATCACCACAAACTACAACTATAATTCACCACATTCTTAACATAACACATGCATATCTACACCGAAAATTACAAATTTTAACATAACGAACAGCCGTGCCTACACCGAATTATAACCCCGGTCATCACCATATACCGGGTTCGCAAACCACTATATACCGTGGTTGCGAATCACTATTTGTTTTTTCAATGTAATACGGTAACTCATCTTTATCACAATAACAGGGTACTATTAGTGGCCGGATCATTATACATGTTAAGGGGCTAAGGATAATCGGAACATTATCGGTAATTGGACATGTTACCTACTATAAAGTGAACTAGCAGATCACTGTCCACCCATGCCACAGTATATCCAACTATACTTGCCGAACAATGAGATACCATCGGGAACTACAACACTACCTACTGTAATTTTGACCAGATTTACTGCGTTATACTCAAATTCATACTACCTACTGTAATTTTTCACCAGATTTACTACGTTATGCTCAAAAGTCATACTACCTACTGTAATTTTTTCACCAGATTTACTGCGTTATACTCAAATTCATACTACTGTATTTTTGACCAGATTTACGGCGTTATACTCAAATTCATACTACCTACTGTAATTTTTCACCAGATTTACTACGTTATGCTCAAATTCATTCATACTACTGTATTTTTGACCAGATTTACGGCGTTATACTCAAATTCATACTACCTACTGTAATTTTTCACCAGATTTACTACGTTATGCTCAAATTCATATTCCCTACTGTGAAGTTTCATTAGATTTACTGCGTTGAACTCGAACTCGAACCATACTCCACTTTTTCCACGTACACTCATTGACCACCAACGTTTAACAAACGGCTAGCATCATTGAACGACATATGAGAATGGGGCATGACCTCCGTTGATGATTGGTAAATGTGCCACGACTTGGGGCATATAGAGATGGGTCTACTCACCGGGGTGAATACCACCAAATACCACATCCTTAATTTTTTGACCACACGCCACATCCTTATCTACCATACGCCACATTATCATCCACCACATGCCACATTTTCATCTACCACACGCCATATCGCCATCTACCACACGCCAACCCTAATCTACCACACGCCACAACTTATTGTTTACCACACGCCACCTCCACGGACCATTTGCAACGCGTGCGACATCTATTACCCACCATATGCGACATCTATTACTCACCCAGCATCGGATCGGTATTATGTCGAATATACATACCATCATGGAAACGCGTGTAACCGGTCCGCCTAATCGGGGAGATACTCTTTTTTGGCAACATTAATTCTGTACGTTCGATAAAAACGGTAGTGAAAATTGAAAGGACTATATAAGGAGTTCGATGACAATGAGTGCGAATAAAATGGATAATTATGGGCCGGTTTTTTTTTTTTTTTTTTTTTGCCCCGTAAACTCCCATGGGACCCTCCCACGGGAATGTGTGAAGTGGGTGTGGAAATCGCACCGCCCTGGGACTACACCACTTCACCATATGTGAAAGACCGCACCACCACCATACCGCCTCACGCGGATATATAAGAACAGAGGATGGAGAACGTGCCACATTGGAACTTCACCACCTCACTATATACGGAGGACCACACCACCAACATGCCTTCACGTACAAGGTAGGAGTTTATAAAATTCTAACATGGGGTTTTTCTACTGTAACATTTTTTGGGACACTGACCCCAGGTGTATTTTTTTCCTTTATCTTATGTAATATTATCACAGTAGGGTTTTTTTGGTTCTCTCTCTTTCTTCTTGACCCAATAATACACTCTCCTCTCCGACCCCATCGCACGTAACACACCTGCTGATGAGTCCTTTGGCTTGGGACGAAAGCGCTACAGGTAGCCACTCTAATATCGGTCCTTCACGGACAAGCCACATGGGATCCTTCATGGATCCGCTTGTGAGCTTCACCTCTTGTTCTTTTGGATGTCGTTTTCTTCTTCATGTCTCATCTCAGATTATATATATATTTTTTATGTTTTTTCTTAACCACCATCATAATTATATATCTTCAACCACTGAGGGAGAATTGTTTAACTCCCCTCCCTATCAACATAATTTTCACCTGTTCTCATCACCATCATCCACCGCTCCTCACGACAATTTTATTATTCGTCACTCTTCGTGCCCCATAGGGGCATGACACCCCATGACACCAACGCGTGACGCCACATGTCTGATGAGACCCGCCGTCGCACCACGTGCCCTACTGGACCACTGCTGCACCACATGTACCGGCAAATTCACCGTGGTTCCGTCCTCATTCACTGCGTGACACTGCGTGTCTGATGGGACCCGTCGACGCACCACGTGCCCTACTGGACCTGCCCCGCCGGGGCACCGCATGTGCCGGCACCTGGCCCCTGACATGACGAGAAACCTCCCCACCCTTTTGTAATGCTTAATATGTAGCCCCCTTCTAGGTAACAAACTATTAAGGACCACACCACCAACATGCCTTCACGTACAAGGTAGGAGTTTATAAAATTCTAACATGGGGTTTTTCTACTGTAACATTTTTTGGGACACTGACCCCAGGTGTATTTTTTTCCTTTATCTTATGTAATATTATCACAGTAGGGTTTTTTTGGTTCTCTCTCTTTCTTCTTGACCCAATAATACACTCTCCTCTCCGACCCCATCGCACGTAACACACCTGCTGATGAGTCCTTTGGCTTGGGACGAAAGCGCTACAGGTAGCCACTCTAATATCGGTCCTTCACGGACAAGCCACATGGGATCCTTCATGGATCCGCTTGTGAGCTTCACCTCTTGTTCTTTTGGATGTCGTTTTCTTCTTCATGTCTCATCTCAGATTATATATATATTTTTTATGTTTTTTCTTAACCACCATCATAATTATATATCTTCAACCACTGAGGGAGAATTGTTTAACTCCCCTCCCTATCAACATAATTTTCACCTGTTCTCATCACCATCATCCACCGCTCCTCACGACAATTTTATTATTCGTCACTCTTCGTGCCCCATAGGGGCATGACACCCCATGACACCAACGCGTGACGCCACATGTCTGATGAGACCCGCCGTCGCACCACGTGCCCTACTGGACCACTGCTGCACCACATGTACCGGCAAATTCACCGTGGTTCCGTCCTCATTCACTGCGTGACACTGCGTGTCTGATGGGACCCGTCGACGCACCACGTGCCCTACTGGACCTGCCCCGCCGGGGCACCGCATGTGCCGGCACCTGGCCCCTGACATGACGAGAAACCTCCCCACCCTTTTGTAATGCTTAATATGTAGCCCCCTTCTAGGTAACAAACTATTAATGTCCATGTCAATGCACCCTGAATTCATGACCAGAACCGCATAAACTTATATCAAACCTGGGGCAATCTTTATTGGTTCGTAGGTAGGGGGTATACGTTTTTTCACGTTTTAGTTTTTCGTCCCAACCCTCCTGGATACAGGCGCTAAATTGTTCCTAGCCAGTGGGTGGCAAACATTCCTCCTCGGAGGACCAGCACTGGTGACGACAATTGGTATTATCCACATAGGCTTAGTTTTTTGGCATATTTCCATCCAATGCATTTTCTAATTCTGCATGCATAATGGGATCAATATGGGGGTATTATTCTTTACATATTTTTTATATCATGTTTTTATTTTTTTGGGCCTGACCACCAGTGAAAAATATACTGGATGCTTGCATCCCACTAACTGTCAGTTTACCCCATGTTCCCTCCACATGGCTACAGTACACCGCCCTTCTGGCAGTGCACTCACAGATTCAGCCCTTTTCCCATGACTATCTTGGACATATATTACTGACGGGAGCCTTATTAATTTTTCTCGGAATTGGTGCATGCACTGGTGCGTATGTGGCAATCAGAACTCACACGGGAACGTACTTTTCTCCTTAATAACGGAGTATCCCACCTATCCGGGGAATGCTGAACGACAACACTTTTTTCTTCGTTTTTTCTTTTTTACACATCGGCACATTGGTTTCATACCGCAATTTTTTCACCACACCGGCGAATCTTGTCAAAGGAGACACATCGCGCCTGGCCGAATTATGCTGGACAATGACAACATCTTCTTGATTCTTCTTTCCACAGGACATCCCCATTACGTAAACACACCACATGATGCTGGACAATACCACATATTTTCTTAAGTGTTTTTTACCACAAAACACTGTCAACACGGAATCCAACACCTCTATTAACCAATATCACCTGCAAAGAGCCCTCATCCAACTTATTCTGCGACCGGCAAATTAAATCATCTCTATGACGACAATGCGAAGGATATTTTCGGCTCGAAACAACACGCCTTCTCTGACTACCCAACAACGTTAAAAAACAACAAAATTTTTTCCCAACGGCACCATGCCTCTGAACAACCCAACAACGCCACCACACATCAAGCATCCGTCATAACCAACGGATAAAATCTTTAATTTTACATGCGCATTTTAATGCTGAACGACAACATTTTTCTTCGTTTTCTTTTTTCTCACATACGGTGACGTACTCTCCTCCTTGATAACGGAAATTGCTGAACAACAACACTTTTTTCTTTCGTTTTTCTTTTTTTACACATCGGCACATTGGTTTCATACCGCCATTTTTTCCCACACCGGCGAATCTTGTCAAAGGAGACACATCGCGCCTGGCCGAATTATGCTGGACAATGCCACAACATCTTCTTGATTCTTCTTACCACAGAACATTCCCCATTACGTAAATACACCTTGCCTGTCCACATGATGCTGGACAATACCACATATTTTCTTAAGTGTTTTTTACCACTGAACATTGTCAACACGGAATCCAACACCTCCATTAACCAATATCACCTGCAAAGAGCCCTCATCTAACTTATTCTGCGACCGGCAAATTAAATCATCTCTATGACGACGATGCGAAGGATATTTTCAGCTCGAAACAACACGCCTTCTCTGACTACCCAACAACGTCAAAAACAACAAATTTTTTCCCAACGGCACCATGCCTCTGAACAACCCAACAATGCCACCTCACATCAAGCATCCGTCATAACCAACAGATAAAATCATTAATTTTACATGCGCATATTTTTACCTAATCACAAATGGTAATGAGCGGCCATCAACGGATAGTTCGCGTCATTTTTTCTTTTTTATTTATTATTTTTTTCCCACTGGATCTACAATACGTATATACTTTCTTCTCCACCATGATCAACAAAATGCACATTTTCCCCTTATTTTTAGGAGGAAAAATCAGCTTTTTTCTTTCATGATATTACAGAATCACCAGAGTTTTTTGAACTACCTCGGAAATCAACAATGGGATCAACAATGGGCATTGACCAATTGATGCTAATAACTACCAAAGCTCATTAATATAATAAATCTCCAACACGCTCCGACCATCTCACCTATCTCTCATGTTGTTTATTTTTTCCTTTTTCTGTTTTTACCCCACAACACCTATTGAACTGATCCGGTAGGGTAAGTAGGTCACTGGCTAATAAGCGGATTCATACACAGCTTACCATCTATGATTACGTTTATCACATTTGCTCGTAACAACGATCGATGCATTTTATCCCCACTTGGGTTACGTGAACAACCAATTTGACATGCAGATTACCATTATGGTAACATCCCATAGTATCCAACACCAACACCTCCATTAACCAATATCACCTGCAAAGAGCCCTCATCTAACTTATTCTGCGACCGGCAAATTAAATCATCTCTATGACGACGATGCGAAGGATATTTTCAGCTCGAAACAACACGCCTTCTCTGACTACCCAACAACGTCAAAAACAACAAATTTTTTTCCCAACGGCACCATGCCTCTGAACAACCCAACAATGCCACCTCACATCAAGCATCCGTCATAACCAACAGATAAAATCATTAATTTTACATGCGCATATTTTTACCTAATCACAAATGGTAATGAGCGGCCCATCAACGGATAGTTCGCGTCATTTTTTCTTTTTTATTTATTTTTATTTATTATTTTTTCCCACTGGATCTACAATACGTATATACTTTCTTCTCCACCATGATCAACAAAATGCACATTTTCCCCTTATTTTTAGGAGGAAAAATCAGCTTTTTTCTTTCATGATATTACAGAATCACCAGAGTTTTTTGAACTACCTCGGAAATCAACAATGGGATCAACAATGGGCATTGACCAATTGATGCTAATAACTACCAAAGCTCATTAATATAATAAATCTCCAACACGCTCCGACCATCTCACCTATCTCTCATGTTGTTTATTTTTTCCTTTTTTCTGTTTTTACCCCACAACACCTATACCATCTATGATTACGTTTATCACATTTGCTCGTGACAACGATCGATGCATTTTATCCCCACTTGGGTTACGTGAACAACTAATTTGACATGCAGATTACCATTATGGTAACATCCCATAGTATCCCACCCCCCGCCGCAACCCCCCTGATTAATTACCCACTATTGGGGACACCTGCTTTTACACTGGTATATGGACTCACTGCACATGTCTTTTGTATATGGTTTTTTAAAATAGGGTGAACACTTTTTTCTCACGGAAAATGGGAACTTTATTTTTAGATTTCCTTGCTTGAATGGAGTGGGATATAATGGACATTTTTTGTTTGTGTTTTATTAATTTTTTGATCTTTTTAATTCATATGTCACTCCAAAGGGGGTAGATCATCACGACTAAATGGGTGATACATTTTTCATATTTACATAAAATGGGGATGAGAAAACGGGAACGCACCACTCTCCCGGCCATAAGGTTGCCACGATCTTCGGACTGACCAGAACTGGACCCTGACTGAAAATAAAGTGGGTAATTATATTTATATAGGGAAGGATGCACCCTGGTGGATGAAAAACCAACACTTACCTGACTCATTGCCTCAAAACAGGTTTTCTAGAAGTATCGTTTGCTTAATGACCCCTTGCTGCATGGTCACCGCTGGCGTCTTTGATGCAATCGTACTCATGTTGGTATGCACATGATCAAAGACATCATCTCCCCCACTGGGGGGAAAAGGGGCGAGCCGCCACCAAGTGTCCCGGCCATATTCTATTAACCACAACATTATTAATGGTAATTTTTATCAATGATCACAACTCACCAACACACCCGGATTTCTTTCCACGCACATTCTCCACTCGTCGTAAACCGATATGCCAATCCCCGTCACTCCTCAGAAAACTAGTAACACCTGACAAACTCCTCTGTATTGAAATTTTTTGTCTTTGATCACTCGACAATTTTTTGAACACACCGCACACTATTTGGTGATTACCCGGCTTTCTTCTTCTAATTCAATCCACAGCATATATTGTTAGTTAACATCGAGCAACAACATCTACGAACACACAAGGAGCTATGCAAATCGAGATGATAACAACGTAGTGTATACAACCCACATTTAAGACGTTTCTACACCAGTGACATTACTACAATAGTGAACATATGGAGGATACTTACCACTCACACCGGACAATTCACTACGGAGTTGTCCACCACTCTAACACACACTCTAATACCCAGCTGATAATCAACAACAAACCATACAACTCACTATGAGTTCTCTACCACTCAAAACGCACACTCTAACACCCAGCTGATGATCAACAACAAACAGTTCGATTATTATTTATTTTTTGACCTTTTTTTGGAAACATATTTATAAAAACCGTCAGTTAAACTCTTCATTGACCCGATCTGGAACAAATAAAATGGAATGAAAATACCTAATATGGGACCATCGCACCACCATCCACACATGCCATTGACTTCTATCATTGACACGGCTGTTGTCATTCTAGTACCATCTTCTGAATGCCCTATTATTGGGGGATGAACCCCTATATCCATGGTACCATGCTGATCCGCTCCGATAATATGGTTAGTCAATGTTAAAGGTTCTAATGGAACCCCATAACCTAGTGATGGTGAATAGATAAATCTCTAGGATGAAAATGATAAATGCAACAATGCTTAATTGTAAATATAAGGGAAATTGAATAGAGTACTACATTTGGATAAGTAATTAAGGATAGGTAATAAGGATAAGTAATGTTATATGGACAACATAATGATGCTCAAAATGAAAACTGTTGGAAAACGGATATAATAATGACAAATATTACGAAATGGAAAACGGGATAAATAGGAGAACATTAAATTGGAAATAATAATGGAGAATGGTGCAAAATGGAACACACGAGATAACTAGGAGGGAACATATTTCTACATGAAACCAATTAGCCTCCATAGCGAACCACAATTTTTTGGAACGAATTCTACATGCACAGTACTATCTGGTTCCCCGCACACGATGCTATCTAATCCCAATGCCAATTTTTGTGAGACCTCCACATGATAAATAAATTCTTTCCATTTTTTCCTACTTCCTTCTATATTAACTTTCCAAACGGGGTTCTTTTCTTGGAACTATATATATATATATTTTTTCTCCATACACGTTACTGGAATATTTCCCCCATACCTCTGTGCTTTTACTGACGCTATATTGATCACCCATGCGGATCACGTAAAGCCCTCTTCGGAAAGTATTTGGTAACACATGACGATCAAGACAAATTGGACGAGAAAATTTTAAGCGCAATTCAATTTATTTCGACCAATTATTAATGTAGGTACATGGAAAATAAAGCGGATAGGTATCAATAACTAGAATGAAATTAGGGAACACAATTCAATATATTTGTATGGATCAGAAACCCTTCTACTCCACACGATAACTCAAGGGGATGAATATTACTGCCAACGCCTACCTTCATATCGACGTGCACTATTAGGAGTATACACTTTATCGCGAGTATCATAGTTATTCCCACGATTGTTAAGGTTACTGTCACGATTATCAGGGCTACTCCCACGTTCATTATGATTACTCCTGCGGTTACCACCACGACCATCACCACCTGCTCGTTGCCTGGACTTGTCATCCGGTACTCTACTCAAACTGCGAGTGGATCGTGGTAGAATAGCTCGCCCACCATCCGCACCCTCCCCATACTGACTGGGTGTATTGTTAACAGAAGATCCATGATAACTGCGATACGACTTTTGCTGACCAGACCGAACACTGTTATTATAATTCTCATCACCCCTATGATTGGGACCCCGACTATATACGATCCCATGCTCTATACGCCTTGGTCCATGGAAATGATTCCCACGTTTGTTATAAACCCTAAAACCAGAGTCATAGAATCTTCTGGTAGGACCAGTTATAATTCCAGGATCACCCTGATACCACACATTTTTATCACCATCCACATGGCAAGAACCACCTTCCTTTACACCATGTCGCCGCTCATTTTCGCCATCATCCACATAAAAAGAAACACCTTCAGCTACACCATGTCTCCGCTTACGTACAGGATCAGCAACACTGACCTCATCCTCCCAGCGCACGCGCAAAGGGCCCCGACGAGGCTTAGACCCCTCCACATGAGACACATTAGTGGAGCCCTCCACATTAGGTATGCTAGTCTTCAAAATACCCCCATTTTTAAGCGCAGACAACTTCTCGACTTGACTCTTCTCAACTACATTTACTTTTCTCGACAGAATCTCAACATCATCGGTTATACCGGGAATTATAACACCGGACACATCATTTTTTTCAGCTCCTTGAGGGGACGGGGACTCAGCAGAAAGAACGCCACAAATCTCAACACCCACTCGTTCCTTAAACAGCAACGACGCCTTGGATCTACACAGAATGCATTCATATTTTATAGTAGAATGCTGAAATGGGGGCATTGACACCTCATCCCCACTTCTAGGATGTTCACCCTAAAATAATATGGAAAAGGGAAAATATTATTCACCTTAAATGACTATACATAACATTTGTCAAATCACATGGAAAAATCCATACACGAACACTCCCTACAACCAAACGCATTTTTCCAAAACTGTACACATTCAAATATACCTGAACATCAACCTCCTGGGGAAGACCCTCATCCACACTACTTCCATTGCCAACAACTAAGGGCACATCTTTTGATCCAGCACATGCGGGATCACAGCCCTCAACTAAAGCCTCTCCATGAGATGACAACCCAGGACCACTGCCAACATCAGACACCTCACCAGATATCGCGTTACCTGATTCTTCGACAACATCCGCATCTCCATTTGCGTCACATTCACTTTCATCACACCTACAACAAACCCGGAGAAATAGTGCAGTTTGAAAATCCAATCAAAAACGGATAAATGCAAATTAATACTCACAGATCAATTACTTCTTCCTCCATCTTCGCCACACCAATCTCATTGGAAGGCATTGATTCCACACCCGTTTCTCCCCCACCAACATCGTGGGACAGGTTCGCGGATTCAGAGGAAACATCTAATGCACCCCCAAGATTCTTGAGAATTAGGGCGTGCAGGAACAATTCATCCTCAATATCTGAACCCTCTGGCCAAACACGGGCAGAAGAGGGTGCCCTGCCTTTAACGGAGGAATCATTTGAAAGTACCCTGATCAGGCTAGGCCTTTCAGTGGGAGACGCCTTCGCAGATGGCTCCATTATACCGTCAAATTCACAGCAGGTGATCAGGATAGGAACACTAAGAAAATGGAATATTATCAATTAATGTATCGCAAACCATCGACCATTTATTTGTTTCCAAATATTTGGATGACAATATAATACCTTTTTCTAGTTATTTTTAGACGGCTATAGGATATTTACAAATTACGCAGAATGATGGTAATACAACACTGGAACGGATAGGCCAAGTCCACCGGGGGTTCCCCCGAAATAAAATTGTTACTGGATAAATGACCTTACACAACTTACGGTTAATATGCAAATAATACATACTCAACGCACATTAAATTCAAATGATGATGGCTAAATTTGAACTTATCAGAGATGGCACATGATATAAATATTTTATTTTTATCTCACCACCGGGAATGACAAAAATGTGGATATTATGGGCCCAAGAAACAAGGATACACATTGATTCATGACTACGAATATCACCATACAACTGAAACTACAAACCATCACCATAATTCACCACATCCTTAACATAACATGAAACTGAGGCCACAGGCCATCACCACAAACTACAACTATAATTCACCACATTCTTAACATAACACATGCATATCTACACCGAAAATTACAAATTTTAACATAACGAACAGCCGTGCCTACACCGAATTATAACCCCGGTCATCACCATATACCGGGTTCGCAAACCACTA
Organism: Muscina levida; assembly: GCA_964034835.1. NCBI lineage: Eukaryota > Metazoa > Arthropoda > Insecta > Diptera > Muscidae > Muscina > Muscina levida. The sequence goes on from OZ035882.1 coordinate 153,486,634, forward strand.
TATACCGTGGTTGCGAATCACTATTTGTTTTTTCAATGTAATACGGTAACTCATCTTTATCACAATAACAGGGTACTATTAGTGGCCGGATCATTATACATGTTAAGGGGCTAAGGATAATCGGAACATTATCGGTAATTGGACATGTTACCTACTATAAAGTGAACTAGCAGATCACTGTCCACCCATGCCACAGTATATCCAACTATACTTGCCGAACAATGAGATACCATCGGGAACTACAACACTACCTACTGTAATTTTGACCAGATTTACTGCGTTATACTCAAATTCATACTACCTACTGTAATTTTTCACCAGATTTACTACGTTATGCTCAAAAGTCATACTACCTACTGTAATTTTTTCACCAGATTTACTGCGTTATACTCAAATTCATACTACTGTATTTTTGACCAGATTTACGGCGTTATACTCAAATTCACTAATTTTTCACCAGATTTACTACGTTATGCTCAAATTCATTCATACTACTGTATTTTTGACCAGATTTACGGCGTTATACTCAAATTCATACTACCTACTGTAATTTTTCACCAGATTTACTACGTTATGCTCAAATTCATATTCCCTACTGTGAAGTTTCATTAGATTTACTGCGTTGAACTCGAACTCGAACCATACTCCACTTTTTCCACGTACACTCATTGACCACCAACGTTTAACAAACGGCTAGCATCATTGAACGACATATGAGAATGGGGCATGACCTCCGTTGATGATTGGTAAATGTGCCACGACTTGGGGCATATAGAGATGGGTCTACTCACCGGGGTGAATACCACCAAATACCACATCCTTAATTTTTTGACCACACGCCACATCCTTATCTACCATACGCCACATTATCATCCACCACATGCCACATTTTCATCTACCACACGCCATATCGCCATCTACCACACGCCAACCCTAATCTACCACACGCCACAACTTATTGTTTACCACACGCCACCTCCACGGACCATTTGCAACGCGTGCGACATCTATTACCCACCATATGCGACATCTATTACTCACCCAGCATCGGATCGGTATTATGTCGAATATACATACCATCATGGAAACGCGTGTAACCGGTCCGCCTAATCGGGGAGATACTCTTTTTTGGCAACATTAATTCTGTACGTTCGATAAAAACGGTAGTGAAAATTGAAAGGACTATATAAGGAGTTCGATGACAATGAGTGCGAATAAAATGGATAATTATGGGCCGGTTTTTTTTGCCCCGTAAACTCCCATGGGACCCTCCCACGGGAATGTGTGAAGTGGGTGTGGAAATCGCACCGCCCTGGGACTACACCACTTCACCATATGTGAAAGACCGCACCACCACCATACCGCCTCACGCGGATATATAAGAACAGAGGATGGAGAACGTGCCACATTGGAACTTCACCACCTCACTATATACGGAGGACCACACCACCAACATGCCTTCACGTACAAGGTAGGAGTTTATAAAATTCTAACATGGGGTTTTTCTACTGTAACATTTTTTGGGACACTGACCCCAGGTGTATTTTTTTCCTTTATCTTATGTAATATTATCACAGTAGGGTTTTTTTGGTTCTCTCTCTTTCTTCTTGACCCAATAATACACTCTCCTCTCCGACCCCATCGCACGTAACACACCTGCTGATGAGTCCTTTGGCTTGGGACGAAAGCGCTACAGGTAGCCACTCTAATATCGGTCCTTCACGGACAAGCCACATGGGATCCTTCATGGATCCGCTTGTGAGCTTCACCTCTTGTTCTTTTGGATGTCGTTTTCTTCTTCATGTCTCATCTCAGATTATATATATATTTTTTATGTTTTTTCTTAACCACCATCATAATTATATATCTTCAACCACTGAGGGAGAATTGTTTAACTCCCCTCCCTATCAACATAATTTTCACCTGTTCTCATCACCATCATCCACCGCTCCTCACGACAATTTTATTATTCGTCACTCTTCGTGCCCCATAGGGGCATGACACCCCATGACACCAACGCGTGACGCCACATGTCTGATGAGACCCGCCGTCGCACCACGTGCCCTACTGGACCACTGCTGCACCACATGTACCGGCAAATTCACCGTGGTTCCGTCCTCATTCACTGCGTGACACTGCGTGTCTGATGGGACCCGTCGACGCACCACGTGCCCTACTGGACCTGCCCCGCCGGGGCACCGCATGTGCCGGCACCTGGCCCCTGACATGACGAGAAACCTCCCCACCCTTTTGTAATGCTTAATATGTAGCCCCCTTCTAGGTAACAAACTATTAATGTCCACATCCTTAACATAACATGAAACTGAGACCACAGACCATCACCACAAACTACAACTATAATTCACCACATTCTTAACATAACACATGCATATCTACACCGAAAATTACAAATTTTAACATAACAAACAGCCGTGCCTACACCGAATTATAACCCCGGTCATCACCATATACCGGGTTCGCAAACCACTATATACCATGGTTACAAATCACTATTTGTTTTTTCAATGTAATACGGTAACTCATCTTTATCACAATAACAGGGTACTATTAGTGGCCGGATCATTATACATGTTAAGGGGCTAAGGATAATCGGAACATTATCGGTAATTGGACATGTTACCTACTATAAAGTGAACTAGCGGATCACTGTCCACCCATGCCACAGTATATCCAACTATACTTGCCGAACAATGAGATACCATCGGGAACTACAACACTACCTACTGTAATTTTGACCAGATTTACTGCGTTATACTCAAATTCATACTACCTACTGTAATTTTTCACCAGATTTACTACGTTATGCTCAAAAGTCATACTACCTACTGTAATTTTTTCACCAGATTTACTGCGTTATACTCAAATTCATACTACTGTATTTTTGACCAGATTTACGGCGTTATACTCAAATTCATACTACCTACTGTAATTTTTCACCAGATTTACTACGTTATGCTAAAAATTCATTCATACTACTGTATTTTTGACCAGATTTACGGCGTTATACTCAAAATCATACTACCTACTGTAATTTTTCACCAGATTTACTACGTTATGCTCAAATTCATATTACCTACTGTGAAGTTTCATTAGATTTACTGCGTTGAACTCGAACTCGAACCATACTCTACCATACTCCACTTTTTCCACGTACACTCATTGACCACCAACGTTTAACAAACGGTTAGCATCATTGAACGACATATGAGAATGGGGCATGACCTCCGTTGATGATTGGTAAATGTGCCACGACTTGGGGCATATAGAGATGGGTCTACTCACCGGGGTGAATACCACCAAATACCACATCCTTAATTTTTTGACCACACGCCACATCCTTATCTACCATACGCCACATTATCATCCACCACATGCCACATTTTCATCTACCACACGCCATATCGCCATCTACCACACGCCAACGCTAATCTACCACACGCCACACCTTATTATTTACCACACGCCACCTCCACGGACCATTTGCAACGCGTGCGACATCTATTACCCACCATATGCGACATCTATTACTCACCCAGCATCGGATCGGTATTATGTCAAATATACATACCATCATGGAAACGCGTGTAACCGGTCCGCCTAATCGGGGAGATACTCTTTTTTGGCAACATTAATTCTGTACATTCGATAAAAACGGTAGTGAAAATTGAAAGGACTATATAAGAAGTTCGATGACAATGAGTGCGAATAAAATGGATAATTATGGGCCGGTTTTTTCGCCCGTAAACTCCCATGGGACCCTCCCACGGGAATGTGTGAAGTGGGTGTGGAAATCGCACCGCCCTGGACTACACCACTTCACCATATGTGAAAGACCGCACCACCACCATACCGCCTCACGCGGATATATAAGAACAGAGGATGGACAACGTGCCACATTGGAACTTCACCACCTCACTATATACGGAGGACCACACCACCAACATGCCTTCACGTACAAGGTAGGAGTTTATAAAATTCTAACATGGGGTTTTTCTACTGTAACATTTTTTGGGACACTGACCCCAGGTGTATTTTTTTCCTTTATCTTATGTAATACTATCACAGTAGGGGTTTTTTTGGTTCTCTCTCTTTCTTCTTGACCCAATAATACACTCTCCTCTCCGACCCCATCGCACGTAACACACCTGCTGATGAGTCCTTTGGCTTGGGACGAAAGCGCTACAGGTAGCCACTCTAATATCGGTCCTTCACGGACAAGCCACATGGGATCCTTCATGGATCCGCTTGTGAGCTTCACCTCTTGTTCTTTTGGATGTCGTTTTCTTCTTCATGTCTCATCTCAGATTATATATATATTTTTTATGTTTTTTCTTAACCACCATCATAATTATATATCTTCAACCACTGAGGGAGAATTGTTTAACTCCCCTCCCTATCAACATAATTTTCACCTGTTCTCATCACCATCATCCACCGCTCCTCACGACAATTTTATTATTCGTCACTCTTCGTGCCCCATAGGGGCATGACACCCCATGACACCAACGCGTGACGCCACATGTCTGATGAGACCCGCCGTCGCACCACGTGCCCTACTGGACCACTGCTGCACCACATGTACCGGCAAATTCACCGTGGTTCCGTCCTCATTCACTGCGTGACACTGCGTGTCTGATGGGACCCGTCGACGCACCACGTGCCCTACTGGACCTGCCCCGCCGGGGCACCGCATGTGCCGGCACCTGGCCCCTGACATGACGAGAAACCTCCCCACCCTTTTGTAATGCTTAATATGTAGCCCCCTTCTAGGTAACAAACTATTAATGTCCATGTCAATGCACCCTGAATTCATGACCAGAACCGCATAAACTTATATCAAACCTGGGGCAATCTTTATTGGTTCGTAGGTAGGGGGGTATACGTTTTTTCACGTTTTAGTTTTTCGTCCCAACCCTCCTGGATACAGGCGCTAAATTGTTCCTAGCCAGTGGGTGGCAAACATTCCTCCTCGGAGGACCAGCACTGGTGACGACAATTGGTATTATCCACATAGGCTTAGTTTTTTGGCATATTGCCATCCAATGCATTTTCTAATTCTGCATGCATAATGGGATCAATATGGGGGTATTATTCTTTACATATTTTTTATATCATGTTTTTATTTTTTTGGGCCTGACCACCAGTGAAAAATATACTGGATGCTTGCATCCCACTAACTGTCAGTTTACCCCATGTTCCCTCCACATGGCTACAGTACACCGCCCTTCTGGCAGTGCACTCACAGATTCAGCCCTTTTCCCATGACTATCTTGGACATGTATTACTGACGGGAGCCTTATTAATTTTTTCTCGGAATTGGTGCATGCACTGGTGCGTATGTGGCAATCAGAACTCACACGGGAACGTACTTTTCTCCTTAATAACGGAGTATCCCACCTATCCGGGGAATGCTGAACGACAACACTTTTTTCTTCGTTTTTTCTTTTTTACACATCGGCACATTGGTTTCATACCGCAATTTTTTCACCACACCGGCGAATCTTGTCAAAGGAGACACATCGCGCCTGGCCGAATTATGCTGGACAATGACAACATCTTCTTGATTCTTCTTTCCACAGGACATCCCCATTACGTAAACACACCACATGATGCTGGACAATACCACATATTTTCTTAAGTGTTTTTTACCACAAAACACTGTCAACACGGAATCCAACACCTCTATTAACCAATATCACCTGCAAAGAGCCCTCATCCAACTTATTCTGCGACCGGCAAATTAAATCATCTCTATGACGACAATGCGAAGGATATTTTCGGCTCGAAACAACACGCCTTCTCTGACTACCCAACAACGTTAAAAAACAACAAAATTTTTTCCCAACGGCACCATGCCTCTGAACAACCCAACAACGCCACCACTCATCAAGCATCCGTCATAACCAACGGATAAAATCTTTAATTTTACATGCGCATTTTAATGCTGAACGACAACATTTTTCTTCGTTTTCTTTTTTCTCACATACGGTGACGTACTCTCCTCCTTGATAACGGAAATTGCTGAACAACAACACTTTTTTCTTCGTTTTTCTTTTTTTACACATCGGCACATTGGTTTCATACCGCCATTTTTTCCCACACCGGCGAATCTTGTCAAAGGAGACACATCGCGCCTGGCCGAATTATGCTGGACAATGCCACAACATCTTCTTGATTCTTCTTACCACAGAACATTCCCCATTACGTAAACACACCTTGCCTGTCCACATGATGCTGGACAATACCACATATTTTCTTAAGTGTTTTTTACCACTGAACATTGTCAACACGGAATCCAACACCTCCATTAACCAATATCACCTGCAAAGAGCCCTCATCTAACTTATTCTGCGACCGGCAAATTAAATCATCTCTATGACGACGATGCGAAGGATATTTTCAGCTCGAAACAACACGCCTTCTCTGACTACCCAACAACGTCAAAAACAACAAATTTTTTTCCCAACGGCACCATGCCTCTGAACAACCCAACAATGCCACCTCACATCAAGCATCCGTCATAACCAACAGATAAAATCATTAATTTTACATGCGCATATTTTTACCTAATCACAAATGGTAATGAGCGGCCATCAACGGATAGTTCGCGTCATTTTTTCTTTTTTATTTATTTTTATTTATTATTTTTTCCCACTGGATCTACAATACGTATATACTTTCTTCTCCACCATGATCAACAAAATGCACATTTCCCCCTTATTTTTAGGAGGAAAAATCAGCTTTTTTTCTTTCATGATATTACAGAATCACCAGAGTTTTTTGAACTACCTCGGAAATCAACAATGGGATCAACAATGGGCATTGACCAATTGATGCTAATAACTACCAAAGCTCATTAATATAATAAATCTCCAACACGCTCCGACCATCTCACCTATCTCTCATGTTGTTTATTTTTTCCTTTTTCTGTTTTTACCCCACAACACCTATTGAACTGATCCGGTAGGGTAAGTAGGTCACTGGCTAATAAGCGGATTCATACACAGCTTACCATCTATGATTACGTTTATCACATTTGCTCGTAACAACGATCGATGCATTTTATCCCCACTTGGGTTACGTGAACAACCAATTTGACATGCAGATTACCATTATGGTAACATCCCATAGTATCCAACACCAACACCTCCATTAACCAATATCACCTGCAAAGAGCCCTCATCTAACTTATTCTGCGACCGGCAAATTAAATCATCTCTATGACGACGATGCGAAGGATATTTTCAGCTCGAAACAACACGCCTTCTCTGACTACCCAACAACGTCAAAAACAACAAATTTTTTTCCCAACGGCACCATGCCTCTGAACAACCCAACAATGCCACCTCACATCAAGCATCCGTCATAACCAACAGATAAAATCATTAATTTTACATGCGCATATTTTTACCTAATCACAAATGGTAATGAGCGGCCATCAACGGATAGTTCGCGTCATTTTTTCTTTTTTTTTCTTTTTTATTTATTTTTATTTATTATTTTTTCCCACTGGATCTACAATACGTATATACTTTCTTCTCCACCATGATCAACAAAATGCACATTTTCCCCTTATTTTTAGGAGGAAAAATCAGCTTTTTTCTTTCATGATATTACAGAATCACCAGAGTTTTTTGAACTACCTCGGAAATCAACAATGGGATCAACAATGGGCATTGACCAATTGATGCTAATAACTACCAAAGCTCATTAATATAATAAATCTCCAACACGCTCCGACCATCTCACCTATCTCTCATGTTGTTTATTTTTTCCTTTTTCTGTTTTTACCCCACAACACCTATTGAACTGATCCGGTAGGGTAAGTAGGTCACTGGCTAATAAGCGGATTCATACACAGCTTACCATCTATGATTACGTTTATCACATTTGCTCGTAACAACGATCGATGCATTTTATCCCCACTTGGGTTACGTGAACAACCAATTTGACATGCAGATTACCATTATGGTAACATCCCATAGTATCCCACCCCCCGCCGCAACCCCCCTGATTAATTACCCACTATTGGGGACACCTGCTTTTACACTGGTATATGGACTCACTGCACATGTCTTTTGTATATGGTTTTTTAAAATAGGGTGAACACTTTTTTCTCACGGAAAATGGGAACTTTATTTTTAGATTTCCTTGCTTGAATGGAGTGGGATATAATGGACATTTTTGTTTGTGTTTTATTAATTTTTTGATCCTTTTAATTCATATGTCACTCCAAAGGTGGTAGATCATCACGACTAAATGGGTGATACATTTTTCATATTTACATAAAATGGGGATGAGAAAACGAAAACGCACCACTCTCCCGGCCATAAAGTTGCCACGATCTTCGGACTGACCAGAACTGGACCCTGACTGAAAATAAAGTGGGTAATTATATTTATATAGGGAAGGATGCACCCTGGTGGATGAAAAACCAACACTTACCTGACTCATTGCCTCAAAACAGGTTTTCTAGAAGTATCGTTTGCTTAATGACCCCTTGCTGCATGGTCACCGCTGGCGTCTTTGATGCAATCGTACTCATGTTGGTATGCACATGATCAAAGACATCATCTCCCCCACTGGGAGAAAAAGGGGCGAGCCGCCACCAAATGTCCCGGCCATATTCTATTAACCACAACATTATTAATAGTAATTTTTATCAAATGATCACAACTCACCAACACACCCGGATTTCTTTCCACGCACATTCTCCACTCGTCGTAAACCGATATGCCAATCCCCGTCACTCCTCAGAAAACTAGTAACACCTGACAAACTCCTCTGTATTGAAATTTTTTGTCTTTGATCACTCGACAATTTTTTGAACACACCGCACACTATTTGGTGATTACCCGGCTTTCTTCTTCTAATTCAATCCACAGCATATATTGTTAGTTAACATCGAGCAACAACATGTACGAACACACAAGGTGCTATGCAAATCGAGATGATAAATACGTAGTGTATACAACCCACTTTTAAGACGTTTCTACACCTGTGACATTACTACATTTGTCTTTGATCACTCAAAAATTTTTTTTGAACACACCACACACTATTTGGTGATTACCCGACTTTCTTCTTTTAATTCAATCCACAGTGTATATTGTTAAGTTAACATCAAGCAACAACACGTACGAACACACAAGGTGCTATGCAAATCGAGATGATAACAACGTAGTGTATACAACCCACATTTAAGACGTTTCTACACCAGTGACATTACTACAATAGTGAA